>CM034146.1:654894733-655494733 GCA_019776745.2 Taxus chinensis
CTTGAGATAAATCTACTAGATGACGGAGAAGCCATTAGAAATGATGCAATATCCCAAGGTGAATGGTGAAGAGATCGAGAACATTCCATCAGCCTTGTTGGTCTCTAGGGTGGAAAGGCAGGCCAATAAGAGGGGACTAGATGGATGCATTCGTTCAGCCTCTTTCAGCATTGCTTACAGATAGGTAAGCTTACATATGTCTAAATCCCTCATAATTTTTCCCTTTCCCACCACACTCTTTTAGCTCATATTGCACCTTCCTTTGGCTTTCAAGGTTCAGACCCATTTCCACCATGCCTCACTCTGTCAGTAGCGATGTCACGTCAGTTCCTCGAAATATCACTTCTTGCATACCATTAAAATCAAAAACAACCATTAACATGAACAAAATCTTGACCAAAAATAATGAAAGCATAAAATTAGGGAGAAAAATAAAGAATATGTTATAATAAGATTAATTGAGTTGTGCTAACAGTAGTATTGGCGATAGTTACACGTTATTTTCCAGCTCGTTGATCATGGCTTACTCACCAACGCGAGAAGAAAAATTAGTCGTAGGCATGCTTGAAGTTTGGGATGTAGGGTTTCCAAATAAGCTTGTATTTATGTGATAAGCCAACTAAATATAGAGTTTACACATATAAGCTTCAAATAACATCTTTGTTGGCATCCATTGACGATAAAAGTGGAAACAATAGCTTTATTTGCATCAATTGAAAAATAATTTCTGAGCTACAGAGGAGTGTTTATAGAGTGTCTCTGTTAAGAACTTCCTACACTCTTGCCTATAAAACTTACCATTTTCTCATCCACAGTAAACCCATGGCTTCATGTAGAGGTTTTACAATCCTTCCACAAGTTAGAATTGTGTCAAATAATGTCCATAAAAGTATGGAACTCCAATTTTGATGTTAATAATATGAAACTCTATGGAGACATACTCTTAATACTCACAAAATAGACTACCAAGATAAAAATCACTAGACTGAAATTTGGTGTTGTGGGACCAAGTTCATGCATTCCCAAAGACTCCTTCACCACCCCTCTAAATATGGAAGCTTGAATGTCTGAATCCCTCACACTTATACCCTCATAGAACACACCCTTTAGCTCATCTTGCATGTTCTATTGGGAATTCAGGGTCTGGAACCATTTCCACCATAGACCATTATATCAAACAACATTATTGTGTTGGTTACTCAAAATATCATTTTCTTGCGTATAATTAGAAGTTAAAACAACCATGAACATGAATGAATTCCAAACAACAAAGAATTAAAGTATAAAATTAAAAAGAAAAATAAAGAGTGTATTGTGTTACACTCAAAGAAATAGAGACAATCGCTTGAAGCCTATTCACTTCCTTATTTTCACCTCTCATGACAAACCTCCAGTGAAAGACACTTCCCACGATGTTGTTCAGTGTCGAAGCCTCACACCGCCACCAGAGAGGAGTTCATCTTGGATATTGTTGCATGAAAAGTGAGTCCCCCTACCAATCAGGCTTGTGTGTGGGTTGGGTGGGTGGGGGGGGGCGGGGGGTTGGGGGACGAAGAGATGGGCAGTTCTCACTTGATAAACCCTCCCTTAAAGGATTCAAACACACAATTAGAGCAAATGATATGCCTTCATAATAGCTAGACTTGCATGGTTGCACCCTATCTAAACTTGCATGCTACATATATTGTTAGGCACTCTTGCACACAAAAACACACTAGAAGGTCTAATCAATGGTCCACATCGATAAATCTTGTGAACTAGCAAATACATGCAGATAGTAAAACACTGATGAAAGGTGAAGATTAAATGTACCATCAAATCATCAAGTATTCAATAAACATCAATTGTCGATTTCATCAAATGTTTTAGTAGCAACCACCCTTAATCTAATAGAGGAAACACTTACTGGCATAATTACCTTTATTTGATACATTATTTATATGTTACCAAATTTTGGGTGTTTGATTTCAAAATTATGTATGATGGATAGTTATTAGTTGTACCTTCGACACTTCAATTTTGTGAATGAAAACCAAGGTCAAGATGGTGTTTCCAGTGCATTAAAATGACTTATGAATCAATTTTCCTTTTCAATATAATTGAATTTATGTACTAGCAAAGAAAGAATGTTTAACGCATTAAAGATTGTCACAAAGCAATAACATTATCAATCCATACAAAATATAAGAATTCCACCTACTTAATTGGATGGAGTATATATTAGTGTTCTATAATCTTGCGACCACAAAATAGCTCACATATGTATTACTCCCCCAAAATGGAAACATAATATATACAATCTCTCATGTTTTTATCAAAATGTCAACACAAAAAGGCCATACACGTGAATTTAGGAGTATGCCCTATGATTAACTTATAGCGAGGCATAGGGAAGGGAGGGACTCGAGGGCAACTAGTTCCTCCACCATATAGTTGTATCTAGGAGCAATTATATAACTTAGGCTTAGTCCTCTGTCGACCCAATACATCTAGATAAGAGATCAACATTTTTTTTAATAGAACCTATCAAGCGTAAAATGGAAACATGATAGTCTCTCTCTCATGTTTTATCAAGAAATTTTATTAATAGAACCTATCAAGCGCAAAATGGAAACATGATAGATTTTTCACCCATGGTTTATCAAAATGTAAACATGGAAGGCTATCCACATGAATTTAAGGAGTATGTCATGACATTAACATCGACATAGTTTTCAATAAAACCTATCAAGCCCAAAATGGAAACATGAAAGGTTGTCTCTCGTGCTTTATCAAAATCTAAACACAGAAGACTATCCACATGTGTTTTAGATGTATGCATTGTATGATTAACATCAACAATTTGCTTTGAATAGAGCCTATCAAGAGCAAAATGGAAACATGAGTCTCTCTCTCATGTTTTATCAACAATTATTTTAATAAAACCTATCAATCCCAAAATGGAAACATGATAGATTGTCTCCCATGATTTATCAAAAATGTAAAACACAGAAGGCTATCCACATGAATTTTAGGAGTATGTTGTGACATTAACATTGACACAATTTTGAATAGAACCTATCAAACCCAAAATGAAAACATGACAAGTTGTCTTGCGCGCTTTATCAAAATCTAAACATATAAGACTATCCACATGAGTTTTATGTGTAATTCATTATATGATTAACAATCAACAATTTTCTTTTAATAAAGCCTATCAAGCGCAAAATAGAAACATGATAGTCTCTCCCTCATGTTTTATCAAAATGTAAACACAATAAACTATTCAAATGAGTTCTAGAGTATGCTTTAACATCAACATATTGATTTGAACAAAACCTATCACGCCCAATATTTCCCTCTAAATACTTTGAGCATTAGAAACATTTTGAGACTTGACATGTTCATATTCATGTACAAACGAATTGGGCCTCATTATTAAGGCCTAAGGGTAGAGTATGTTACATGTGCATTGGCCAAGGCAATAACTTTCATATGGAATGTTTAATACTACGGACTTTAAATCTCGAAAAAAAACAATGCATTGAAAAAATACAATAAATCTAGGGGGAAAATGAGTTTGTAACTAGAAGCCTATTTTAAGCATTTTGTCAAATAGTTAGTAGACAACTAATTTAGAGAGTTTGTTACTAGAAACTCTTCAAAGAATTTTTTCTCAAACAGTTTTCAAACCATTTATATGGTAGATTTATTTGATATTTTTGTCAAACAATTTTGTTGCCTTTTACCCTAGACAATTTTCTACTATAACGAATGTGTGATGTAAATAAAAAAGAAAGATGCTTGAGAAACACATCTTCTTATGTTGTGGTTCCATGAAGTGGGACTACAATAATTTTCTCTGTGGGTGAAGTGGGACTACCAGAATTTTCATCGTGGTTACTACAGAGGAAAATATGAAACTGTATATGGAAAAATGGTTCCATAAAACACAAGATTTGCAATTATTATTTTAAGGGTTCTACAAATAAATTTAACAATTAATTTTATTTATTTTAATATAAACATGGACAACTTCCCACTCACATAAACTCTTCCTAAATTTTCTCAACAATTATTGTGAAGGCATAGCTCAACAACAATACAAACTCTCCCTCTAAAAATTAATCTACTCCATTTTTAATGGTGAAGATTCTTTTTTATTTCTTTAACAAGATTAAAAACCTGCCATAAACCCCCTATATAAAAATAAATGGAGTTTTCACCTCCTCCATTAATCATGTCCCCATATATCTTTATTCTAAATAATAACAAGAGCAACAATGTTGCTAAGTACTGCCACAGTTAAAACGACAATGTACAGGATGGGAGTATGTTGTAAAAAGTGAACCGATCGGGTTGGATATAAGATATTGTTTGCATTTGGTGAAACAATGTTAATGCCTCATGAGCAAACCCATGTCTTTGGTGAGGTTGTAATGATGGCATTCTCTGAGATGATGTCTCATTCAATCATTTTGTGAAACACTTCGCGTGCATACACTAAAAATTTGCACTTGCTACATGCATATGTATAAGAGTATCCCATGGAAGTTTGCATCTAAGAAACTTGAATTCCTTGTCATGGATATGGGAGTGCATTTGCTAAACCTTTGAAAAGAATTTATGTGAATTGCAGGTTTGTAATAGTCAAGCATATCTGGAAGATTTTAAAGGGGGAATGTGTGTAGTGATGAGAATGTGTACTGTGAGCAACAACCAACAAGGAAGCTTCTCTTTTGCGGATTTGAATGGTTTTGGTACTAAAAAGTACATTTTATGATCACCTTTAGGATTATTGTACTATTCATGTGACTATGAATATATTTAATTGTCTTAATAGCATTGTTTATTGGATATTGCTATGAATCTAGGATTGCAAGGGAAAAGATATACATCATGCATGCATTTGGTTACAAAGAAAGAATGTTGGGAGCTGGAATCAAGTGTTTATTAATAAAATGCTTTATCAATTGGTGGATCTGGTCTGCTCTCATGAGGTCAATAATGGTACATGTTTTTTTAACTTTGTATAAATCTACATCTTGGTGCATTGTATCTCTATAATTTGAGTGAGAGTTGTGCGGTAAGAGTAGGCACTCAGAATGAGTGCGAAATTAGCTTTGTAGTCTTAGCCTTTAAGTGTAGTATATTGGAATTTCGAAGACGCAACAACAGTTCATAATTATAGAGATGCTCTGACAAAATTGATCCTTTCTCTGATGGAGCTTCAGAACGTGTAAATTCTCTAGTTGCTTCTGTTTTATTTATATTGTTTATGATGTTCTGACATTGACAAACATACTTAGTGATAGTTTCTGTCACGAGTGGACTTGACGGACATGAAGTTTGGATTTCCCGTGGCATTTATGACCATAATGTTGTTGTGGAGCGTGTTGGAGTTTGGAGGACGGATGGGCAACGATCTCCAACATGTCAGGAATGTCATTCGTTGGGCAGCAAATTTTCTTCTCGAAACCACTGCTCAAAATCTTATTATTTGTTGAAAGCCACTGCACAAATATATAGTAAATGGTGAACCTATGTCTTTATTCATCCATTTTGAGTTTAGAAAATCGAGCCAACATGGTAACAACAAAAATTAATTTCCTATATTGGAAATTTAACAATGGCAAAGAATGATTTAGGGTTAGCGTCGAACTATTTTGAATATTTTATTTTCACTCTTGGTATGGTTTTTTAGCATTAGGAGTTAATGGTAGAGATATACTTCCATTGGGAGCCTCACTCACCGGAAACTAGACTTTAATTTCTAAGAATGACACCTTTGAATTGGGTTTTTTCAGTCCCAGTGGAACCAATAACTAGTATGTTGGTATATGGTATGCTCAAATCTTGGAGAAGACAAACGTTTGGGTGGCTAACAAAGAAACAAAATATCAAATCAATACTTTGATATGCCAAAATATTGACAATGAATTGGAAGCTTGCACTACAAAAATGACCCAAACATTTATGACATTGGTGAAAAGATCCATAAGAGGACTGAGCACGCTATGGGCCTATAGTACACGCACAAGGATTTGCACAAATTCAATGATGGCAACTTGATACTGAATGCAAACAAATGGCTACATGTCTGCACAAGGTTGAGAAATGACTATTTATTGAAAATTTTGATCACAATATGATTTTCCATTGCAAGAACTCACCAAACATCAACATCGACAACAACAACCTGCTCTGATGTAGATCAAGAATCGATTCACCATGTTGGCTTGTCAAAAATGTATGCAAAGCTGATCTGAGGCTCGTTTTCAGAAGATATACACCAAACTTGACCACTAGAGTGAAACAATGCAGCCCACATGAAATCTGCCATAGCCCAACATGAACAGAAAGCCAAAGTGCAGGGTAGGCTTGCATTTCTTGGGAGTGGCGTCAATGACACATGCATGTATTATGGTCCATATGAAGGTCTTCAGCCTTTTCCATAACTCCCATAAGATCTTTAAATAAATTGTAATAATTATTATGACATCACCATTTTCTCGAAATTATTGAAGGCTACAATAACATCTCAATTTGTAGACCAATCAAATTGCATATAAATGAAAATTTGTAATTGTTTTCATAAAAAATGTGCAGGTTCATTAATATTTGTTATTAATGTGATAAGTATTTAGTTGTTTATGAAATTAATAAAAAATTGTGATTGGTTGAAAAGCACAAGTATTAATAACTAGTTAACTGAAGTTGAAGACTATAGTTTACTTGCCTTACGACATTACTAATAACTAGCAGTTGCTCCACCTGGGGGGAACAAGGATACGCCGTGGTATTGAGGGAGGATGTTGTAGCTCCATGGGTTTTTAGTTATGTTTGGTTTTTTAGGGAAAGATAGGCTTACCAATTTTTTTGCAGAATACAAAACCACACAGCTCTTTATTGAGAATGCAACCAAAACATGTAATGCCTCTTGACAGTCCAACACAACAGGCAAGGTAGATTTCAGCCAAAAACTCTACATTCGAACAGTGTTAGGTTAGTGAAAAGGATGAATCGGGTCTGAAACAAGTCAAATGTCAAATGAGGTGGAATAAAAAGGAGGATTAGCTCGGCTTCTATCCATAGATTTGCTGTTAATATGTCTTTTTCTCCTTCGCAGAGCAAGAGTGTGGACGCTAATTGTGTGGGTGAAATGGGTACTGTTTGGGTGGCACATGACTAGTTAATTGTTATGGCACTAGTGTATTTATGTGTTTGTTGATAATTGGTCCAAGTACGACTCTTCTTAGCATGTGTTCCTTATGTCTTGTTTGACTGTCAACTAATTTGTTGTGTTTTTTGCAACTTTTGACACATTCAATTTGGTATTTACATTTTTAAAAAATTCTTCTTATCCACTCTCCTCATTCCTCTATGTTTGAAACTTATTTGTTTCTCTTTCTACATGTTTCTCTCATCCCTGGCTTTCTCTCTCCTTCCCTTGTTTCCTTGCTTTTCTAAACATTTTCCAAAACCATAGCTGCATGGTTTTGGTGTGCTAAATTGTACTTATATGGTTGTGGCTCTTATTGTCATGGACTCTTTTGACCATTTGGGTTCCCCTAGGGATTGTTTTCCTCTTTTGTCAGTGTTTCCCACCCATTGTGTGTCAACTTGTGTACCAATATTGTCCTAATTTGAATTCAAGAAGTCTATAAGTGCATAAGTGCATTTAAGATGATCAAAGAGACCATCATTCACATACAATCGAGTCTGCAATTGTAAGGAAATTATTGTTTCAAAGGCATCCCCATGCCAAAAGCATAATACAAGCATTTAGAGAGCATCAAGCATTTACCACTTGTTATATGCATTGAAGGATAAGGGTTGGGGCACTTGCACTACAATGGATCACCTGTTGAGTTGCATCATACTTGTATTTTGATTACCAGGTTATTCAACTATCTAGGGGTGTGATAAATATCAAAGAAGCTCGATTTTTCTTAGGTTTCGAACATGCCCCAAGATGCGTTTTTCCCTTACTCATTCTACAAACCTAGGTGTCGAATTAGGGTTTGAAGGAAGCTTTACAATTTTATATTGACTGGCAGAAAATTCGGGAAGAGAGAGCAAGATTTTTGGAGTTCAAGTGCATAAGATCCAAATTGTTTGATTGGTTTCGTAGTTGCATAAGGGAGCTAGAAATGTACTATGACAATTTAGGCGGTGCCATTTTCATACATGTATGGTTTTGGTCAATGTGGTAATTTTTTTTTGATATTTTTGAGTCTTCTTCACCTTCTTGTATAGACTTGTCTTCCACTATGTATTGTTGGCGACTATATCTAGATTTGAGATAAATTCAAATCATTTTAGATACCCGAATCCTCTAGTCTTTTCATGTATTTTTAATTTTTTTGATTATTTCCAAATTACTTGTGTTCTTACAATGATCGTCATTTTTGTAAATAGGTTTGCTTTCTTGTGTTAGATCTAGGTAGGCCTAACTAGCCCTAGATTGTGGTTAGTGTAAGGCATGTGTTAGTGCAAACCACTTTCCACTTCTATATGATAGTCACCCTAGTAAAGAACCATAATGTTTGAGAGAATGTGTTCCATTATTATTAAAAAAATGACCCTTAATACTTTCATGCCTATCATCATTTCTTGATCGATAAGAATGCCTAACAAACAATTTGTTCCTAATTGGCTAATTTCAATCTAACATCTGCTCTCAACCATCATAACTTTCCATATTTCATCCAAATTTTTCAAGTAATATGATCTTATTTAATGCTCTATCGATTGTTGTGTTTGGTAATATTCAAGTGTTATTTTAGGAACTATGACCTTTCCCAAGAATAACACAATTCTTTCTTCCATAGCTTGTTATTATTTTGTTGGCCAGTTTGACTATCTTTTAGCTAGTTGTGTGACTGGTAATGTAATGTAACCATAGTCCTATGTAATAATGATCCCACTTGGTGTATCAAAATATTATCCTCATGTTCTAGGTTTATCCACATATCGGGTCCATGATCATCTTAATTTTATTTCAGGTGGTGAGATAGTTTAATACCTATCCCACCTGATCCGATTGGCTTTGTACATATCGAATAGCTTGGATAACATCTTGCATTCTTTATTTTTCAACTTTCATACATAAATTTGTTTCCTTAGTTGTCCTTGTTACAGCTAGTTGGTATTTGTCATTTTCTCACTCAATTTCCACCATGTTTGTTGTTTTTAGATTTTGGGCATTCATCATTATTTTGGTCACTTGAACAACAATTTGCACACAATTTTTGGTTTTCGTTATTTGGGCATTCTTGAACAGAGGTCCCCCTTGTTTATTACATTTGCAACATTGTATTACAAGTAACAGACTCATTGGGAAACGCCCATCGGGTGGCCATGTATGACATGAAACCTTGTTTATCAAAGAGGCACTTGTGATGCATGTGCGCCTCTTCCAAGCTCAGGAGATTAACCTTGCCTTCTTCTCTGACGGAAACACACTGGTAGGTGGAGGTGGAGGCTTCTAGATCCATGCCGCTAATTTTTTTGCCCATGTGCGATATCGAAATGGTGTCCGCTAATTTTGCTTGTAGGAGGTCGGTAGTCAAAAACAAGACCCGCCCCGACATAGACGAGGTTGCAATGATGGCCTTGGAACTGTGTGACGCCACCTTCGCACTCGATATCCTTGCGGGGGAACTGTACGAGCTCATGACCCGGAGGGCAGAAGACGAGCCGAGGGACTAGATCTCAATAGAGGAAGAGGAATCGTCGCCATCACATGAAAATGCTTCTAAAGAAAAGGTCACCAAGACGAGGTGGCCCCCGCCCAAAATTGGAGAGAGCCATCGCACTACATTGACATACTTGCCCTGGGGGAAGGGGAAGAGCCCAACTTCCACACTCTCGCCTCTCATTCTCACACGATCTACCTAGAATGACAGAGCCAATGAAAATAAAAAAAGGATACGTCCAAATCCAACGGAACAGACACGTGGGTAGGCAAAAACCGAATAGGAAGCAACAAAACAAGAGTCGACAGAAAGTTGCGTCAACACAAGCTCGACGGCAAAAACGAGAAAAAAGTCCTTAGTAAAAAAATGCCTACAGCGTAAAAAAAAAAGGTGAATATTTTTTATCTTTTTCCAAATTAAATTAAATTATATGCCTTCCATAAAATAACCATCTACAACATTTTTATAGAGACGGTCAAAAAATACTTTGAAAAAAAAAACTTGTCCTACAACCTTAATAGCCGATGGGATATGCTTATTATGTGGGGAAAACCCCTTCCCAAAAAAAATGTCGGAATTGTCTCACGCCGGAAAATACACGCTGGGAAATCTATCGTGTATGAGTTTAGATTTGATGGCCATTTGCTTACACCTGGTATGTTTTTTGTGGGATTTCTGGTGAATAGCTCAGCACAGGCTCTCCTTGTATCACAGATCGGGCGCTGCCATTCCAGAGCTATGACAGGGGAGCAGGAGTTGGAACAAACCATTTCATTTGTAGTTGTGTTGTTTATGTTCGCGCTTTCTCACCTTGTGCTCTGTGCAATGCTGGATTATGTTGCGGCCACCATAGTAGCTGGCAAGAAGCTAAGGTTCAATAGTATGTAGCAACATTTCACGCTTGTGTAGCGCCTCTTTCAAACTCCCCCCTTTCTATGTAATGTTGTGTTGAGTTGGGATTGAGGTGAGACTGGACGAAATAGGCAATAGAGTCATTTTTTTAACAGAGCAAATTGGCAATGAGCCCAAAGAGGTCGAATACCCCGTAACTTCTCCTCTGCACCGTTGTTTATATGGAGGAGAATGCATAGGAACAACTGAGAGAAAGGAAGGTTGTAAGGCTTGGACACTTGGTATCGTTGACAAGAGAGTTGGACGTGAATAACCAGCAAAGCATAATGGAGAACGGCATTGCTAATTGTTTGACAAAAATGATATACCAAGCTATTTTTTCATAGAATATCATGTTTGTTGCTTACACAAGACATGGTCATCCTCAAGAGGTATTGATATCGTTTTACCAAATGCAGGAAGCATATGTCCAACCCAATTAGCTCACATTTGCCAACATACTCCCAACCCGTGGCAAAATAAGAGCTTTGGAGCAGGGTATGGATATCCATCAAAACATAATTGAAAGTGTTTTTCCCCAGATGTTGCAGTTGCAAGTGCCTTAGTTGATATGTGTTTTTAAAATGTGGCAATATATACAAGGCATGTAAGTTGTTTGACAAAATGCTTCGGAGAGCTGTCATTTCACAAAATGCAATGATTGCAGAATATTCACAAAGTCAAACTCTGCAACCTTGCTAGCATTCTCTGACCCTGTGCCAAAATGGAGCATTAAAACTGGGTGTGGCCATTCATCAAAGAATTAGGGAAAAGGGATTTTCGACAAATGTTGCACTTGGAAATGTTCAAGTAGTTATGTATGCAAAATGTGGAAGCATACTCCCATCCCATGGCAAAATAAGAGCTTTGGAGCAGGGTATGGACATCCATCAAAGCATAATGGAAACTGGTTTTTGTCACATGTTGCAGTTGCAGGTGCCCTGGTTGATATGACTGAAAAATGTGGAAGTATATATGAAGCATGTGAATTGTTTGACAAAATGGCTCGGAGAGATGTTATCTCATGGAATGCAATGATTTCAACACACAGGGCACAAGAACTATTTGACAAAATACCTTGAAAAAATATGGCCTCGTGGACTGATGTGATGGCAGGGTATGCAAAAAATAGGCTTGTTAAAAAGGCCTTCAAAACTATGAAATGAAAATGCAATTGGAAGCTGTAAAGCCAAACTCCGCAACCTTTGCTAGCATACTCTAAGCCTATGTGAAAATGGGAGCTACAGAGCAAGGTATGAACACAGTAAATTATAATAGAAAGAGGATTTTTGATATATAGTGTAGTTGTAATTGCTCGGATAGATATGTATGTAAAATGTGCATGCATATACAATTGATAGGAACTTTGACATAATTCAAGAGTATAGCCTCTCCCAACTGGAGATTTAATCTTGCTTGGCAAAGATATTACATTTCCTATTGAGATTTGATCTCAAGTCAATTAACTTATAAATGTAAACTACATCCACAACACACCAAAACATCAAACCAAGGTGCTTGCTGAGGCATTTATATTTTTTTGACTTGATAACACCAAACTACAATTCATGGTAAGTAACTTATTAAATGGAGACTTGTTATAGCCTCTCTCAATTGGAGCTTTAAGCTTGCTTGGCATAGTCATTGGGATTTGATCTCAGGTCAATTAACATATAAATGTATGTCCACACGAAAACACCAAACTATGATGCTTAGTAAGGCACTTACAAAAAATCCAAAGACACCTTGTAAAATTGCCTCTAAATACATGCGTTACTACTCGAGTCAAATATGCCTCTTAACTCATCCAGTTAAAAAAATAATCTTGCATTGGATGGTTGGCTTGGTCTACAGTAACAACTAAACCCCAATATATCACGATCCTTATGCCAATAGGGGTGACACCGCAATGGAGGTGGCTCTCTCACTTACATAGTTTGCCAATAATGGTGACATCCTAATGGAAGTGGCCATCTTACTAACATAATGGTTGATTGGTTCACTAACATAGTATGACAATAACAATGACACCCCAATGGAAGTGGCTCTCTTACTAACATAATGGTTGATTTGTTGCAAGATCAATATATTTGCTTGCTCGGCCTTCAAAAATTTCACGGGTCTTACAACCCTTTTTGGGCCCAAGGAGGACATTTTCCTATGACACCTTTGAAAAATGGCACTGACTACATTTCCAATTTAATTGCATGCAATCGTGTGACATTTGTAATTCCATGGTAAAGTCACATAGTCGACCGTCTTATTTTGGCGGGAAAATGCCATGTGTAGGCGGTCCATGCCTTCATTGAATAGGTGGCGAGCTGCTCCATGTTCCCCACAAACACATAGTTGGCACACACGAGCAAGAACAAGATCAGATACAGCCCCCGCTACTCTGTCCTCAGCTCAGGCAGTGTCGCCACCGACGATAACAACAAACATACCCGGTGATGCGGGTTCAGTGCATCTTGAAATTGCTTCTGCGACTCTAAAAACCCACATCCAGTCAAAAAATCAATCGTGTCCTAGTTGGCGGGATTGGTCTACAATAATATATTATGATCTTTATGCCAATAGAGGTGGCCCTCTAACTACCGTCATGGCTAGTTGGTTGTGGGATATGTATGTTTACATTTTGAAATTGCTTCAACTCTCTAAACCATCATATTTTACTATTGACATAACATTGCACCTCCTTTTGATGTAAGTGTCAACTTGGTAAGTAAAAACACATTGTTTGAATAATATATTAAGTAAATGGAAAAAAAATCTCTTTGTGATCTTTTACATAAGATCTCTTATATTAGATTGGTGTCTAGTTTGGAAATGACCTAAAAACTACCTTTATATGTGTAAAAATTTGAAATCAATTTTTATTTGAGGGTAAAATATTCTCGCAGCCTCTCTCTCTGACAGAAAATCCCTCAAATATAAAAATTTCAACCTTTTTTCTTCTACTTCAATAGCTTATGAACAAGAACTCTTCTGAAAGTCTATTTGACTGTTGACACCACCATATGGTAACTTGGAGTCAACTTTGTAGGTCGAATTTAAATCAGCTAGTATCCCACATGATTGAAGAACCAAGATAGAGCTGATGCAGCAACCTTCTCAAACATGATAAGAAGCTTAACATGAAAGAAAAGGATGTCCAAAAGAGAGGTACCTGAGGGCTTTGCCAAGAGTTTTCTTCAACATTGCTGTTTACAAGTGCTAGACATATCCAATCTAGAGGGAGCTGCTGCATTTATAAAGTTCTAACATTTTTTAAGGGGCACATTTGGCAACCAAATGCCATTTTACAATCCCAGATAAACCATAAGCTTCTTATGTTACAGTTATCCTACCCATTTAGTTTGATTAACAATCCCTTTATTTTGTTATTTCAACTATTGTGGTTATATACAATTAATGTTATTTTTTAATTGAGAGAAATAATGGATAGGCCACCACTTATTGATGTCAGATTTATTGGGGACCCCACAATTGGAATTGACCTTAGGATTGAGAGTAGAGCACATAACGTAAGCCAACTGTAACAACTCATCCACAGTTATCAGGCGAATCTAGGACACAAACAGGGCCCTAGTCCTGAGTGTGCTATTGCACGCACTAACCAAGAGGATTTAAACTGGAAACTTCAAACTTGTCAGTTTGTTTGTTTGCAATACATCACAACCCCTTATCTTGTATACTATTAATGTTGCTATTCTTTTTCGCTTTAAATTCTCTTAATGAACAAATACATTGACTTCTCTCCTTTTACAACCTAAACTGCATGATGAACACAAAGTCCTCATTTTTAAGACTTACAAATGTTTGAAATCTAATATACAGAGAAACCTTAGTTTCTTCATTGTTAAAACTTGAAGCCGTGGTGTTATGAATTTGAAAAGAATCGTCACATGAACATTAAAAGCTAGTTTTAGTTATTTTTTACTATGACAATATTTGAGATTAAGAAAAACAAGCTGACGTCTTGGGTTTTTTCTTGAAGAAGATTTTAGTACTTGAAACACAAAATCACTTTAGTCCTTGTGATACTGTGCAGAAGGAATCTTGGAAGACTGTTTTGACCTTGGCATATCAAAGTCTTGGTGTAGTCTACGGGGATTTAAGCATTTCTCCACTCTACGTATTCAGGAGTACTTTTGCTGAAGATATTCAACTCTCTGACAAAAATGAAGAGATATATGGAGCACTGTCCTTTGTTTTCTGGACTTTAACTTTGGTGCCTTTATTCAAATATGTCTTTGTAGTGCTCAAAGCTGATGACAATGGAGAAGGTACAATCTAAAATGGATCAAATATTATGCTCAAATGTCCATTATTCTGGAAACTGCAACTTATTGTTCTCTGTATCTATATGTACAATGTATTACAATATTTCCTATAGCTGATTGCAGTACTGAAAGTTATATAGCTTGAATTTTCAAATTCTATGGGTTTCTCCCCCTTATTATTGCTATCTGTCCGACTTGGTTTTCTAAAATCTGGAGTACTTACACTTTTAGTGGACTAGTTGCCTGTCCTCTTGCATGACATGGGCTTTGCCACTTTTTTTGTTGTCTATGGTGAAAACTTATATAATCCTTTATCGAATCTTGTATGTCGATGCAGGGGGGACTTTTGCATTGTATTCTTTATTATGCAGGCATGCTAAAGTCAGCCTTTTCCGAAATCAGCAAACTGTGGATGAGGAACTTTTGACATATAAAATGCAACTTCATGCAGACACGCGGAATGGATTAAGAATTAGAAAATATTATTTGAAAAACATAAAAGTTTTCAAATTGCATTACTAGTGATGGCTTTACTGGGCATTTGTATGGTTATTGGAGATGGAGTGCTAACTCCAGCCATTTCTGGTTTGTTTCTGACTTCCTGAATATCTCTGTCTAATAAGAAAAAATTCTCTTCCATTTACAGTGAATTTTCTAAGTGCTCAATTTCAAGGCTTACAAAACAGGTAGTTGCCGAAACATCTAACCCTTGAATGTTCTTGTTGCAGTATTTTTCTTCCAATAAGTCTCAGGACTTGAATTTTATGTGACAGAAGCAACTTCATGAATGTAAGAGTTATTTACCTTCAAGTTTTCAGGATTGACTCAATGCAAAATATCACTGAAGTAAATATTTTTGACGTCATCTATTACGTATAAGATGTCATTTTTCCTCTTCTAGTAATTTGAATTAAGTTTGTGTTATTTATAGAGAAGCAATGCATATACTTTCATTTACAGTCTCTTTTTGTAGTATATATCTCTGTGCAAAAAGAAATCCACAAAACATCTGAAGAATGTTGTGCTCAACTGAAATAGGGTCTTTTAAAAACTGACAATGAAAGCAAATTTATAGAACAAGAAACTCAGCACATATTTGGTCAACATATACACATTTTAAAATGATCTAACCTGATTTTCATTTGGTGACAAGTAAGAGTTTACCTGTGATGACTTTCAGGTGGTGACAAACAAGCCAGCTTGGATGAACATCTATTCAAAATTTATGTAAGCGTCCTTTTGTGAGTTTGTGAGTTTTACCGGTCTGCACACCCAATGATGTACTCAAAGAACTCTTCGTAGTCGGAATCTTAGAGACCTGTTCCCGCAGTTTCACAAGCAAAGAAAGTTTGACTGAGACCTTGTCCCTGTTCGGCCTAGGAAGTTGGCATGAATTCTGAAAGTTACTTCTCTATACTATTTCCAAGACTTATTAAATTGAGGTGCAGTACAAAAAGAGTTGCCCAAGCTTCAAATAGACAGGATATCACACAAAATGCACAGAACAGGATGTCAGTGGGGTCTGATCATCCCTCCCATGAACAATCATACAAATCTAGCATATAAATTAATTTGCTTATAAATTGAAAAATGCCTTATATCATTCATACACAGTCCATTGCTATTCATACAAAAAAATTGGTGGAATAGCATCACACACTGAGAGAAGACGTCGACTCAAATCTCTAAACCATACGTTCTTTTCCATAGTATGTGATCAACAGAATTTGAAAAGCCTCAGAAATGAATGTAAGTATGGTATGTTCAGAAGACAAAGCTTCTAAAGAATTCTCCCAAATGTTTAAAGCCAAGCACTCTGCTCAGAAAATCAAAGCCATTTGGGAGGCTGACCAAAGACTTACTGTTTTTATCGGATAGGGTTCGAGCCTTTGTCCATCATTATCAAGTTTTTAAAGCTCAGAACTCCTCTCCCAAAAGAAACCAAATCATCCAAAAATGTCTTTCGGTGGTCCCATGCAAGCTTTCTCAGCATCAGTGAGAAGCTTGCAAGTGGTTACTCGCCATCGAAAATTTGCAAGAGGTTTTCATGCATATGGCTAATGACAGTTCCCAGTTATAATGGTTTTCCCTGCAAATTCTTCGAAATGCTTTGGGACATTGTTGGAGAAGTCCTTTTCCAGGTTTATATGGAAACGTACAACACCAAATCCCTCAGTCAGCTTATTAACAAAGCAAATCAAATTTATAACTAAGTCAGGAGACCCTGAGATGATATGCAATTGGAGACCTATCATGTTGCTTAATGTCTCATACAAAATTATTGCCAAGGCTCTTGCTCTCCACATCCACAATCTTCTTCCTTTTATTATTAGGCTTGGGAAAATTAGATTTATTAGAAGATATATATTAGATAGCAGAATTGCAGTGTGGAAGGCATGGAGGGGGCTTGCAGATCTAATCAACAAGCGTTGTTCACTAAAATTTACTTTGAGAAATCCTATAATTGCATAGAGTGGCCTTTTATCCTCGCCAATTGAGCTCTAGGATTTGGCGCTAAATTTATCCAGTCACTTCAGTTGTTTATAAATGCCTCATCATGTCTCTCAATCAACAGAATACACTCAGAGCAGTTTGGTAAGTTCTGCTCTATTAGACAAGGCTGCCCCCTTGCTCCTGCTCTTTATGTTCTCACGGTTGAAGGGTTTGATTATTTGTTGGCATCCGCAATGGCTCGAGTTCTTGTCAAAGGAATTCCTCTTCCTATAAAAACTCCTTCCCAACTTTTAATGGCCAATTTTCCAATGACTCCATCCCTGCGATTATTGAAGAAAAGGAAAATATCATAGAAGCCATGTGTTCCCTTGATATTTCCTTCCTCACTTCAGGTTATAGTATTCTATGGTATAAGACTCCATGCTATAGGAAGTCTTGCAATTCCACCTCTAGAAATAAGTCATAGAGCAGGTTGAGAAAAAGCGCTTATTGGATCACCAAACCGCTTTCCCTCTGAGGTAAATTCCAATTCTACTCTAAGGTTATCAATGTAAACACATGTTTACTACTCTCTGTGTTGGGTCTTGTCTAAGGCCTACCAAAAACTTGAGAAACTACTCAGACATTTTCTATGGGCCAGTTTTGAGCATGGGAAGGGTTATCATCAGTGTTACGCAGGGACAAGTTCCTTAGATTTTGGTGACGTCCCGAACGTTTCGGGGACTTGGGGACTTAGGGGGGACGTCCCCTATTTTTTTAAATATGTCAAAAGTTTTCTGACATTTTTTACTTTTAAAATGCTGTTATTTTTACCAAGAACACCAAATTATGATCTTGAAAGTACCTAAAATACATTAAACACAATTTAAATCCCCAAATTTCATTGAATACAATAAAAATATTCAAATATTAATTTTTATATTTTATTTTAATAGCCGTCCCCAAAATTTGGGAATTTTTTTGCCATCCCAGAAACCACGTCCCTCCATCCCCCTATCTCCCCGTCCCCGAGACTTAGGTAACTATTGTTATCATTGCGTAGCCTGGGAATCCTATTGTCTCCCCAAGGAGGAAGGGGGCTTGAGGCTTCTTGACATCCATCGGCAATGCACTCCTCTATGTGCAAAATGTTTTATCCATGTCATTGAAGGAAACAAAGCTTGAAAAATCTTACTTTGTAATTGTCTTTTTTAATATTCTCCACATGGAAGGGAAGCTTGGA
Organism: Taxus chinensis; assembly: GCA_019776745.2. NCBI lineage: Eukaryota > Viridiplantae > Streptophyta > Pinopsida > Cupressales > Taxaceae > Taxus > Taxus chinensis. Next base: position 654,913,264 of record CM034146.1, read on the forward strand.
AATATTTATATGTCCACGATGTTATCTCACATGCACCAATCAAGGTTGTAGAGGCTCTCTTTCAACCATCACTCTCTGTGGTGGTATCCAATCGACAATTTTCATGATGTTCCTTTTGTAGAGGTGCCCAAGTTAATGCATTAGAGCTATTTAGAAGAGGCATGCACATGGTACAAGATATTATTTTACAGAACGAAAAGGTAGTGGCTTTTGTGGAGTGATACTAAACTCTAAATCATTTGAACAACAATGACCAAGAATTGTTTCAAGATGTCATTGATATGGTGCTTGTGGAAATGCTTCATAAAATTGTTGTTATCTTTTCCCGACCTTGGTAGAAGGATTTTAAATGGTATGTTGAACCCCCTTCTTGAATTATTCTCCCAAAATGGAATATGGTTGGCTCTCGCTCATTTAACTAGGATTGACAAGCTCAACAAGCATTGATCACTCTTTTCTATTGATTATACATGGAGTAAGAGATTTTCAAATTATTTGGCAAGTCATCCCTATGCCTAATCTCACTCATTTTGTCTGATGCATTCTATATTAGGGTTTGCTTTGGGTTGACACCTAATTCATCTAGGCATTCCGTAGCCCAAGCATCCAATTTGCAGCCATTCTTGGAATTTTAAGCATTTGTTCTAGTTTTGCAACAAAACTTTGTGAGATTGGACATGTATTCATGATTTCTTCAAACATTTTTCTTAAGCAATGGCCTATGCTACATGCAAGCTACACATAATTTGGCATACTTTCTGAGTGCAAATTCTATTTTTAATCCGGAAAGAAATTCAGCTATTTTTGATAACTCTAAAATGAATACTTTGGTTTTAACTTATAACACGGCTATGTTTATTTCAATGACTTTATGCAGATTAAATTGTAAGCTAATAAAGTGGCCCTAGAGGTTTCCCCTTTCCTAACCCTATTGGATCATTGGTGCAACGCCCCCTACACAGTAGTCATGTGCCTCGTTCCTCTTCTCCAAGGGATGGAATCCCACCGGGGGGGGAGGGGGAAGGGGGTTTTATGGAAAAAATCACTCTTGTCATCTCTTTTGCAACTGGGCTAGTTGGTCTCCGCCTCCAAGGCGCTATCCTACAACGTACAATGAAACTGGTCTTTGCCTAATAGGCATCCACCTTCGCCTACTCAACAAGGTGGTTGGGCTTCTCCTCCTCACCCAGGTAAGTTTTCACGACTAGCTCTCGCAATTTCAGCCCCAAGAAACACACTAGATGCACTCAATTGACTACTATAGAAAACATGAAGGTTGTGAATAATGCAAACATCAGATGGGAACCCTTACCAGATAACAAGGACCTATCAAATGTTGGTTGGAGCAAACCAAAAGACTGGGGTTCTCCTGCCGCTAGACTTTGTGAAATAGCAGCAAAGTTTTGCTTTTTAAAGTTTTGGTGAACTAGCGATGGTTCTTTGGCCCACTTTTGTTGTTTCCTAGGAATTTTTATTGTCCAAGTATGTAAGATTGTGTGGCGTTCTCACATGCAGCCTATTTTTATGTGAATACTTTGTAATATTTATTTTAAGTACTATAGCTAGGTTTCATTTATAAAAAAGTTGTTCTAGGAATTGGGAGATTAAACTAAATTTTTGAGGAATGGGGAACCATAAAATAATTTAGGGCTCTTACAAGATTAGATGTTGTCTCCATTTAAATAGTAAATGAAATTGACAAACAAAAATGCATTGCTACACGATTTTCATAAAACATTTTGCTTCACATAGCCATAGATAACATCATACGTAAAAAGTAGAAAAGGTAACATAAGACCGCTTACATGATTTTCAAAGTGTTTCAGAAGTGAAATTGGCATTCAAATAGATTTCTCATTGTCCACCACATTGTTTGGGCTATATATAGACAAGTTAGAAGAATGGATCGACGAACTTGGAGGTGATGTTGTTCACTTAACCAGCTATGTTGTTAAGATTCTTGTTTACGCAGATGATCTCATCTTAGTGGCAAAAATAACACAATATGAGAGAACATTTAAAAACTTTAGAACTCTTTTGCAAAGAAGTTGGGATGCAGGGAAACACTGACAAGAATAAAGTCTTGATTTTTTCTCTTTTGAGGGGAACCCTTTGGAGATCATAGCAGAATATAAATCTCTTGGCCTTGACTTCCACAACTTTCTCAATCGGGAACCATCAAGTTACAAAGAATGTAAGGGGTTTGAAAAGTGCTAAGCGACGAATAAAAAAATGTTGCATTGTGGGATTATGAAACCACAAGAACCTTGTTCATGTTACTTGACTCACAAGTAATACTTTACCGATTTGAGGTTTGGGGCAAAGACACATCATACCTAAGATGGAGATGGATAGAATTTAGAAGCACTTAACCATGAGCAACTTCAAATCCTTATGAAATACTATTAAATGGGCGCATTTCCTTTGAAGGCAATGACTATGACTCGACTGCTAAGCTATCTACAAAAAACACAAGAAATGGATTATAACATGTGGCCCAAGATGGTTGTTGGAGAAGAGTTACCACTTGGATCTTGAACCTGCATGTTGATACTCATGATTTTGATAGCCATACCAATGATTTTGAAGCCATACCAAAAAAAAGGCAAAGTTCTTGCATGTGGATTATTGATTGAACTTGTTCAAGAAGTTGAACCCGAAACGCGAGCAGATGTGAATTACAAACTACATAGAAGAGCTTTATTGTTTGACAATTCATGTTGGTCATGCAAAAGGTGGTGCAAGAAAAGTCTGAATGTATGTTTATGGATTGTGTATTTTCATTCAAAAAGAGTTTAGCACGCTTAAACTAAAATCTATAAAAGAAGCCTGATAGTATACAATGAAGGTAGAAGAAACATTGTCCCACAGACAACAAAGAAGTGTGTGAGGGAAAGAAAATTTTCCACATAGAGGTGGAGGATTGCACACTAATAAGTCAAATCATGCATAAGAGTGAAGTGAATACCTCACATGATCAAAGTCGTGCAAAAAAGGTGGAGGTAGATCTTTTTTTAGAGGAAGCGGATGTGGAAAAGGTAAAACATTCACTGTAAAAAGTTTTTGATGAGAAGTTGGCCAACATACAATCAAGTGTCTGCAACTACAACAAAATGTTGGTTTGCGGAGGAATGACGCTAGCAACCATGTTGCACATCTAGACATAGAGAGTGTTGCATCAATTAATTCCACAAAAGAGCTACATTGCAAAGAAACTCTTGTGTTGAAGAGAGTGTAGCTAAAATGGAGAATGCACCCATGTAGAGGAATAATCTTTTCAAAGCCATTTGCAATTCTAGAGGTAATGTTGTAAAGTCATTATTAATGGTGGTAGCACTATAATCTCATTTCTAATGAAATGGTTGAAAAAATTGGTCTCAAAAGGATTGTGAATGCGAGTTCGTATAAAGTGTCTAGGTTGTTGAAGGGACACCAATTGCTTGTGAATGAGTAATGTGAAGTGTGCTTTAATATTGGCACATATAAAATGAAATCATGTGTGATATAATTCCCATGAACGTATGTCATGTGTTACTTGGTCAACCTTGGTAGTTTGATAGAAACACATAGCATGGTGGCCATGCAAATACTTACATCTTGGTGAAGGATGCTAAGTAGTACATTAAAAATCCTTTGAAGAATGTGAGCGTTGAAGTGGAGGGGGTCTAAAGGTGTTACGGATATCAGGAAAGTAGTTCCTGAATGATATGAAGGAGAAAAATGAATGTTTTACATTCATTCCAGAGCCTACACAAAAGGAGAAGGAAGGCACAACGACACAAGAAGTAGACTTTCACATGAAGTGGAGGAAATTCTATGTGAGTTTTTGGATATCATATCGAAGGATATTCCAAACAAATTACCACCTATGTGTAATCTAAGTCACCAAATGGAATTTATTCCAAGGTCTAGTTTACCAAACAAGGTTGCACATAGGTTGACACATATGGAGAATGAGGAAGAGAAGATGTTCACAATTTGCCTAAGGGATTGATTAAAGTCTCTCAACTCATGTGTAATACTTGTAGTATTAAATCTGAAGAAAAGGAGGTGAGTGCAGGATGTGCGCTAATTACAAAGCCATCACAAAGATTACCATCAATTATAGGTTTCCATTGCTGCGCATGGATGATTTGATGGATTGTTTAAGTGGAGCACATTATTTCACAAAGATTGATCTAAAGTGTGGGTATCCCTAGATTAGGGTAAGAGAAGGTGATGAATGGAAAATTGCTTTTAAGACAAAGGATGGACTTTATAAGTGATTAGTCATGTCATTCGGGCTAACTAATGCATGGAGCATATTCATGAGGCTCATGAACAAGTGTTGAAGTTTTTTCTAAGAAATCTTTTCATTGTATATATGGACGACTTATTGATTTTTAGCAAGACGCAAGAAGAACACTTCGTCCATTTGCAGAGAGTGTTGCAACATTTACACAAAAAGAAGTTGATTGTAAACTTGAAGTGGAGTTTCATGAAGAGGAAAATAGTATACTTGGGATATGTGATATCTCAAGTAGGGTTGAAGATTGGATCCTGAGAAGCTGCAAGCTATAATTAAATGGTTGTCACCCAAGAGTACATTTGAAGTGTGAAGTTTATAGTGGGGAGTTTTTATTGGAAATTCATACAATATTTAATGTGATTTATGCACCGATCTCAAAAGTGATACAGGTAGATAAGGAGTTCATGTGTACATCTAACACAAAGTATGGCTTTCAAAATTTGAAGAAAGTCATGAAGAAACTGTTGTTGGCTTTTCCTGATTTCAATAAGGTATTTTAAGTTGATTACAATGCATTTGGGACAGCCATTGGAGCTATGATGAGTGAAGATAGTAGGTCCCTTGCCTATTTCAATAAGAAATTGAGTGATGCATGTAAAAAGTATTCAATTTATGATCAAGACTTTTAAACGCACTTTTTGTTGCCCAAAGAATTTGTGTTATACATAGACCATTGAGCACTACAATTCATCAATAGTCACAGTAAGTTAAATTAAAGACTCGTGAAATAGATTTAATTCTTGTAGAGTTATTCATTTGTCTTGAAGCATAGAAGTGCAAAGTCAAATAGAGTTACACTAAGTTGAAGATTTGTCTTGTTGAATGAGATGCATGTGGAAATTGTGGGGTTTAATGTGATATAAAGGAACTCTATATAGAAAGTGGGAAGTTAAATAGAGTTACACTAAGTAGAAGATGTGTCTTGTTGAATGAGATGCATGTGGAAATTGTGGGGTTTAATGTTATATAAAGGAACTCTATATAGAAAATGAAGAATTTAGAGAGGCATAAAGTGCATATGTAGAACCAATGAGCATTGATCGCATTGCCTTGGTTGGACTACTTACAGAAAGGGTTATTCAAAGGCACATAATTGGGTGTACCTAAAGGGTCAATGTGAGAGAATTTGATCCAAGATAAGCATTGCAAAGGATTAGTCGGTTGCTTTGGTATAGACAAGACCTTGGCACAACAAAATGAAGTATTTTCAGCCACAAATGGCTATAGATGTGAGTGGATATGTACATAATTTAGAATTTTCCAATTGGAAAAGGAAATGAGTCAAAATGTAGGGTTATGTTGGCCATTGTTGGTACATGAGAATCCGTGGGAGCAATTGAATGTTGATTTTGTTCAGGGTTTTCTTAGGATGCAGAAGGGTCATGATTCTATCTTTATTGTTGTTAATAGATTTTCTAAGGTGGCTAATTTTATTTCTTAAAAAAACATTAGTGATACTACACATCATTAATTTGTTTTTCAGGAAAGTTATAAGGGTGCATGGATTGATGTGCAATATTGTGTCAGGCAAGGACACTAAGTTTGTGCGTGATTTTTTGTGCACATCGTGGAAGAAGTTGAATACTTAGTTGCAATTTGGTTTTGCATGTCATCCACCAATGAATGGCTAGATAGAAGTTGTCAATAAGAGCCTTTAAAATTTATTGAAATGTTTGGTCAAAGGGAAGACATGGCATAAGATTTAGTGCCTTGCACAAATGGAGTTTGTGTACAATAACTATGTCAATAGAAGCACAGGGACGTCACCTTTGTAGATAGTTTACAAACTAAGTCTGAGAGGTGTTGTGAAATTGTTTGACATCAAGGAAGAGAAGGAAGAAGCGCATAAGCAAATAACTTTGCATCGTACATGACAGATGTGCGCTAACAAGTGCACACACAATCAAAGAATAGCAACACACAATACAAACCATTAGCAAATTTGAAAAGAAGAGAGACAGTTGAAGAAATGAGACATGATTCTTGTATGCATGTGCAAAGAGAGGATCATATGATAAGTTGAAGTGGAAGAAGATTTGACCATGTAAACGTAAGGTTACTCCACCTACCAAACTGTCTTTTATAGATAATTTCATCATTTTTTTTTTCCCTAACCTTTGTTTTAGGCACTTATTAAACTATTGGTAATGTATTAAATAAACCTACAACTTTTTTATTATGAGTTTTTAATGATTCTGCACAAATTTGTAGCGATTTTCAAAAGAATAAAACGAGAATCTTTTGACAAAAAAGGGATTTCTATTTCATTCTTTTGTAAATCCGAAACAAAAGATTCTATTTTATTCTTTTGCAAATATAAAAAAATTTACAGGGAATATTCAAATGTGTATAGCAGAAAGTTGTAGGTCTCTTCAATAGCTTTCCAACAATTTAAATATCACTCAAAATGGAGGTCAAAATAAAAAGTTATGCCAAAATTATGAAAGATTCTTTGTCAAAAGATACATTTTTGTTCTTTTGAAAATCATTACAAATCTATGCAGAATCACCAAAAACTTGTGACATGAAAGTTGTAGGTCTTTTTGATATCTTTCCAACTATTTAAAGAGTGCCCAAAACAGAGGTCGAGGTAAAACATTTTGATAAAATTATAAAAGATTCTTCAAAAGGACTTAAAAGGCAATAGTTTGGTAGGTAGAGTAACCATATGAAAGTCCTAAGAAAATTTGCGTCGAATGCATATGGGATAGAACTCTCAAAAGGAATGTACATTTTTCCCATCTTCAATATTGTAGATTTATACCCTTATTAAGAGGGGCAAATAACCAATGAAACATACCACACCAAAGTAGATTGGAGGCACTAAATACCAAAGCAAGTGTGCAAAGAATTTGAAGAAATGTTGGATTCACGCGTACCAAGAACAGCACACAAAATAGAATACAAAAAATATTTGGTAAAACGGAAAGATAGAGAAGTTGAGGATGCATCATGGTTTAGCACAATTGAGGTTGTTAAACTTGGCCCCAATCCACTTAAGACCTCATGAAGCCTGCATAAGGTCTCAAGTTTCTTCTTACCAAGGTTTTATGATGTAGGAGCAATCAGGTTCATTTGCAATATTGCGTCTCCAAAAGAATTACAGTTAGAAGAATAAAAGCTTGTACAATCTTGCTTGGCTTTGTGTGACCTTGTGCAAGATTGTGCGTTGTGTGGCTTGGAATTAGGTTGCCAAGGCATCATGTTTAAAGTCTTGTGCATCATGTGAGATGAAGTTTGGAAGTTTTTGCATGAAAACAGTGCACAAATTGTGTGCACACTATGAAGTTTTGCACCTTGCACATATTTTAAACTTTTGCACTCTATAAAATCTTGTGTTCTTGTGTACCTGTCAACATTGAACTAGTTGTGACTTGAACACATGGACTTTGATCCATTTTCTTTCTTAACTAGATGATTGAGCAACCAAGCATGTTGTGACCAGACGGAAAAAAAACCATGAGTGATTTCTTGCTACTCGGATATATTGAATAGACAGTGATGTAATCGAGTTTAGAAATTTTCGCAAATGTATCTTTATTTGCAAGGATATCTTTATTTCTCCCACCAATTCTATAAATAGCAAGAGCGATGGAAGTATTAGAGCCAGAAGAGAATAGATAAATAAGCAAGCACCTATAGAAATGAATTCTGAGTAGCTTACATGAAGTGTGCTTAAGCTCCATTTCAAGGAGCCAAATCTAGTTCTATGTAAGTCTTGTTAGTCAACAAATGTAACTAGGATTACGTCCTAGGGGTTAAAATTCTTTTGGGAATTTCTAGTCTTAATTGTAAGTCTGTAACAAGAAGGTAATGTTTTGTGCCTGAGTCTGTAATTTTTTCCACATTAATTAAGAGAAGAAGCTTTTATTGTTTCTTATAAGTTGTGTAAGGATCTTGCCTGCATGAGGTCTCTCTCAAGAATGGATGGCATGCTTGGTGTAGGGCACCCTTCATTAAGATCCATAACTACAACTACATCAACATGGATAGTGGAGACAAAATGGCACTACATTAAAGTCTGTTCGACCTATAAAGACATAAAAATTGATTACACAGGCACGTTGGCAGTTGAATTTTGAATACCATCTTCAAAGGGGCTATACTAACAAAAACATGAGAATTTATCAACAATAAAATAAATGGCTTTGTGCTGTGAGGGAGTTGGTAAGATGGCAGGGACTATATAGTATTCCCTTTTGATTTTCACACGGTGGTCCGATAGACCTTTTGGTCTCATGGACGTTGTTAAAATCTTTAATTCATTCATTCACTATGTTTGCCAATTTGCATTTTTGTTTATGTGTCATATGCTTGTGTTCAGAAGTGATTTTTGAAATTACAATTATGCTGAGTTCTGCCGCCTGATATTTGGCTTAATTAGAATTAAAACCTTAATATCCATAAAGTTTATTTCAAATGGTTTTTGTTTTCAGGTGTGTTGGTTCCTATTTCATGTTTTATATTAGTGTGTCTATTTGGACTCCAGCACTATGGCACGCATCGGATAGGCTTCATGTTTGCGCCGATTGTTTTGACCTGGCTTATATGCATGAGTGCACTTGGTCTATACAATATTATGCACTATAACCCAAATATTTACCAAGCGCTTTCTCCATATGCCATGTACAAATTTATGAGGAAGAACCCACGTGCAGGATGGAAATCTCTGGCTAGCATTCTGTTATGTATCACCGGTGAGTTGTCATTTGTGGAGAACTGTCATATTCATGTGCAATTGAGGTTGTAAACAAATCTGTTTTGCCAGGTTCAGAGGCAATGTTTGCAGATTTAGGGAACTTTTCGCAGCTATCAATCCAGGTTTAGGATAAGTTCAAACCCCAATATAAGATCCTTTCTGTTTACTTTCTGAGATTCTAACAAGATTTACATCTAAAACGTTCTCTCAATACAATGGACAATAACTGTAGTAGTGACAATGGGATTTTCAATTTTGTGCAGATGGCTTTCACTTTTATGATATATCCTTCTTTAATTCTAGTTTACATGGGTCAAGCTGCTTATATATCAAGTAATCCTAAACCCGATATTCCAATTGGGTTTTACATGTCTGTGCCAGGTAATGCTTTTATTTGAAATGCCTATAAAACAAATGAGCTTTTTGGTCTCCCACAGGATTTTCTAATGGTTTTTAATTGAGATATATTTATATATTCAATGTACCTATGCAGAACATGTAAGACGACCCATAATAGGAGTAGCAATAGCTGCATCAGTGGTTGCAAGCCAAGCAATGATCACAGGCACATTTTCAATCATTAATCAAGCTTTGGCACTTGGTTACTTTCCTAAGGTGAAGGTGGTGCACACATCCGATAAAATACATGGAAGAGTTTATATTCCTGAAATCAACTGGATCCTAATGATTCTATGTCTTGCTGTAACTTTTGGATTCAGAGAAGTTAAGTCCTTGGGAAATGCAACTGGTATGTTCCTTTTTGATTCCTTAACCATTTCTGTTTTGCTCCATATTTAGTTTACCCTTATGGGAAATAAATGCTTTTGTGGTGTGAGATAATTTGGACCCTTGGAGTTTCTAATATCCGATAAAATCCCTTGGGTGCAGGTTTGGCAGTCATCACTGTTATGCTGGTCACAACCTTTTTGATGTCATTGATAATAATATTGTGCTGGCATAAGAGTTTTCTGTTAGCATTGTGCTTTCTTGTCTTCTTTGGACTTATTGAAGTTGATGTACTTATCAGCCTCTCTTGTAAAATTTAAAGAGGGGGCATGGGTGCCCCTGGTTTTTTCCTTGTTCCTCTTGGTGATTATGTATGCATGGCACTATGGAACACTCAAGCAGTACGAATTTGACCTGCAAAATGAGGTCTCCCTAAAGTGGATTGTAAGTCTTGGTCCCAGTCTGGGGGTGACACGTGTTCGTGGAATAGGACTTATGTACACAGAACTTGTCACTGGAATACCTGAAATTTTTGCACACTTTGTGACAAATCTTTCAGCATTTCATCAGATTCTTGTCTTTGTATGTATTAAATCAGTTCCAGTACCGTATGTTCCCGCAGAGGAACGGTACCTTATTGGGCGTGTTGGACCAAAAGAGTTGAGGTTATACAGATGTATTGTCAGATATGGATATCGTGATACTCGCAAGGACAGTGATGATTTTGAAGATCAACTTATCGTTAACCTTGGAGAGTTCATTTGTTCAGAGCCAAGAAATTCAAACACTTTCACAGAAGAAAAGATGACTATTATGGGCACACCTTTGTGGTCTCGGAATGGCACTGCTGCTGCTGCTGCAAGTTGCAATTCAATAGAAAGCTTACATTCTTCCACACTGTCATCTGTTAGATCATCACCAACTATTCAAAACCTCCAACAAATAGGGTTTGTTTCTCCTCATCAAGTTCAGCGAAGGAAGGTCAGGTTTGTACTTCCTAGCAGCCCTGAATCAGAGTGTGCTGCTGTAAGAGACGAGCTAGAAGCACTTTTGGAGGCAAGAGAATCTGGAAGTGCCTTTATACTGGGCCACTCCTATGTGCAGGCACGAGGGGGTTCAAGTTTCCTCAAAATAATTGCCATTGATGTTGTATACAACTTTCTCAAAAAGAATTGTAGGGGGTCTTCAGTGGCATTGGGTGTACCACATGCTGCACTTTTAGAAGTTGGTATGGTTTACTTTGTCTGAGCTAGGACACTTGTATCCAAATGAAATGCAACTATATTTGAATAGGAATCAATTGTTATAAAAAAATAATGATCTCTCCTAAGGTGAGCGCAATCAATTTATCTTTGCCTGGTCAGTTTCAATGGCATTAATGTTGGCAGTCCAATAACTAGTAATGATGCTATTGTAAGCTTCTTGGAGAAGTTACATGAATGAAGTCTACTAATACATATTTTGGATTCAACAATCTCTTCACTTGTGATTGTTTCATGCGCTTCCTTTGCTAAGTATTCCTTTGTAATTACAAAACAAAAGGAAACCTAGAGTTAGTCCAAGATTCACGGATTCAACTTTGTGTAGTATTTATTTTCACTGTTCTAGTATTTCTCATACCTCTCATTTTATGCACATATTGGTAAACCGAGAGCAAAAATGAGAATTTTTCTCAACCCCTTGAACTTGAGGCAATGTAATACAACATAATACAACATTTTCATAGAAACAACAAAGAAAAATGCACTTCTGAAAGTATGCAAGGAAGTCGATAACAATTTTTATTATATATGATGTGATGTACATAAGACTACAAATTTTAAGCTGTTTAGTAACCTTGTAACATCTAAAGTTGTATCAGAAGAATATTCAACTAGCAATCACACCCTAAGGTGCAATGGACACTTGAATAGGAGAAGAAAATGAAACAGTAACAACAAAGCAAGGAAACATGAGCTTAAAGATGCAATCATCATAGAGGAAGAAACCATAAATTTGCATTGTGATAAGGAAAATGGCCAAATTAACATCTAATCAATTATGCATTTAGCAAATAAGCAATGATATACAAGAAGAAGTAAACCAAATTGTCATAATTTTATATATCCACCGATTCTGCAACCAAGGAGTAACACTAAATGGTTCCTGCTTGTGTATGAAACTTTTGCAAGATCACAAGCTCCAAATTGGTTCATATTTGAGTTGGTATTGTGGTTCTATTATCTTTGAGATGCAAGAAAATGCCCGCTGCAGTTTAAAAGGGAGAGGAGATGGAGCTTAAAATTTCTCCAGCTTGTCACATTTAATGCATTGAATATCATGTACATATTCTCCAAGGTTATAAATGAAGCGAAAGTGGAAAACGACATCAATGTGATCATATTTTGTTGAGGCAATTATATCTGAATTTTTATTAAAGAAGCTTAACTATTTTATTAGCTTATAGCGAATTTAGGCATTCCGTGGACATTATTATTATTACATTATTAACAGTGTGGGGTTCTCCGAATGCAAAAAAAAGAAATATGAAAGAGAGCATAGGCATCCATCAAAGGAAAATCGAAAGTTGTTTGTTTTGTGAAATGGGGGGTTGTGAGTGCCCTATTATATATATGCAGACAAAATGTGGAAGCATACGGAAGGCAATGAAACTTTTTAACAAAATGCCTTAAACAGACGTTTTATCATGGACTGCAATGATTAAGAAAATGCAATTGACTGGTACAAACCCTTTACTAGCGTTCTGACTCCTTCCAATCCGTGCTAAAATGGGGTTTCAAAACACTTTAAGAAGGGCTTTGCCATTGAATAAATGATAAGCTATGCCATAAATGAAGAGGAAAACAGAGAGCCCATATTATTTAGTATACAACTATAACCACACCTTAATCCATAAATCCAGATTACATAACAAGATTCGTTTAATAAACCCTAACCTAGAAAAAGAATAAACCCCAACCCGTTTCATAAAAATAAAACCCCAACCTGACCTCAAGTTGTCTGCATTTTCTCTGATTTGACAACAGGATTCGCTTTCTCAATCTCCTATTGCCCGACTAGTCCACCTTGTAATGCTTCTCTGAACAAAAAACTGAAGATGTCCCCACATTTGCATTTAAATCCAGTCAAACCCAATATATTGCTGAAGAAACCCATGCGGCGGCAACGCGGAAGATGCTGTCAAACAAAGATTTTTCAGTAAGCAGGTGTTAGAACCAAACCATAAATACAAAGATGACAAAACCCCTGGAACGTCGGGTATTAGAACCGGGATCGGAAAAGTTCCAAAAAACTCAGGTCGTTGCAGCACTTGCAGGAACTAAATCTGCTTTGCATTGAATCGATGGTTGTCACGGCTCAGGTTAACAAGGGATTGAAATTGACGGCCGTTTAGACGTTTTTTTAATGATTTTAGCCGTAAATATTTTTTGATATATAAAATATATTAATATGTTTTATGACTTCTATATTTACAATATTGTTTTGATATATAAAATATATTAATATGTTTTATGACTTCTATATTTACAATATTGTTTTGATATATAAAATATATTAATATTTATACATTTTATTAGTAATATAACTAGCAATCGCATGTGTACAATGCAATGTGAACGCCGAACGGTATATATTATTTGATTTAGAGGGATAGTTATTACTTTTGTAGTTGTTGATAAGGGGTGTGATTGATTTCGTAACTATAGAAATATAGATGGGCTACTTAATTTTAAGGTTGTTTCTGCATTTCAAACTTGTTAAAAATTTGTACATGACTATATTTGATACCGTTTTCGATAGTTAATTTATTTTATAGTTGATGTTATATGTATTTAATTTGGGTTTATTGTGTTAGTTGTGCATCGGTTGTTCGGTTGGTGTTTTGTTGGTGGCAGTACACGATGCATGAATATAATAGATATACATGATGCATGAATGAATATATTTCAATATTGGGTTGGAGGCCATCATGAAGGAGAGCATTAAAACTGTGGATGATTTTGTCTACAAGATCATTCAAATTAGAAGGCAAAAGATTTCTGCTCAAAACAACAATGTAAGGAAATACTCACATCAACCATAATGGCTATTGAGAAATCTGCATATATAATAAGTTAGCCCTTTTCATCGTTACTTATAACCACGTTGTTTTTCACTTCACTGGCTTTGAAATTGTTTACAAGAAAAAAACAAATATATTGTCTCGCTTCATTGGTTTAAGTGAAAAGGAGCCAGAAAAGTTATATGACAAGTATCTACGAGATATATTGTTGAATTTCATGATTGCTGGAAGGGACACAACTGCAGGTACTCTATCTTGGTTCTTTTTTCTGCTCTGCAAGAATCCAGGTGTTGAAATTCATGATGACAACTCCTGCACACACGTGGTAAATTGAGATGGCACCCATGGAACCATTGCAAGACGAATATCTACAAGTTTTGTCTCTGAGCTGTACAAACCATGCCATGAAACCCTAAAAAATAACCAAAACCCTAACACACATTTTAAAAGAAAAGACTTACCAGGTGAAATCTTTTTGAAGATGCCAAGAAATCGCCATAGGAATACTCTGCTTCAATGTTAGCTGCTTCCTTCCTGTTCAGATGATTCACCATTTCTACCCTGAAAACAATATATGGAGAACACTCATTAAAAACCTATACGAAAGTTTTAAGGATTCCGAGTGGACTGAATTAATAAGAAAAAAATCTGGGCTGTTAAAGGAAAGAGGGGTTTCATCAATAAAAGTCACCAAAATCTCAAATAAAAAGAATAAAAAGAATCATGGGTGAAAAAAATATCAACTGTTTTGAACAAAGTCTGCATCATATACGAATTTGAAACCTGCAACCCTCTGACTAAGTGGTTCAAAGCAAAGGGAAAATAAAAATAGATGGATTCGACCACTAAAATCAGGGAAAACTGTAAAAATAAATGCAACAACACAATCTAGAGAAAAGATTTGAAAAGGGTTCAAATCATCAAGATGTTGGGTGGTCTGTACGGGGATTTGTCCCCAGCCCTCTTTGGTCTCCATGAAAAGGGTTCAAATCATGAAGACGTTGTCAATGCTACTGTCATCTCCAACGCCACCAGTTCAATGTGATCGAGCAACAAAACTAAAAACAAATTTAATCGCGTGAAAAAATGTCCAAAAAACTGTCAAGACCTCTGATCTGTTTGCATGCTTTCATGGAAAGCAAAAGCAGCAGCAAAGCGAAACAAATTATTTCAATTGTTGAAACCGCCATTGCCTTTCTGTGTTGCCATTTATTGTAAAACAAAGATTGGATTTTTATTCTCAATCTCATATTATCTAAACAAATTCTGCAATTCTGCCGAATCTGATCTAAACAAATTCTTTCAATTCTTAAACGGAATATTATTATTACGCATATAATTTTCTTTTAATTCAACACAAAATCATGTTCCACGTTAATATCAAAGCTTTCACCGAACCATTTCCCTCCTGCAATTCACTAGCCTCTACAGACATTTGCTTTGAAAATAAGGAAACAGAGACTTAGCATTCTTCAAATATGTTAAAGGGTCACGTTCCGAAATAACTCATTTCATCAAGTTTTCAAAATCAATTTTCCTTCTTGGTTGAATGGGATGTGTTAGCAACTTAAGAAGTGTTCACTTTGAAAAGTAAGCCTCAGGTTGCCTCAAAAAGACAATCCACCGAACTAAGGGTTAAAAACAATTGAAGGAAGCATACCCTTGCTGGAAGAGATCGAGGTTGTGAAAGCGGTGAATGTAAACGGCAATCTCCTGGAGCGCCTCCGACATAAGCCAAGGAGAAGGAGAAGGAGAGGGAGATGGAGAGAGATCTGGGGCAGCAGGCAACGCTGAGAGGATCTGCACCCTTCGGATTAATGCCCCAATCAAAAACCTAAGACGAATGGAGCATCGTACAAGAGAAAATAATATGTACGGTAATTATTATAATATAGGTGTGTCCCTTTTTCACAGAAGAAATCAATTCTCCTGAGAAAGCAAAAGCATGAGGTCCCACGCCATGAAAACGTTTTCGGTATCAAAGGCAAAACATTTATGCGCAGAAACGAGAAATGGCGAGCCCATCAGAGTTGGTCCCCGTGAGTTCAAGTTGGGGAAGATTTCTGTTAAAAAATTTCTCCTGGAAACGAAATGGCGAGTTCCATTTTGATTTATTTGGGTTTGGGTTACTCTGACGAAATCCACAAAAAAACGAAAACGTCAAACCAATTTTGAACCTGCATCCAGCATGCAAAAACGAAAAATCAAAACTGGTAAAAATAGCCGCAAAAAACGAAAACGTCAAACAAGCCGTCGTAACCGTCAAAACGGCCGACAAATGTAATTGCTTTAAAAAACGTCGAAACGGCCGTCAAATTTAACTTAGTCAGAGAAACGTCCAGAGGTCCTTTACCATAGGGGGAACGCCTTCGGCGTTGGCAAATTCCACCCGTCTTGCGTGAGTGGCCCAGTGGTCACCGGCAAACCCTAGCCGGGCTGACGAGGTGGGGGAGAGCCCCAGCCCTGACGGTGAGCAGGTGGAGAGACACTCCTTTGTGGCAGGTTGTGTAGGAAACAGTGCACACGATTAAAAGAGTGCCAAGAGCTACTTCGGCGCCCTCCGTGAGGACGGTCGCCATGGGGCAAAGATCGCCTAGGATGCGATGGTGGCTCACGAACAACATTACAAGGGTCATCCCCCCAGTGACGTAACAGAGTCTACAGGTGCTCCACTTCCAGGGCCACTTTGTTGGCTTGCACTTAGATCTGCAAAATCATATTGGAGAGAACCGTCAATTTGTTATAAACCGAGAATTGTTGATCAAGTTCAGATTTTAGCAAAAATAAAAGCATTCCTTTCTTTCCATATCCAAAATAAGATTTCCCCTCTAAAAACATGCCATATCTGTGAGAATATTATCAGGAATCTGGGATTATCCCCTAGGAGAACATGGTGCCAAGTGAAGCATTCCAACCTAAGAGGTTTGAAAAAGGAGTGAATCCAATTCCAAACCCACTGGGCCTTGGGGCAGAACCAGAACAAGTGCATTAAAGTTTCCAAATGGCCACAGAAGGGGCATTTGGGGGCCTAAATGCCAATTTAAACCAAGTAGAAGCCTACATGGAGACCTTGATGCAAAATGCACCACATAAAATGAGCAATTTTAGGCTCTACACATGCAGACCAAACGGTGTCAAATTTCTTTCTCCAACAAGAGGAAGAAGAATGTAGTCCCCGTCGGGCATTGAGTTTCTTGACCATAGGTAATTGTGGGGAAAGCCAATGATAACCTTTACTGGCAGAATAATTCCGGAATGAAGTATCCACAAACCATTTCCAGTCCATCCACCAAGGGCGGGATGAATAAACCGAGACTTTGTGCAGCATGCGATTTGGGAAAGAATTGATAATAGCTGTGATGCTAGCACGATCTTGGTTAGTGAGCCGTAAACGAGTTTTGACTTCATTCCAGGAAAACCAGGATTGAGTAATCTTACAAAACAAATCTTGTATGGTTTGAATTCCACGCTTGAAGAGCTTGAGCGCAGAAATTCCAAGGACTTCTACGAGACATCGATCATGTTCTTGAATGATAGGTGACCACCATAGGGATTGTTGATTGATAGAGAGGCCATTGCGGAAGCCATTGCCTTTCCATTGAAGCCATGGTTTGATGCATTCCCATGCTTTCCAGATGCTTTTAAGAACAGAGGTGCTAACCACTTTGATAGGAATACGCACAATGAGGAGGTTGGCAAACCCCAAACCTTTCCAAGTGGGACGACCATAAGGAGAACCTTCCTCGATGCCATGATGCATAAGCACTTGCCACGTTTCATGTACTTCAATGCATCGAATTATCCATTTTGCGCAGAGTGCTTGCCCTTGTCGCAGTATGTCAATAAGGCCCATACCCCCAAAATCCCTGGGGAGGCAACAGGTTTCCCAGGCAACTTTGTGGAATCCTCGAATGGAAGAAGAATTAGACCAGAGAAAATCCTTAAGAAGTTTCTCTAGCTTCTGATTGGAGGCTTTGGAAGGCACCCAACACAAGGAGTAATAGACATGGGTGGTCGCAAGAACCTTGGAGCAAATGTGGAATTTCCATGCTAAAGACAAGGGCTTGGTGATCCAGTATTCAAGTTTTTTGGCAACCCGTTGGACCACATACTGCCATAACACTGCAGGTGAAGCCTGGAAGGCAAAAGGAATGCCAAGAAATTTGAACCTTTCGCGATGTGCGAGCAGTTTCCAGTCAAATGAGGCCAACCAATAAGGTGCATAGAGGAAGGATTACTTATAACACTGAGTTTTTTGCTAGTGGATAGAAGAACCAAAACCTAAGCAAAAGAGATCTAAGCAATGCATTGTGTTGTGGATATTAGTTTCTTCCTCAATGAGAGTAAGAAACGAGTCGTCCACAAAATGCCCATTGAGAAGTTGAGAGTTTTTTACAGAGGGCAGCGCAATTCCTCTAAGTTCTTTAGATTTAGCTTGAGCTAGCAAATACCCAAAACCTTCAGCAATAAGAACATAGAGCGCAAGGGCTAACGGGCATCCCTGTCAGATAAAGCGAAATAAGCCAAATGACTCATAGTTATGCCCATTGATGATGATTTGAGCGGAGGCATTGGCGAAAAGCATTCGAGTAGATTTAATGAAATTGAGGCCAAAACCGAGAGCTTGAAGCATGACAAAAATAAACGGCCATTCAATTCGATCGTAAGCCTTCTTAAAGTCAATTTTGATGAACATGGCAGCGTGGTTAGAACACTGGGCCCATTCCATGCCTTCCCAAAATTGTGATGATATTATCAAGAATGAAACACCCCTAAATGAATCCAATTTGTTCGGGTTGGATGATAACAAAAAGAATATGGCGCAACTAGATAGCTAGGGCTTTAGCAATGATCTTATAAGAAACATTGAGTAAGGTAATGGGCCGTCAACTAGTAATTTACTCGGGATCCCCTAGCTTGGGAATGAATTTGATATTATCCTTGTTGACCTGCGCGCCCAGCGTTTAATTCTGAAATCCTTCCTAGTAGACCCGAAGAAGGTTAGAGCCCATGGTGTCCCACAACAATTTATAGAACTCGCAAGGGAAGCCATCATACCCCAAGGCTTTATCATTAACCATTTACAATATTGCATCATGCAAGTCATCTAAGGTGAGCATGCAATCGCAAGCTACCCTTTGCGCGGATGAGAGCTTGCATAGTACAGTAGTGGGGCACTGGTCAAGTGATGTGTGTTGCTCGTCAGAGGGAGCTTAAGCTTGAAACACCTACTTATAATGCTTGAAAAAATCTTGAAGAATGAGTTGCGTATCAACAACCCGAGTTCTATCATCGTAGATGGCACGAATTTGCTAGGAGGAATTCTTGGCTTTGAGGGAATGAAAGAATTATTTGGAAACTCGATCCTCTACCTTAACCAATGCATGTGAGTGTGAATTTGAGCTCCTCGGGTGTTGTAATTGTCTCTGCAACTTAAAGTTGCAGTGTTTTGGAGAAGGGATTTTCTTGGAGCGCCACCACCACCTGGCTAAGAGCGGAAGTGGTAGCAGAGCATGTGCGGTGGTGAATTTTAGCTAATTGTCGGCCATAGGTTCTGAGGAACTTGTTAGTGTAGGTTATTATTTATCCTTTTATTTATTTATTAGGATAATTCTTACACTTGTGTTATCCCTACACTTGTTGGGTTAGCTTGCTTATGTGTACTAGTTGTGTGGAGTTAACTTATTAGTTGTGTTAAGTTAGTTTCTCAGTTATGTGGAGTTAGTTTACTAGTCTTCTGGAGTTAACTTAACTACCAGTATCAGTTAGTGGGAGTTCTTCACCATTGATTTAGGTAGTAATTGCACTTCCCTCCTCGTATATGTACATCTTTTTTATTGAGTAATTCAAGTCATTGTATTGTAATGTATTGAGCATTATGGATTATGATGGATTTCCATATATGGTATTTTAGATCTTTTGTTTTGCAAATCTAATGTGGTGTGTTATTATCATCTAAGATCGCGACTTGGAAAATTCTTTTTATCGTTCCTTTCATGGTATCAAAGCAATAGATGATGTAGACATCCATCTGTAAGTTTTTCTTTGCAAGCAAGGGTTTATTATTTTCATGTATTTAGAATTTGTTAGCAATTTTCTGCAGCATGCATTTTTATGCAAAACAAAGTGTGGCATTGGATTTGGAAGGTGCCAAAACCCTAGAATCAACTGTAAACTCGACCATGTTTTAAGACAGTCAAATCTAGATGCAGATATGTACCCTCTGGGTGCATTCTTTTATCCATTGGATATAAGCATGTACCTTCTAGATGCATTCTTTTACCATCTGGATATTTCAGTTTTGGATGCAGTCTTTTATCCATTGGACGCAGATCTGTACCCTCTTTGTGCATTTTTTTATCCATTGGATATAAGCATGTACCTTCCGGATGCATTCTTTTACCCTCTAGATATTTCGGTTTTAGATGCAGTCTTTTATCCACTTGACGCAAATCTATACCCTCTGGGTGCATTCTTTTATCCATTGGATTTAAGCGTGTACCTTCCAAATGCATTATTTTTTCCTCTAGATATTTCTGTTTTGGATGTAGTCTTTTATCCACTGGACGCAAATTTGTACCCTCTGGGTGCATTCTTGTATCCGTTGGATATAAGTGTGTACCTTCCGGATGCATTCTTTTACCCTCTAGATATTTTGGTTTCGAATGCAGTCTTTTATTCACTTGACACATTCGTACCCTCTGGGTGTATTCTTTTATCCATTGGATATTGACGTGTACCATATGGATGCAATGATTCTCTGGACATTTTAGGCTTTGAGCGCAGGCTATTATCCTTTGGTCGCAAGCATGTATTGTGTGGATGCACTCTTTTACCCTTTGGACATTTGGGTGTCACATGTACTTTTTAAATAAAAATATCAGCATTAAAATATTATTTTAATAGCAAAACTTTCTAGAGCTCAGATTAACGTGATCTTTTTTCTTAAATTGTGTACTTTTTTCAATATCTATGCATTGATGACATTTTTAAACAAATATTTTAAAATTTAAAAAAGTACATTTTGATCATTGTAATATTTACACACACTCAATTATAAAGTACTAAATTTGGGAGGGTGTTGTAATCAATTGTAGATGTAATTTCAGTTGAGCCTGATGTCCTCAAATTTTGGGTGTTACATTTTTGTATCTATGGGTGTATGCATTTATATCTCTCTTTTTTGTTGAGATATTCTCGCATTTGTATTTTCGACACTTTATTTTTTGGCATGTGGACAATCTCTCTTATGGGGGAGTCTATTCTAGTGAAGCTCAGTGTGTTAGTTTGTCAGAGTTTGAGTAGTTGATTTTGACAACTCATACAGATTTGTGGTGTAACTCTACCCATTCAATAGTATGAGAGGGTATGGTGTTGATACTGATTCTTTGGGTTTCATGTCCTTGCCTTGTTACGTGTTGATACTGCTTCTTCAGGTTTCGTGTCCTTACCTTATTACCTTGGCTTTTTCTTGGATCATGGCACTCCTATTTATTTGGATCTCATGTCCTTGCCTTGTTGCCTTGGTTGTTCTTGGATTGTGGCACACATATTTGTAGCAGTTGATCAAATTATGTTTGGTGTTTCTTTTTGCACTTTCTACATCACTCAATTGACAGTATCCTTGCATGAAGCGATTCTAGTGAAGCCCAATGTCAGTTGTTTTTGAGTTCTATAATTGAGCAATGGATTTATACCATAGTATGCACCACACTTCTTCAGAATTTTATGAGTTTATGGATCCGAGACTTCTTGGGATATCTTACAGCAGGGATTTTTCTCTCTCTACTTTGTTATTACTGGTTTTGGGTACCTTGCAGTGTCCATTTTTCTCAGTTGTTGTACATGGGTAGCTCATCAGGGCCTTGTTGTCAGGACCCACCTTCTTTTCCACCCACCTAAGCTATGCTTACAGGAGGGTGTTATTGTAGGTTATTATTTATCCGTTTATTTATTTATTAGGATAATTCTTACACTTGTGTTAACCCTACACTTGTTGGGTTAGCTTGCATAGGTGTACTAGTTGTGTGGAGTTAGCTTACTAGTTATGTTGAGTTAGCTTCTCAATTATGTGGAGTTAGTTTACTAGTCTTATGGAGTTAACTTAACTACCAGTATAAGTTAGTGGGAGTTCTTCACCACTGATTTAAGTAGTAGTTACACTTCCCACCTCCTATATGTACATATTTCTTATTGAGTAATTCAAGTCATTGTATTTTAATGTATTGAGCATTATTGATTATGATGGATTTCCGTATGTGGTATTTTAGCTCTTCTATTTTACAAATCTAATGTGGTGTGCTATTATCATCCGAGATCGCGGCTTGGAACAATCTTCTTATCGTTCCTTTCAAAATCTAGTGGTCTGAGTCAAGCATCCTCCCACCATTTCATCCAGCTAGCATGCATATGTGGATGAAAGTGTCGAAGATGACTTGGCTGAGGGGACAGGTTCCAAACACACCTGATATGATTGAGAGTGGGCCCATGTTTCATTAAGGTGCTATTAAGGAAAAATTGGCCTTTATGACAAAAGGGACGTCAATCTTGCCAAGTGATACGGAATCGAATTGGGGAGTGGTCTGAAAGGACAAAATTAGGCATGACCTCCACGGGTAAGGAATAAATGTTGTCAAACTCAAAAAAATCTTAAGTTGACATCATAGCTCTGTCAAGCCATTTGAGAACCCAATTCAATCCACCTCGGTGATTGGACCAAGTGAACCACGCTTCGGAGGTAGGTGTACAAGAAGCATGAAGGGAAATATTGAAATTTTACTGTCACCTAAAAATTGTTTGACATGAGTAATTGGTCGTTGTTTTAACCCTAGGCTTAGTCGTCCTTTTATGTCCAGTTGAATTTGCAACCATTGATCCATGTCTGACAGCAAGAAAATGCATAAGGTAACATTGACTACTGTAATCATTTTCAATGGTTGTCCCTACATGCATCTAGAATACTTTCTATAGCCACCACTCAGTGTGTACTTACTAAGTCTGTCGGTTGTGAAAAATCCTACGAGAGTATAGGGACCAAAAAAATCAACAGAGTATATTGCACTAGACGTCAACACACTCTCTTAAATGTGTAAAATTTTCAGTTTTGACTGACAGTTTAATCTCTTCCAAAAGAAGACATGATTATCCTTGTAAAAATACTAGCAATCTCACCTCATAGGTACAATGGAGACGACAATAGGGGAGCAAGGTATGCATAGAAAAAGTAGAACAAAAAACAAAAGCAAATAAATTGAAGGATTAGGAAGAGGAGAAGAAAGAAACACGAAAAACTAAAGATTGCAAGAGTAAGTGAGGGAATTACAATTTTGGTTGTATTGGTGATGTTTCATATGGGGAGTTAATACTTATAAGAACAACTATTGATTTTAAGGAAGGCCTGTATGGCAAGGTATGGTGTCAGGGAATTGACCGCATACATTTTTCAAGTTTGATCACAATTGTTTTATAGAAAATGAGATAAAGTTTAAAATTACAAAGGTTGAAATGCCCTTGCATTTCAATTCAAAGTATGCATGTGTGAATTTTGAGCAGAAAAGGGACTCACCATGAGTGTCATTGTCAATTATGAAAACCTTCTGTTGCAAGGGTATCCCCATTTAATGTGTGCCCTGCTCACCCATACAGAATGAATTGAAGTTCTATATTGTTTTTGGCATGACATCAACAAACAACACCATAATGATTCGTCCAACTAATGTGTTATCCACTATTATGTCAATGAATTCTCTTGGATTTTTCATCCTTCATCACAAATACATAAATCAATGGTTAAGATGTTATAAAAACATTAAGCAAGTATAGTAATCAATGAAGTCATTATCAAAATTTGCACTGCCAAGATGAGTATTAGTGCACACTACTAATGAATGAAATGTAATTAGGAATATGAATAGTTTATATGGTACTAAAGTGTTTATATTGAAGTTGTATTATTAGTTGTGTGTGAATTGCCTGTGTGAATGTTATTCATCAATAGACCATCACTGAAGTTACAATGATTGGACCATCAAATTGTAAAGGAGAGAGTAGAAAATCAATCATCAGTATACTACATTGAACATTAAAATTTTAAAATCTTACACTAAAAAACCTTATTGATTTTTTGGCACACTTAATGAATATTTGTTCATATTTGCAAGTAACCAAAAAAATGTGGAACTATACATAACCATTGATTGCTTCAAGGCAGGGGATTTCCTAAAGCCTTCTGAAAATATATATCGAAAAACATTTAATGATGGTAAAGTGATGTATTATCAACAGTTAGTGACGAGTGGGTGTTGTTGCCTTGTATGACTTCCTCCACAAATCCCATATGGCAGAAACAATGTAAATGCCCCTTATGTTGGCAGTGTGATAATGTGGGCCAAGATCAAGCACTGATAAAATATGAACACACCTAGAGTAATGTTGCAAGAGAGAGGAACCAAACAAGCTCCAAAAGATAATGTGTATTCAGAATGCATGAAAAATAGCTTTACAAGAGATGTATAAATAGTCCAAGTGTGAAGAGTAACCACCAACTAAAAAGGTGAAGAAGTGTAACTCTCATCTATCATGGTGACACCTAAGCAAGCTAAATACATGTGTAGGAAAAACTAAATAATAAAATTAAAAAAAGCTACACTAACACCCCCCTTAAGTGTCGCCTAGGTGGGTATAAGAATTGGGTCCTAGCAATAAGGCCTGATGAGGTGCCCAAATACATATAAATCCCTCATAAAGTGGAGAAAGGGAGAAAAACCATAAGAAAAACTCCTCCCCAAAAGAGAGAAAAGAGAAGAACATAGAAAATCCCCCTCGATAGATAAGCCTCCCTAGAAGAACATAGAGAAGCCCCCCAAGAAATGGAGAGATAAAGAAGAGAAGTAGATAGGACTAGCCAACCCCCCAGAAGATGAAGCATCATGAACTCCCAATAGATCTCGCAGATGAATAATTTTGTTGTTAGTAAGGGAATCGATGAAGACTACATCCCAATGAGGAATGTCAAATGAGGCATCAAAATACTGTTGATTGAAGGTAGAGGTAACAAAGAATATCTCCAAATGTTTCTCTAAAGTCGATGTTAAACTGTGACATGTGATGATGAATCAAATCAAGTACCAAATAGGACTCAGAATGGTTCCTAATATTGATATGAGAACTAAACCAAAAATTAGGTACTCTTGTAGATGGTGTCAACATGAATGATGATGGAGGTGAATAATAGGATTCATGAAGCGTAGGTTGTGTCACAAGGTAAGGATGTAGTGGAGGACATCGAAGAAGAAACAACTCTATCAGAGTTGATATCAAAGAGAGGACAAATATGTCTCCAAGTTTCATTCTTCCTAATAGGATGTTTAGGTCCTTAATCATTAAATGGTATTCTTCAAATGTTTTCCATGTAGGATTGAAATTCACATGCAAGACAATTTCCCCCATAGCACCATCACAACTTTAATAGAAGAGAGATTCCACAATATGCACAATCCCCCGGAATTCCCCTTTTTTTGGAACCACACAACCTTTCCAAAATTACCATTATGTTTTTAGAAGAATGCCCATTTCATCCTTAGTTAATTTAGTCTCATGTATAAAGATGATGTCATGTTTTTGACACCCAATTGGCAATGTATTAAGTGTCTTTTGTTAGGGGTATTCATACCCCTAACATTCCATGAAAGGATTAACATGACATCATTGGAGGGACCTTCCCTTCTATCGTTAATTCATCAAATGAACCTTCTATAGTGAATCCATTGGTTCCTTCAGAATTTTTTCTTCACACAAATGTAGATTACATCTTTGAGTCTTTTTCTTCCCCACGGTTGTTTTTGATACAACAGAATAGGAATGATCCATGTGCAAATGGGAACAAGCTATCCCACCAGGATCAAATTTATATATTTTTATTACTATTATCACCATCCAGGTCACACTATACCAATGCAGCCTTGGGGGAAAAATCACATCTATGAAATCAAGGAAATATTCCACTGATATAAAACTTGCATTCGTATGAGTAATAAATCCTAAGACATTCTTTGTTTTAACACCCGCAAATCTATCCTTCTCCAAAAGATTTGCATTCATTCCACCAAGTTAATTTGTTGCTATAATGTGTATTGTGGATCGATTAGCACCATTTGTGCCAATCGAGCCCTAATACATGTTAATTTGTTACATTAATGTGTATTTGGACTTGAGTGGCATTGTTTACGCCAATTAGTTTATACTATGTATGTTATATTAAATCACATTAATGTGTATTAGGGCTCGATTGGCCATGTTCGTGCCAATAGATCCCTAATACACATTTAAGTGTCACAATTAGAATATTAGGTTTTTATTGGCCCCGTTTATACCATTAAATCCTTAATACATGTTTAATTGCCACAATCAAAATATCAGGGGTCCATTGACTCTACTTGTTCAATCGAGCCCTTCTACACGCTAATTTTTCACATTAATGTTTATTAGGGATAACTTGGTTCCACTGGCACCAATAAATCCCTAATACATGTTATATCATCACATTAATATGTATTAGGGCTCAATTGGCCCCATTTGTGCCGTTGGATCCTTAATACATGTTTAAGTGACCCAATCGGAATATTAGAGCTTAATTTGCCCCATTTGAGTTAATGGATCCCTAAATACATGTTATAGTGTCGTATTATTATGTTTTAGGGATCAATTGGAAAATAAATGCGAACCAATAAAGCCCTAATTTATGTTAAGTTGTTACAATAATGTTTATTAAGATTCGATTGGCTATGTTTATGCCATGGAGCCATAATACATATTTAAGTGTTATAATCAGAACATTAGAGCTTGTTTGGCCCCATTTATGCCAATCAAGCCTTAATACACATTAATTTGTCATATTAATGTAAATTAGGGCTTGATTGGTGCCTTTTGTACCAATCGATCCCTAATACATGTTAAATTATCGTCTTTCTATATATTAGGGTTCGATTGGTCCATTTGTGCCATTGGAGCTTGAATACATGTTTAAGTGTCACAATCATAATATTAGAGCTCAATTACCACCCTGCACTAATGGATCCCTAATACATGTCTAAGCATCACAAGCCGAATATTAGGGATCAGTTAGGAATATACATCAATTTTTCATATTAATGTGTATTAAGGCTTATTTGGTCATGTTTACACCAGTAGAGCCCTAACACACATTAATGTGAATTATGGCTCAATTGTATAGGTTTTTGCCTATCGATCCATAATTCATGTTAATTTTTTAATATAAAACACAAAAATGAACCTACATTACATCATAAAACAATAAATTATTAATATAAAAAAACATAAAATATGAAACAAAATATTTTCGGTATAGTCAAACAAAAAAATTACAAAATTTAAAATGCTTATATATTTGTAATGTCATCATGCAATAAAACAATTAGAATTTTCATTTTATTAAGGTGGAAGTGGTTATATTTCTTGTAATTGTTCTTCAACGAAATCAAGCCATCTCTAGGCAAACAATCCAAAAAAAGGATATTTGATATGAAAATGTGGTAAATGTTATGTCAACGTATCTAAAAAAATGTATTGAATGTGTGAAACTTAATGTTTCAACATGTTCATATGTTGTACTCGTGGATCTTCTAGTTGATCATATGTATGCATGAGGTTGTGCACTGGGAGCATCTATCATCGATCATGGTTGTGATTGTCAAGGTGATGATGTTGGAAAAATAATATGTGTACCAATGGTTGGAACATCATCGTCATGAATAGGAATTGAAGTTATGCAACAAGAAAAATACTTCTTTAATGTTTTGAAAACATTCATCATGTTCAACCAATTCATTTAAAAAGAATAAAAAATTAACAAACAAAACGAAGTGCACTCTACACTACACAAATCATCATAGAAGAATTCAAGTTTCATACCAACTATATTAAAAAAATAGTTTATGTAATTGTGAGTTTAACATGAAAACCAAATAACATAAAAACTTACATATTTGTGTACAAACGTACTTGGATGGATCTGTTCTTCCTACCATAACATAATGAAGTCAAATGTAAATTATTTCATCTTCATTATCATTAACATGCTACTTTATATCAATGTGAGTGACCTTGGTGACAAGTTAAGTATAATGATTAACATGTTATTACAATAAATTTCTCAATTCAACGCAATTATCACAAGTGCGTTGAAAGTAACAAAATCATACTATCTATCTATGAAACACCTTATTTGAAATGAAAAATTAAAACATTCATACAATATAATACAAATTTAGAGTTCAATATCTAGTACATCAATTTAAAAAACACTAACACTAATTATTTATTTGATTGAAACATGTAGCATATTTTTGTATCTTATTTTATTTAGAACATAAAAGGGAAGGTAGAGGTCTTATAAAACCATAATCAATCAATAATTCATCCCCTACTAATAGATATTTGATAGCTTGAACATAATATATCTCTTCAATATCTTGGGCATATAATCTACTTCACATTAATCAATGCACACCATAAACCAACGATAATGAATAGTAGTGCATCCTATATGAGAGCTACTTATAAACCATAATATGTTCTTAAATGTGTAGGGATAACC
Organism: Taxus chinensis; assembly: GCA_019776745.2. Lineage (NCBI taxonomy): Eukaryota > Viridiplantae > Streptophyta > Pinopsida > Cupressales > Taxaceae > Taxus > Taxus chinensis. The sequence goes on from CM034146.1 coordinate 654,941,654, forward strand.
ATTGATGAATATACTTTCACACATCTTTCCATGCATCTATATTGGAATAAGAGACGTTCCATTTGCACACATAGTGTATGTGGACATGCTAAATTTGCAATGCGCCAAACGTTTCTATTTTGCAAATGAATACCCATGATTAGAAAATAGTAGAATGCATACTCCAATATCAAATATTCTCTTTAAACCAACCGTTACATTACTTAATATGAAGATCCCCATAATCTAACATATATATTAGATCCCCATTACTTAATAAAACAAATGTGAAAAAATATCCTAGCCGGGCCTTTGTCGTGCCCTAGCCATGGTTGCTACGAGGTCGCACATGTCTTCGAACCCTTTTCATTGCTTGGATCGGCCAGAACACGGGATTGTTGGAGGCACGATCAATGAGTCAAAACAGGAAAACCTTCTCCTTGGCGACGGATATGGAAATCTGTCCCTAGCATGCAAAACTGATGGCAGCGCCTATAAAACTGGCGTGGAAAATGCAGCTCCAACCTCTTAGATTAACATGGCTTTTGATGCTAATCAAGACCCCCATTCAAAGAAAATCAGGGATAAAGTTTCTCCGACCTGCCAAAAAACAGAGGGTCTCTTTATTGGAACAAGTACAGTTAGCTCGGTCTCTCATACGAATCTCAACAATGGCAATGAATCATTTAAAAATGATGGATCTTCCTTCAAGAGCATGGATAGATCCAACTCGCTTCAGAAAACCTCTGGTGGAGATAAATCCACTTCTTATGCTTCAGCGGTCTGCAAACAAAAGGAGAATACCAGAAATGAGATCTTGAAACCCTCTCAGGAGGTCCTGACACTGAAAATTGGGGGAGGATCTACTTATAAAGATTCTTAAGGAGGAAAATCTCTCTCAGCTGGGACTCATATGCAGATTCCATAAATTTTGGCCTAAGCTTTCTCAGCTCCATGAATGGATAACCCAGAGATGGAGAGAAAAAATACAAGGTAAGATCGAGCTTTATCCCTATGCTAAAGCTTATTTCATTGCTGTCTTTGAAACCCCTACTGATAGGGATTTAATTTTTAGCCAACATTGGGTTTGGGGGGGAACATGGGCTTATGTCCAAACCATGGTATCCGTCATTCGATCCGTTAAAGGAGTCGTTTGATACCTACCCGATTTGGGTTCGTTTACCAGGACTTCCGTTACAACTCTGGAACAAATCTTGTCTCATTGCTATAGGTGATACTCTTGGCTCATGTGTGGCAGTTGATGGTAAGAGCTCCATTCAAACTCATACTACATTTGCTCGAATACTGGTTGATATAGATACCTCCAAACCCTTACCAACAGAAATCAATCTTTAGATTGGAGAAAGGCTCTAGGTACAGAGGATTGACTATGAGAGACTTGCCTTCAGATGTCGGCATTGCTTCCAAACTGGTCATGCTAAAAACGATTGTGAACATTCCAAACGAAAGAACAAAATTGCCTGGTGGAAGGATTCTCTCCCTGAACATCTCATAATTAACTCAGATCCGGCTGAGGATTCTAGTGCCCCCTTGCAAGTTGACTCACCCGTCGTGGCTGCTCCATAGGCCAACATTGAGAAATTACCTACAGGCTATGCTCCATAGATTGTTAATTCAGTATTTAAGGAAGTTTTGTCTGTGGGTCACTTTCACACCAAATCCATTGCAGATGCTTCGATTGCATTGGATGCTGGAAATCCAGATTGGATAGTGGTGGATCGGAAAAAGAAGGGTAACGCCAAATCTAAATCCCCCACCACTCCGGACAAGGTTTGATTCTTGTTTTTTGTGCTATTATTGTTACATCTGGGCAAATGGCCTTCTGCACAGTTGTTGGGCAGCTGTGTTGCTGCTTTGTTGTTGTTTTTTCGCTGCTTTGAAGCAGTTGTTCTGTTTTTGCTGGTTTTTGGCTGTTTTTTGTTGTTGGGCTTTCTGGGGTTAAATTTTACTTTTGAGCACTGTTGTAAAGGGTATAGTCCCTTTCAAAAAACTATTTGCCAATAATTAAAAAAAAACATATATATTAGATAAACATATTATATAAATGTGACCTAGAAAGGAAATTGATTATTAACTTCCATAAGATTCTCATGTGACGAAAAAGGTCCATATACCTTATAACTATAAGTATCTTTATACAAAGGTTTAAGATAATCTATAAATTGGTGATCTCCCTCACTTTCAAAATAGTAATCCCGTAATTGTTTCTTCCTTCCATTTCTAATGCATTTTTCATCCAATTTATAACTTCTAGCTCTTGTGCAAGAACTCTTTACCTCATCAGAATCAAATTCACTAGATGTATACCCTGCTTAGATGAAACAACACCCAATGTTGTAAAACTTTTAGAATCACTTAGACATTTGTAGAATGAATGTAGAAAAAAATGAAAAATTAAAATTAAAATTAAAACATTTTTTTGTCTATTTGGTATAATCTTTACATATTCAACATTTTTCACTTAAAAATACAACAAAATTTTGATGCTAAAGACAAAATAAAAACTAAGGTAGATAAAGACTTACAAACCAACAAAAAATTAACACAATAAACTTTTTATTAATTTTTTAATCTTAATGTATAAACCTCATATCAATAAAATCACATACGTGTAATCTTACAATATCTCGAATATCTCTCTAGATATATATGGCAAGATCCTTCTAATCTTGGTTTGTGTCATTAATAATATTTTTTGAAAGAGATAAAAGATATGAGGTCCAGAATAATTAACCTACTTTTATATTCGTTACTAATGTAAAGTTTGATACAATTTGACAGAAAAGGCTTTCCCTCACAACTGTGATCAAATTTGGGCTTCCATACGATTTTTTTTGCACATTACAATATTTTGGCATGACTTACATCAATAGAATTTTTTTTCTAACATAAAAAGTGAAAAAATCCCTTGCACTAACGACAACTAAATTTGGCAATTTTGATCTCGTAATTGGTTGAACTCTTGTTGTTAACACGATTTGTATCAACACAAAAAATTGATAGTAAATTTGTATAAAAAATCGTAATAAGTTGAAAAAGAGACAAAAAAGTGTGGCAAAAACCTTAAAATCTACTAGTGAAGTGGAACAAAATTGGACTATGTCGAGTCCTAAATAATTTTACGAAGAATGCATTTGAGATAGAGCTACAAGAGGGAATATACATTTCTCTTATCTTTAATGTAACACACACACACACACACACACACACACACACACACACACACACACACACACACACATATTCCCAATACTTTGAGGGGAAGAAATTGCTGAATAAGACCACATATAAGTATATTGGAGGTGATGGATGTCAAATATGTTCCACTTATTAAATGAGTGAAGGGGTGGAATAGTTGTTGTAGTTATAAGCTTCTTCACCAAGAAGGGCATATTTAAGGTCAACAAATATGAAGGTGGTTAACTTTTAGCTCTTTAGGCTATGTGAAACCTAGGGGAGATACCCTATATCAACCCAAGTGACACTAAATAACACATCTAATGCAAATATAGAGCAACAAACCCAGATAATCAAAATAAAAAATATATTGTCACTAGCATGAGGATCATAAAGCTACTTAAAACTGGGAAAAGGTTACAGATAAATAGATCATTGTGATAAAGATGAATATAAAGTTATATGAAAGAGGCCTCTAAGAATGTACATGATAAACAAAGGTATCGAGGAGGGAAGTAAACCAAGATTTAATTAAGAGAGGGGGTTGATCATTCCAACTTCATACGTGCCTTTTTCATTTGACCATATCTGTAAAACTAAGATAAAGGAGACAAAGATAAAACAAGAGTTGCATCAATTTAAACAATTACTACAACTCCCCACAATTCAAACACTCATTAAACCACACACACTAATATCTAACAAACCATCATACTGTCGTAACTTAGAATTTGAAATATAGCGTTAGATAAGTCCATTGAATGCAAATAAAGCCAAAATTCCACAAGGATTTTACAACTAAATGCTTTGGTGACTACACATCAGACCTTTGCACCTAATTACTAAATGGAGATTCTAACAATTTGAGTGAATACATTTTTGCCTCAAATAATAACTTCCTTTATAATCCATTATCTTATTCATGATTCAATAAAACAAACATGACTACTCTCCCAAATCTTTATTATGATATCCTTGATTTGATTACAATCATTCCTTCTCTAAATGTCTAAAACAAAGCTAAAATTAACAACTGCAGATGAGACAACCAAAGGGATCAAATATCCTACCAAAATCACTAATTTGGAAGATGATCATATGAAGTACACGCTTCATCCATTTATACAAATAAGAGAACATTCTACAATGGAATTGGACGGAAGTTCAAAGTTTGAGAACCAATGAGAAGAGAGGAGTAAACACGTGCACAAATACATTAGTGGCTCCACTGTTGATCGAATGACACATGGAACTAATTGACAATCAATTGAGTGATCTTATCAGCTATAATCACACCACAAACAGAAACACACTAAGCCTAAGATGCATCATGGAGGCCCCACACACGAACTAGTTTGAGAAGTCAATTGACAGATGACAATGACAAAATGCTAAAAACGCAATTGAAAACTTCTTTAGTAAAATAATCATTTAAATATCTCATCAAGTTCACCCATAACTTGTATTCCTATTGTGTGGCACTCTTCATAATCTTTCCAACAATGGTCATTGATTTTGTGTGATTTGGAGCTCTCGATCAAAAGCTATACGCATTTGAAAAAAACCAAATTTGTTGGTACACAGTTGACAGGCATGAAAGTGTCTATAATATGACATTCCCTAGGAGTCGATTTTACCACCTATCCCGTATTCATTAGCCTATCCAATTGATTTAAGCTTAACAAAATACCAGTGTGACGTAACCACCTTGGATGTGGATTGGTGTTCTCGGGATCTCTGGTAAACATGTCTACAAACCTTTTCTTTCATTTTCCCATGGTCCTCTTTCGCACGATTGGTCCACGTGCATTAACCAAATGAGTTCACTATTCTCAAAGTCCCCTTGGGGGTCACTTGTGGATTCTCGGGCCATCAGGCTACCTCGTAAAGAGATCCAAGTGACCCGTGATTGGTTCACGTGGACCCAATCACGATCACTTCGATGATTCTCAAGGATTTTTCAATGACTTCAAGGATCATACTCTTCTTAAGGTCGTTGGGCCTTTCACACATTGCATAACATCCTTGGGTTCGCAAGCCGCCACGTATTTCTCAAAGTCTCATGGGATCTCAGATATTCCGAGGCTTATCCAACCTATCAACCTGTTGAGTGCCCGCCAACTCTCGGAGAACCTAAGTCCCCCAACTGATTGGTCGGATGTGAGACCAATCACCATGTCATTTGGATTCTTAGGGATAATCATCATTGGTCTACGTGGACTAATGATGGGCCTTCATGTACTTGGGATGTTTGTCCATTCCAACTCTCGGGCTCGGACTGCCCTTAGATCTTCAACTCACCTAGCTCGGCTTGAGCTCATGAAAAAAGAGTTAGGTTTTGGAGTCTTAGCTCCACTTAAACATTGTGACCACACTCTTTAAAAAACTAATCATGATCCATCTCCTCGTGCATATGAGATTAATCCCAAGTGATAAAACATGGACCAAGTAACTAGGGACCGCCAAGTGTTTCTTTCCACCCCGATTAAATTTGATGGATTGTTTAACAAAGGCAATGAATAGTCAAACTGTTATCTGTACGTATGGAGGTCAAAAATTGATAAAAATATTCTAAGTATTTTTTAGCAACCTACACACATGTAGAGAAAGGAAGTATACCCATTTTTGGTGAGTTTAAAAACATAGAGATGCCAAAAATCATATTTATCTCATTGTTCAAGTTCCAAACTTTAACTCTGAGGCCCCAAAATGAGGTGAATAATTTTAGGTGCCAACATGGGGCAACAACAACTAAAACAAAAATTTAAAGAAATTAAATTCATTATGGAGGAATGTGTAACAAAGGAAACACGCAGAAAGGAGCACAAGGAATATATGATGAAATGAAAATGAATAGAAGTTAAGGATATATCTTGGTCTTATGAATGTTGGGGTTAGCACAAGGTTGTAAAAATAATATATCAGATCGAAGCATACATGCAATAATAATATATATTCTACCAGAAGAAATATACAAAACAAGAGATATAAATCAACACCAGATTTAACGTGGTTCACCCAATGTGGGCTACATCTACCAAGAAACAAGCCAATCCATTATCCAAAACTTTCAGAAGATATACAATGAATATTTACAATCTTCCAGACCTCTCACGATGTACAATACTTTCTTTCTCTCAAACTTCTCCTTCTTCTCCAAGAATTCTCTCTCTCACAATTATTTCACAATAATCATCAATACTCTCAATCTCTATTTCTAAACCCTAGCTTTCATGCTTATATAGGCATATACAAATTTAGGGCACTTAGCCATGCAATTACAATCAATATATCTGTTTTAATACTAAAATTAGATATAATTATCGTGAGTTAAATAAAACACCCATGCACAGGTAACCGACGTCGGTTAGCCCTAACCGATGTCGGTTCCTACTTGCCTGATCGATGCCAGTCATAGGTGATAGATGTCAGTCCCTTCATAACCAATGCCGGTTATTATGTTTTCCAGCAAGTTTAATATAACATGCTAAAATGAAGTAATTGAGCTCCACATCTCAACAATCTCCCACTTGGAGATAAATTACTGCACTATACATGTACATTGTCATTATTGGATCCTTTCCTTAGCTTTGTTTCTTCCTCTTCAAGTCTCAAACTTGAAGACCAACAAAAGTGGACTGTAGCTCCAACATATCTTTTGCTAATGGCTTCGTTAGCATATCCGTAGGGTTTTCACTCATATAAATCTTCTCTAGTTTCAGTTGCCCATCCTCCAATACTTGTTGTATGAAGTGATACCTCAACTGAATGTGTTTCGTTTTAGAATGAAACACTGAGTTCTTTGCCAAATGAATTGCACTCTAACTGTCACTGAACAATTTGCAATCATCTTGCTCCTTTCATAACTTTTCCGTGAACCCGCTCATCGATATCATCTCTTTGATAGCCTCTATAGCTACAACATACTCTACCTTTGTAGTGGATAAGCCACAACCTTCTGCAATATTGAAATCCAGCTAACTTTCATCCCATCTACTGTAAAAATATATCCAGGAGTGCTCCTTCTACCATCCAGATCTCCAGCCATATCTGAATCAACATAGCCACATAAAGAAATATCTGAACCTCCATAGCATAACTGCATGATAGATGTCCCTCTCAAATACCTGAGTATCCATTGGACTGCTTTCCAATACTCTTTACCTGGATTGGCCATAAATCTACTCACAACTCCCACTACCTATACAATGTTTGATCTGGTACAAGCCATAGCATACATGAGACTCCCAATTGCTAAAGCATATGGTACTCATGTATATATTTGACCTCCTCATGTGATGAATAAAACTGATCTTTGCTTAATTTGAAGTGTCCGACCATAGGTGTACTAACAGGTTTTACATCCTGCATCTTAAACCTTTCTAACACCCTGTAGATATAATCCTCCTGAGACAAATATAATTTCTTGTTTTCCGGTCTCTTTGTATTTGCATGCCGAGGATTATTTTTGCAGCTCTTAAATCCTTCATAGCAAATGTGTGAGCTAGCTTTCCTTTAAGCTCACCAATGTCTAGCATACTAGATCCTGCAATAAGCATACCATCCACATACAATAACAAAATAACATAGCTCCCATTTTCAAGCTTCTTGAAATAAACACAATTATCAGATTCACATCTTAAGTAACCATGCTCATGCATGAAACTATCAAACCTCATGTACCATTGCCTTGGAGCTTGTTTGAGCCCATATATACTCTTTTTCAACCTACACACTAATTTCTCCTTACCCTTGACTTCATACCCAAACGACTGCTACATATAAATCTCTTCATCCAAATCACCATGAAGGAAATATGTATTCACATCTAGTTTCTCTAAATGAAAATCATGTACTGCAACTATACTTAATATAGTACGTATGGAAGTCATTTTAACAACAGGAGAAAATATTTCACCAAAGTTAATACCTGCTTTCTATGTAAATCCTTTTACTACAATCCTTGCCTTGTATCTTTTTTGTCCACCCTCTTCTTCCTTGATCCTATAAATCCATTTGTTCTGCAATGTCCTCTTACCTGCTGACAACTTAACCAAATGCCAAGTCTGGTTTTGTTCCAAGGATTCCATCTCCTCATCCATGTCATGCTCCCACTACATGTGAGTCTTATCCTGCATTTATTCTTCAAATTTTTTTGGCTCACCATTATCAATCAATAATAAATAAGATAGAGAAAGTGTAAATATTTCAGGAGGTTTACTTACCCTTTGTGACCTTCTCACAGAATTTTGGGGTACCAGAGGCTCATTCTGGACCACCTGGACATTTTTTTTCCAATTCTAACAATGACTGACACTGGTCACTTGTAATTGACGTCAGTTCTGCTAACCAATGTCGGTTTGGCTCTCTTGCAACCGATACCGGTTCAACTGACCAATGTCGGTTAGGGGTCAATTGACACCGGTTACTATGTAACCATGTAGGTATTAGTTTTAAACCCGAGAGTTCATTTTCATTCACAAACTTCTCAATCGGTTTGTCCTTCGATACCAAAATTCGATCCATGTACATTCTCAATTCATTCCATTCAATGTCACGAATCCTAATAATTTTAGAATTCTCTAAATCCCAAAAACGGAATCTAAAATCACCAGATCCATAACCGATGAAAGTGCATCTCTTGGATTTTGCATCCAACTTTTTCCTATTTTCCTTATCAATATGCACAAAAGCTTCTAAACCAAAAAATTTAAGAAAATAAAGATCTACCTCTTTTCTGGTCGAAGCTTCCTCTGTTATTCCTCCATCTAATGAAATTGAAGGCCCGCGGTTAATCAAATAAATCATTGTATCAACTACTTCTGCCCAAAACTACAAGGGCAATCCAACATGTATCCTCGTACTTCTAGCACATTGCATGATTGTCATGTTCATTCTTTCTGCAACACCATTCTCTTGTGGTGTTCTTGGAACTATCCTTTCTCTACGTATTCCATTCACTGAATAGTAATCATTGAAAGTCTTGCTACATTATTCACCACCATTGTCAGATCTAAGACACTTTAACTTTGAATTTGATTCATTCTCAACAAAGGATTTCCATCTTTTAAAAGTCTCAAAACAATAAGATTTATGTTTAATGCAATAAACCGATACCTTTCTTGTAGCATCATCAATGAAAGTAACATAATACTGAGATCCTCCATGAGAAGCTACCTGGGCTAGTCCCCACACATTTGAGTGTACAAGCTCAAATTTCTACTCCTTCTTAGTTGTCCCAACTTTGAGAAATCTCACTCTTTTTTTCTTTCCAAAGACACAATGCTCACAAAAATCAAGATCTAAATCTTTCAAATTTGATAACTTACCCTTAACCTTTAAGATTTGCATTAATTTTTTACTCATATGGCCCAATCGATTATGCCACATGCATGCATCTAAATATAAATTAGATAATATAGAAAGGGAATCAGTAACACAGGTAGATAAATATAACGTTCTTACCTTCTTGCCTCTTGCCACAATAAAGACAACCTTGGTGACTTTCCAAGATTCTTCTGTGAATGTAACCACGCAACCAACTTCACCTAGTTGCCTTACAGAAATAAGATTCCTCTTGAGCCTTGGCACATGCGTCACATTTTTCAATACCCACATATTTTCATTTTGCAATTTTAGATGAACTTCCACTTTACCAGTAATACCGCAAGGTTCAAGATCACCCGAATAAACATGCCCAAAATTGCCCTGGACATAATTTATGAAATAACCCTTACAGGGGTTGCATGGAAAGAAGGTCCCGAGTCTAAAACCCATGATTCTATTCTATCATCCAAAGAAAGAATGAGAGCATCTTGCATTACCTCTACTGCAATATTTGTCTCTTTACCTTTTTCGGGGTGTTGGTTTTCTTTATCCTTTGACCAACAATCTTTCTTTGCATGTCCTTTCTTTCCACAATTCGAACAGGTAATTCTCTTACCTCTGGATTTAGATCTGCCATTCCTTGACTTTGATTTCCCATTATTCTTACTCTTGGATCTCTCCTTCTACCCGCCTCTGCTTTCTACATTCAAAGCATTCCCAGATGATGATTCCTTTGTACTTTTCCTACAAATTTCTTCATTCAAGATTATACTAACCACATCATCAAACTTCAAAATATTATTAGCAGATGTTGTATTAATAACAACCATTACCAAGTTAACCCAACTATCAAGCAAAGAACATAAGAATAAGAGTGATTTTACTTCATCATCAAACATAATATCAACCAATTTAACTCATTTCTAATAAATCAAAAATCATTCAAATGACTAGATGTAGATCCACCTTCATGCATCTTAGAACTAAATAGTTTCTTCATCAAATAAAATTTATTTGAAGCACTAGGTTTTTCATATAAATTAGCAAGAGATTTCATTAACTCTACCGTAGATGTCGCTTCTGTAATATTGAATGCCACGGATGCTACCAGGTTCAATCTTATAGATCCCAAAGCCTTTCTGTTAAGAATCTTCCATTCTCCATCCATGGTTTTTTTAGTGGCGAATATTCGTAATATGGCAAATATTCCATTTTTGAAAAATTTGAAAAGGTGAATTTTCTGGCACGGGGCAGTGATCTGTTTGCCTAAAAATTATAGTTTAATTTTTTTAGGGGTCGGCTTCGCCTACCCTTGAAAATATCCCCTATATAATCCTAGATTATTCGCCAGGTAGAACACTACTAACTCATACTACCTAGTGGCATATGTATTATCAAGTATACTAAATACACGACAAGAGGGTGGAGGCTACAAATGCATGACAAAGAGTTTTTTAATGTGTAACAAGAATAATTTGTTGACGTGCGACAGGAGGGCGAAGGCTGCAGATGCACGATAGAGACTTTGTTGACACCCAACAAGGAGAGTTTGTTGACGCGTGACAAGAGGGCAGAGGCTGCAGACGCGTGACAAAGTTTTTTTTGATGCGCAATAGGAGGAAGGAGGGTGCAGACACCGCGAAAAAGAGTTTGTTGATGCACGACATAAAGAGTTTGTTGACGCGTGACAAGAGGGCGGAGGTTGCATACACGTGACAGAAGATTTGTTGTCGCGCAAAAGAAGATTTTTAGTTTTTGGAAACATTCTATTGGTCATCCCCTTTATTTTCCACTGTTGAGAGAAAAGGGGATGTCGTTCTCATCATTTAATGTGTTTACACTGTACGTTGTAGGTTTGGACGGGTTTGCGTGGCTCGAGGCCAAAAAAGCATACCTGGTTTTTGTGTGGAACAATGATATGCTTTTTGGTTTGAGCACGCCAAGTCCCCGTTGCCATTTTCATCCACCTGAAGGGAGATACAATAGTCTAAATAACACAATAGGTGCAAATCTATTATTGTAGCTTTTGCCGGAAAAAAATATTTGCAACAATTTTTTTGTTTGCCCAGAAGTCTGTTTCCTGTTTTGTGATTCTTTGTGATGAATTTTTCTTGGTTTTAGTTTATCTGTGCTTTCCCCTTTCGTTGACAATGTTGAATTTGGTTTTATGTAAGTTATGACGAATTTGTTTTGCTATAGTTTATTGTTCTACCCATTTTTTTTTCATATTACACACAACATTGACAAACATGTTCAAACATAACTCAAAGAAACAAAAGCAAAAATGTAAAATGCAAAGAAGAGAGCATACACAAAAGCTTCTCCGTTCTTGGAACTTCCTAAATAGAAGAGAGCATGGAAAAACCTTCCAATGATCCTTATTGGTGACAGATTGGAGCTCCTCAGCTTTGGAATGCAGAGCTTGTTCCTTAAGGATTTTCCTTAGCATTTTTGGCCTCTGCCACTGCTAGATTTGCCTCCCTTATCTACGTTGCTTGTTTTGTCACCGGTTTTATATACATTTGGAATAAAACTTACACATTTGGAGCCTTTTCTTAACATGGGTGTTAGCTCTATTGATGACAAGCTCACAACACAATTTTTGATCAAATAGCTATATTTGATTTTTGTGTATATATGATATACTTTCTACGTATACGACATGACCTGGTCTATACCCTTTTAGTATATCCATAGACACACAATCTTAAGAAATGTTATTGTCTTTGCTTTGATCAAATATATTTTTGACATAGATGAAAAAGACAGGTGCAGTGCATGAGCATTGATCAATGTGTTTCTAGATATATGGATTCAACAGGCCTTGTGCATGAGCGCTGATCAATGTATTTCTAAATAAATGGATTCAATAGGCCTTGCGCATGAGCACTGATTAAATATAAAATTTGGATTCATATGTTTTGAACAATATGTTTCAACGATCCAATGTCTTCTGCCTCACTGGTGAAGATCCTTAGTTTTTACCCTTGCAACTTTGATTATTCTTTCCGTTACAAAACAAACAACTTATTGGTGTAGTGAGCATTTTCCTTCTTTTCGTTGTGATACTAGTGGGATTGGAAGGGGATGTACTAAAGTTGTTGGTAGCTTTTGTCTTTTGGGCTACAAAAAATAGAGAGTCTGGTTTAGAAAGATATTGCTTAGTGCAGCCAGTGCTTTTGTTTGAAGAAACAAAAGTGACTATGTGAAATGCAGAGAAGCTCATAAAATTTAGTGTTATGAATGTGGCCTATGGGATTCGAACCTTTCTTGCTAGAGGTCTTGTTGCATCGTAGGAGAGAAATGGGATAAAGGATATAATAGGATAAAATAAGAAGATGCATATAAATGGTACATTGGACATTAGCTCTTTGCTCATGCAATTTCATAGAAAATTACTTCATATATATTTAGGATATCTTGAACTTATTACTGACACCTTGGATGAGGATTTAGAATCTAACAAACATGTTCATTAAACTATCATACAAGAAAAATGATGAGTAAATCCGCTTTAGGTTTCATTTGTTTCCTAGGTTAGAGGAGTGGTTTTATTTGTTGTCAATGTCTGATAGCTGATAGCAAAGAATAGTTAGGAATGAGGAAATTGTGACCAAGTTTCAAATTTGTCATTGGAGAGGTATCACACCCAATGTCAATCCACCCTTTGATTGATTCTAATTCCTATGTGAATCCATCTACTGCAATATGAGGATCCTGCATTGACAATATGATTTAATAAGAGAAAAAAGAGAACCTATTAGAAATTGTAATTACAATGTCTAATACTAGCTCAAATGAGCTTATGTGGGTTAGAAATTGCTTGCCTGCAAGATTGTACACATGAAGAAACTGGGCACCTCACTTGCTTCATGACATTCGTGCTCATCATCTTCTTCTAGATGAATAACATGACTGATAACATCCTTATCATCAGAAGAGTATTCTTTGTAGAGACATTCATTAAGTTGGAACTCATCTCTGTTATGATGGGTTTGCATTTCTCTTAGTGTTGAATCCCTTTATTTTTGTGTTTCTAAATATTTTTAGCTTGAGCTTGATTAGGTTTTCTAAAACATTTTGTAGGTCTTGGGTTGCATGATCATTTTTGGTAGAAACCTCACTCACTAGGTTTTCAAGTATTCTCAGGCTTTGTTATGTTATTTCTAGCTCTTCAATTACTTCATCTCTGTCTTGAAATTTATAGGATTTGTTGTCTGGATGTCTTGAGGAGTTCCCTTCTTTCTTCCTTTTGTCTAATTTCTTTGTGATAGAGATCTTCATAATAGTTAGCTTGATTTACACAAGGACATTTAAATCAATGCTAGCATTATTGCGCTATCAAAATTTAAAAAATTAGATTATATATATAACTATATTTGAGAATATTGTAAGATGTCCAAACATTGATGCAAGAACATATTGAATGAATTTTGTGTCTAGTTTGTATTAATCTAATTCTGACCTTCTTTCCTTGTATGATACGATGTTTTAATATGAAAGCTGCTATATTATGTTTATAATGTGAACTCGGAAAACCAATATATAATATATTGATCCTTATTCTTTAACAACTATAGCTAATCTAATATATACTGAAAAAAATGGACCGCTTAAAAATGGTATAATTTGCCAAAGCCCAAATAAAATTCAAGATTCCTACCTTTTCCAGTCATATGCGAGTAGCCCATTATGCTCTCTTGCATTCCTTAACTTTTGTGAATATTGTATTTTTGGCATTCTCTGCCACATTCAAGACTTGATTTAACTTAATTTTCAAAGTTTCAGTGTCCATTGCAGTTTCCTATGAGAAGGTGGTTGAAAATAAACAAGTATTCAAAAATAAATAACAAGACGAAATTCAAATATTATTCCAAACGACAAGAGAATGTTAAGAGCAAGAAAAATCAAAGAATCACAGTGAAATATCTAACCAGGTTTTGATCCAGGCATTCATGTGGATCAGGGCATATAATTTCCATGGCTTATGTTGCTTCTTTATGTTCTGCAGATTCAGACTCGCACATAACACCATAGTCTAGAATTTTTTCAACAAGTAAATCAAAATATCTCTCAATATTTTCATCTATATCTGTTGAATCTCTATATGGAGATACATCGACATGTTACTCACGGCCTCGTGAATTCTGTGGCATAAAGCTAGCAACATTTGATAGATTTAGCTGTTTGAATTGACTTGCAGGTAGATTTTTAACAATACAAGACTCTGGTTGTTTACTCACAAATATACAACGTCTAAGGTCTTTTTGTTCGTTGGTTATCTTTCCTTTGAAATCCTCTCCTCTATCCACATATGTGCCTTGGTTTGGTTCTAATCTATATTTTGTCAAAAATAAAATAAAAAATCGATGACACTACACCCATTGTTGCCTCTAAATTGTATCTCCAAAAGCAATAGTTGTACTTACCTTCAAACCCACCAATGGTAATGAAATTCATAGAAGGCTTGAACGCTCCTAGATTTCCTAGGTCATCTTGTCCTTCCAACTTTTTTTTCCTCAAATAAAGGACAATATAGTTCTAAAACAAAAACAAAAAACACAAGAATTGACAAAAGAAGATACACATATCAAATCTAACATTTCCACAAAGATACCTTTCCGTTGCGGACAAGTGAATTGAGCAGACGTTTTTACAATAGTACTTTATACTACATTTATCAATCCAACAAATCCGTAGTTTTCATTGCCCAATGTGTAGAGATTGCAATAGGTCCATATAGTTGCAAACAGGTGGATTGCGAACAAGTTTTTGCAAAAAAAACTTTACTCTTCATATGGTAGTGCAGTTAATCTGTGGTTTCCGTTTTCATAAACAAATGATGAACAGATAACAACGATTAAGAAGAAATTTGCAAAAAAAAAGCTCCCAACTTCATTTTTTTTAACGTTCTCAACTTGTTCTTGCAAGTTACTCGCTCCATTTTGCATGTCAGGCATCTAAATTCTGCAACATCTATGGCTGGCTTCCCTAAAGAGCAACTACATTTTAAAGATTTTGGCTTGCTTTATATGCAACAATGTCATTTGATAATGCCAATGATATGATACAACCAACATTGCTAAAATTCTATGTCAAGTTTCGTGTTTGGCTATTGCTTTTTTCAAAGAAAATTGTCTTTCGCTTCCCGGGTTGTTTATAACAGAAACTTAAATTTCAACTGCAAGTTTATAACATATTTGTCTAATTGATTAAACAACACCACCACCAATGGAACAACCAAATCCCATGCAAAAAAAACAAAGAACAAAGCCCTCCTACACACAAGACTACATCTTCAACAGGGTTTGCCATATCATGGCCTTGTTTAAATAACTAACTAAAACATGTTATTTGATTTACATTTGTTACAATTATGATCAAATTCCATTTATGACATGGACCAATTAAATATAAAAAATACTGTATGTAAGTTATGATTGATTTGCACAATTCTTATGATTTGAGAATAACACTCCTTAGGTGAAACTATTGACATGATGACCAATTAAATATATACACATATACACCTTATATTTAAAACAAGTTGTGGTGCATAGTACATACAAAGAAATATAGACACTAAATGAATTTGACCACTCAATTCACCAAAATACCATAGACATAAAGAATGACATCATTGAATTCCCATGACTCGAATGAGAGCAAAAATGAACCAAAAAATTAACTACTCGGGTTTTTGTCAACAACCTACCTATCGTGAAAAGAGACGTACATATTTTGGTACCTGCTCTCTTATAGGTCCTCTCCCCTATTCTCTGTCACAAATTTGTCTTGTTCAATCAAGACGAGGATTCAAATCATGGGTTTCGTTTAGATTCTTCTTCCTAATATACGCCACAAACTTTGATAACATAGACGTAAGGAATGACATCATTGAATTCACCCGACTCAAATGAGAGCAAAAATGCAAATGGCGTTCATAAGTTTCCATTGCCCCTGGCTTTTTACAGCACACGAGTTTCTTAGCTGAAGAAAAATAATATGGCCAATTCTCAAGCTCTCATGATGCCTCACCAAATGGGTCCTTTCTCCTTATCTCACAGGTCTCTTCTTCTTTTATCTTTTCTCTTCTCTGTGACATCTGCCTGCTAAAGATAATGTTTTTCTTACGTAGATTGATTTGTGTTGCAGAGTGGTTTTGGCTCCCTTAACCAGGCAAAGATCATACAATTGCATGCCTCAACCACATGCCGTTCTTTATTACTCTCAGAGAACAACTCCAGGCGGCTTCTTGATCTCAGAAGCAACTATGATTTCTGAGACGGCACAAGGGTGAGTTTGGTGGTGTTTGCTTTTATTGGAAAAATAAAGGGGAAGCAACAAAATTCTCACTGAAATGTTTACCAGATCGAAATTCTGTTTTCTGTGCCAGGTATCCAGAGACGCCTGGAATATGGACGAAGGAGCAGGTTGAAGCCTGGAAACCCATTGTTCAATGCCGTCCATGATAAGGGAGGCATTTTCTTCTGCCAACTATGGCATACTGGAAGATATTCTCACTTTGGTTGGTACTTATATTTTTATTTTAAGCCCATTTTCGAGCTTTACCAGTGTAGGGAAATCATAAACATGTTGAGTGAATGGGGATGCAGATTATCAGCCTAATGGGCAATCTCCTATTTCACCGTCAAGCAAAATATCAACAGGAGAAATTGTTTTACCAAATAATAAGGATTTAGCAGAGGTATCGATTCCTCGTGCCTTAAAAACAGAGGAAATTCCGCAAATTGTTGCAGATTTCCGCAAAGCTGCTAGAAACGCGATAGACGCAGGTATGAGTTTGGATCTTCTTCTATTCAGTCAATAATCTTTTGCCCTGAATGTAAATGCTGGGTGTTAATCCTTTTAACAGGTTTTGACGGCATTGAACTCCATGGAGCTCATGGATACCTTATTGACCAGTTCCTGAAAGACGGTGTAAACGACAGGACAGATGGCTATGGCGGAACATTGGAGAATCGTTGCAGGTTTGCTCTTGAGGTTGTGGAAGCAGTTGTGGATGAAATCGGAGCAGAGCATGTAGGAATTAGGCTTTCCCCCTTTTCAGACTATTTAGAAGCTTATGACTCAAATCCGGAAGCTTTGGGGGTTTACATGGCGGAGGCTTTGAATAAATACAATATTGTGTATGCCCACTTTGTTGAGCCGAGGCACGAGAAGGGAGTTGGAATGGACAAGAGCCTATTTCCCATGAGGAAAGCTTTCAAGAACACTTTCATGGCGGCAGGAGGTTATGACAGAGATGATGGGGAATGTGGCAATTTCCAGTGGGAAGGCAGATCTAGTGGCTTATGGTCGACTGTTTATATCAAATCCAGATCTGCCAAAGAGATTGGAGTTGAATGCCCCGCTGAACAAATATGACAGAAGCACATTTTACACTTCTGATCCAGTGGTTGGCTACACAGACTATCCATTCCTGCAATTATGAGTGTATGGGATTTTTTTCTTCTTTTTCTTTGGGATGAGATATGTATGTACAAAATTCATTCCCGCCCTACAAAAGAAGGAAGCAGAAAGAGTGGCCAATTCCTACTGTATTTGTATTTGTTACAAGTGGCTTATTAATTGTTGTTCATATGGTAATTTTCTAATTTTAAAATTAGAAAAATACTTATTAAACATGTCAGTATATTTATAAAGTAAGAAAATATTAATTTAAAACAAACTAATTATTTGCCTCCACATGTAAACGAAGTATAAATTGAATGTTTGAGCAAGACAAACAACTTCTAGTTAGTATCTTATGAAAGCAAATAAAAGTTGTTAGTAGTTATTGATTCATGATGGCCATGTCTACTCTATCTAGCACCTTTATTATGGTTGTAGGAAAAAGCACTTGCGATGAGACATGGGATATGGGTATGGACTATCTTTTCTTGAATCCACGCTCTTTATAAAGGAAAACATGCTAGTTTGAAATGCTATATAATTCAAGTTCAAAATTTTATGACATTTTCAAATACAATTGTTTTCTAAAAATTTAAACTAAAAATTTGCATTAACGTTGACACATATACAACATTAATAAATTAAAACAATTCAAGTGTTAGATAACTGTTACATCAACAATTTCAAGGAAGATGTATTTCTATATTTTTGTGATCCATCACCTTAACAAAATGAGATATTTATTTGAAAGATTTTGAAAACTGTATAAAGCCTTGTTCGGATACGATTTCATAGTCTGTCACTTGTAGAGAAGGCAGGTGACATGAAGATTACACTTGTAGTCGAGCCATTTGAGCTTGATTGACCTTGGATGCTCCAACAATGCCCATTAATTAAATGTAATAAGAAAATAAAATTCCTTAGGTGCAACAACTATACAATTTGCAGGAAAAGTGTTCAGAAGCCCCTGAAATGACATTGTAGTTTCCATTTTTTGCTTCTCATTATGTCAAAGAAAGTGTCAATCGTACAAAATGAGGTAAATAAAGATATGTACTCATATGAATTTACAAAGAAACAATTAGAAACAAAACAATAGATAAATATCAAACTATGGTGATGTGTGGCCATATGGGCCATTTGTTGAAGATGCAAATGAAAAGGGGATGTTAAAACAAAAATATATATATGATGCCAAAAGATTGACTTTATTGCCATGACTCATGTCTTTGATGTCACAAAAATTTACAACCGAAATACGACTCAAAAATGCAAAGCCCATGATTGATTACTAAGCTAAGAAGCTTAATTGCATGCATCTATAGTTTTCATAATTATAATGTCCTTGGGGAGAGTAAAGTGTAATGGCATTTTATGCTATATGCTTTTAGAACACCCTCAAGTGACTAGGAAAAAATGCTATCAAGCCTTAATTTTGTTTGGAATATAGCAACATATCATGCATTTTTCAATACTAATTTCTCTTTGATCATATAGATATTTGTTTTGGAAGAAATTTGTGGAGGCTAAAAAGGTTTAGTGGGAAATGGTTCTTGAATACTAGGGGCTTGTTTACTCTCTAATACAATAGTAGAAATAGAAAACACATTATAATGGATCCACTAATAGAATCCAAAACGTCAGACTTCAAAAATGATGTTTCATAAACATTGTCGTGTTGAATACATAAGAACACTACTACTACACTATGACGATCCTTTGCATTATGTCAAATTGGGTTGCACACATTTGACCACGATATTATAAGTTTGTGAATCTATGTTTAGCCCAAAACCATTAAAAGTAGGGCAATACAGAGAAAAGGTAGAAATAAAATTGACTACATTGTGTGGTGTGTACATGACTAAACACTAAGGGTGGCTTTGTATGAAAATAAGACAAGTCTAGTAGGAATGCACCAAGTAAAAGGATACGAGTCTCAACAACCCTTTCAATCTTACAACTAAAAAAGCATACTGCACAATGCTTGTCGCATTAATCTTTAATGCAAACCTCATATTTGTAAATCTAACAAGATCATGATATGATTTGATCCATACCTAGATGTCCCAATCATCTATTACATTAGAAGATATCATACAATGTCGTTAAATATGCAACTAAATTTATCACCTTTAGTGTTAATATTTGTGTTATATCATTTGTCTTTTTGTGAAAATTAATTTTGATATAAAAAAAAAAACTTGTAATATAACAATTTATCAATTGTGATGTTAATAAATGTTATGCCACTTGTCTTTTTATAAACAATTTTAATATTATAAATTTGTCAACTCAAAGCTCAAACATTGGAAATGTTGTTTTCTAAATAAAAATTCTTATAGTATCCTGCCACAAGAAGGAACTAATAAGTGTATAGGGAGATGCTAAACAATGCTAATATTAATTTTAATCGTATATAATGTACTATAAATAATTGAAATATTATATGTAAATTTAATCACTAATTTTTAAAGAAATATTAAAGGGAATTTATAATTCTCATTTCTAATTGATAAATAAAAACTAAAGATAATTTACTTTATAAACATAAAATATTGAGTGCAAAGGTCTAGACATAAAAGATGGGATGAGGCCCTGGGAAAATTTGGTGGTGTGGATACCCCTTAGACCTTGACACTAAGTCTAAGAAGGACAAATAAAAATTTAAAATTCGACAAAAAAATATTCTTAAAGCAATATTATTTTGTGACTTATCATTTATTTCATTGCTAAAATTGGACTTGAGTGGGAACATCATGGCAATAAGAAAGTTACCCAAAAAAGTGAATACAAATATTTGTAATTTGTGATTGAATCAATAAAGTAAATCTAAATATACATCTTTAAATTATTCATACACACTAACAATCTATCAAGTAGTTGTGTAATAGAAATTGGTGTTTCTTGTTAATGAGATGTTCAAGGTTCAAATCTCATCCCATGTTAAGGAATAAATAGGGGTTTGAAAAGTACAATTGTTTATATGGAATCAAGGAAAATCTTGATGGTTATGGATGAAAATAAATAGACATGTATAGAGGAATTTTGAAAAAGAAAAATATTATTACATTCATAAATACATCAATACCCAGATCATGGTTGATAGTCGTTTGGTTTTCCCTTACATGTAATTCAACAAGCATGTTCGTATGGTTTTAGTCCTAATAGATTTATTTTTCTCTTATATCATGTAAAGAGGAAAATTTATATAATCTTCCCTGCTCTTTAATGATGTAAATCAACTCTTTATCTCAAACCTGCACCCTATTGAATTTCCTCAAAGAATAAATATAAAATGTTGTGGAAAATAAAATATACATTAAGAATAATTTATATAAAAAATATCATCAAACTTTCATAAATGTCCAATTGAGATTTTAAAGAAAAAGAGGACAACAAATACACAATTTATTAGCCAAAATATCTCCTTTTTATTAAAAAACTCCTTTTTATTTACAAAGGTTCCTCCTCTCCCCCTAAAACTAAACTAACATGTGTTTATATTAACCACTTAAAAGACATCAACATGAAATACACTTTTTTTGACTTTTCAATCCTAAACATAGTTAATAAACTACAAATGTTTCTCTAATTCTGCATAGAAATAGAACAGTTAGAGAAAATTGCTATTATTAGCAAATAAGAGTCATAAAAACTCCCTAAAATAATTAAAATCTAACAAAAAAATTGTACTAGAATAATGAGAAGTGGGGGTTACTATGCAATACTTGGTGAGCAATTAAATCATCCTCCCCATCTTTTAACAATTCTAAACTTCCTGGTTCAAAGCTGGTTTTACTTGACTTCCTTCATTTCCTCCATAAATCAAACTAGGACTCATCTTGTACGAACTCAATTAAACTTGTAAGGATAATTTATATCTTGCTTGCATCCTCACGTTTATTATCCAAATAAAACATGATAGGATCCTCCTTCAATGTAAATCCACTAAAGTTAATACTTTGCCTTTTCTCTTTCACACTTACAATGGTCATTTCAAAAATGGATATTTTCTTCTTTATATTCCTTGACATTCACCTCAAGCACAAATGCATTCCTCTCTACACATGAACTCCAACATGTCTATTCTTATTTTTCACAAGTACACATGCAACAATTTGTTTCTTCACCTCTACATCCACATATTTTAACAAGTATCCTTTGGTTGCTTTCCAATGGAAACCTCTCGTGCTCATGGTTGAACCTACATTGATGTCGATTCAAATAACAAAACAAGGGTAGCCATACAACCCCACTCTTCTCTATGCGGTAGCATACTCCACTACTTCTTCATCTTACATGGTTGATCTTCTCATATCCTTCTTCATCTTTAGTCCCTGTTTTGACCTTTAACACATTGAGGCCTTATCCTTCTCAATTCCATTTCCAATGTGAGTTACACCCAAATTATTAGCATTAACTTGAGCATTCACAAATGCTCCAAGTGAACTCAAATCCACCTTATTTTCCTATTGTATTTCCTTTATTGAAAATACATCTTCTTCTTCCTTCTCCTCAACCATTTCAAGGCATTGGTATTCTATATATGTTGTATACGCAAAATTTTCACAATTAATAATTTATTAACATACCTTTCACTTATGAAAGTTTACTCTCCCACTCCTTGTTTTTGTTGTTGCAAATGTGTGTCCCCTTGCAATTATTTTTTCATCTTCTGTTTCTCAACTCCCTTAAAATCCTCTTCATCACATGCATTCAAATACACTCTCTCTTCTTTCAGTCCCATGTATTTCAAAGGATATATTTCATTTACAACGTATTTGTCCTCTACCACAATATCACTCTACTATAATTTCATTTCTTATACTGCAATCTCCTTTAGCATGTTTCCAACCACATTTTATTCTTATACTGCAATCTCCTTTAACATGTTTCCAACCACATTTTATTCTTCTACACTTTTCTCAATTTGATTCTATTGCATAAGGATTCCTCCTCAATGCTTGCCTATATTGATGCTTTTTGTATTCACACTCTTGATACTCACAACAATATTTGGTTTCCCACAAAGAAACTCCTCACCAATTTCAACATATTTTTATGAGGAAATATTTCCTTCTTCAATATGTGCTTCCCAAATGAAAGTTATATAAATATTAAAATATTCTAAAGATTCTACTTGTTTAGGCTCAATCAATATATCTTCCATATCTTCTTCAATAAAAATATATTATTTCTCTATGTCCTCTTCAACGAGGATCTCTATTTATGGGTTGAGCATAACCTACATTATTTTCTCTATTGTTGTTTAGAAAAGTCAGAGTTTTGTCTTCTAGAAACTTCTTCCATTGCCTTTCAAGAAAATATTCGTATCCTCAAGCCTTAACTCAATCGTTCTAATTTCTTCTCCTAGGAAGAGATGGTCTTTAACTATCTTTTCATCAGCTATAAGATTTTCAAGGAGTTCCTTTAGTTGATCTTCTACTTGATTTAACAAAATTAAATCTAAGATTTAAGGAAACTGTTGATCAGATAGATAAAATAGTAAATAAGCAATATCAAGCAAAGGAAATACAAACAAGAGTAATAGGTAGGGTTTAGAGAATGACTCGGCTTGTAATTGTAGGTCTAGAATGATTATGGGATGGTGAATGGTATGGAAATCTTGGATAGTATAAGCTCTGTGTTTGAAACTGTGATATATGGAAAATGACAAGATAGAACCACTTGGAATGGGACATGGTCGCCCAAGCACTAGTTTCTGTTCTGGGCGCTAACATCTACATGATAACTTCATATCTGGTTCTTCCTGTGTCACTTAATGTTACTCCTTGTTCACTATAGGTCGCATAATATTTGTTGTGTCACACTTGCACCTAAAAAAGAAACCCTAACTACCTGCACAATACTCAAGCACACATTAGACAAATAAAAAATATGCATATGTTTGAGTCAAACTAATCTCAGTGACCACCCCAATGTGATTGTCACTGAGCATTACACTACATTTTAGACTCAAGGTAGTTTTTGTGTGCGTGTGCATGTGTGTGCGCACACGTGCGTTTATGTGTGTGTGTGTATGTGTGTGTGAGAGAGATTGAAATGGTGTCCCTTGAGCTAGGATGCCCTAGTGCCAGTAAGAGATAACATACTACAACTACTTTATCCCAAATGCAAATGTGTGGTATGGAATTTGAAATAGACCCCCTATGCATTGAAGTATCCAGTCCAAAATGTAGTCCTTAATGGAGAGAGAGAGAGGGAGAGAGAGAGAGTCCCTTGAGCTAGGATGCCCTAGTGCCAGTAAGAGATAACGGACTACAACTACTTTATCCCAAATGTAAATGTGTGGTATGGAATTCGAAATAGACCCCATATACATTGAAGTACGCTGTCCAAAATGTAGAGAGAGAGAGAGAGAGAGAGAGAGAGATGATGTCCCTTGAGCTAGGATGCCCTAGTGCAAGTAAGAGATAACGGACTACAACTACTTTATCCCAAATGAAAATGTGTGGTATGGAATTCAAAACAGACCCCCTATGCATTGAAGTGCACAGTCCAAAATGTAGTCCTTGATGTAGTAGATATAAAATATTAGCTCCTTGTAGATGTATGTACCTCTTGAATGCTTTCCCCCCTAATGAGGTTAAATAAGACATGTATATATGATTCCTTTGCTTAAGTTTCATCATTAACAAACGAAATGCCGACCAAGGGTGATCAAAGAAGATAAGAAATAAGTAACATTCGAAAGATCAGAAAAAATAAATAAATGGGACAAAGGCACCTAGAGGGGACAATAGCACCCGGGCGTTCCTATCCCTCATGGGTGGTCCTGTACATGCTACTCATCAAAAGGTCAAACAATGAAATCAGATTTGAGTAGGATGTCGAATGGTATGCAAAACTATAAGTTATCAATTAGAAACAGGGTTGGCACCGCAAGCTCGTTGTATCTTGTAATTGTTTCTACGACTCTAACAATATGCATTTAGTCAAAAAATCAGTTCCACCTTGGTTTCTTGCCTGATCTGTGGTAATATACTAGCAAAAGCATCCATTGGTGCTTGTGAGAGGCTGATATGCACATAATAGGTAAATTGTTTGCAATGTTTTTATTCTTATCTTCAAAGGATTGTGTTTTGTTAAAGCATAGATGAACGAAGTTTAAACTATTTGTTTAACCATACCATATGAATTTAATTATGATTGAGAAAGTTGGTGTGTTGTAGGTTATGGTCAATGAAATATACAAAACTGGAACTCATTGTGTAGTGGTGAATTGTAGTGAAGCGAGGATCTCTATGTCAATATTTTACTATCCTTCACCATATGTAGTAATCAAGGTTTTTACTCGTCTAATCACTATTGACAACCTTGCCTAATATACGAAATAAACTTACGAAGAATATTATGACAAGTTTTGGAGTAAAGACAGAGAAAACGTGCATGAACTCTTCCACAACCAATACATACAAAACAACTCCAAGCCACAAATAATTTTAAAAGAAGTCCTATTTACATGTCGATTTGATGATTATTGATTGTGATTGTATTTTTATTAGAGTTTGTACATGTGTTTCAATCTACATTGGAGAGGATACAAATGTTATGTTTATTATAGTTGTGAATTTTTCGTGAAATGATTGCTAGCTTAAATTGTTTTGTGTGCTGGAGAATAGTGAAAATGTAGTACTACTACAACATTCGACAAAATATACTTCTTATTCTTTAAGCATACTTAATACAAAATTTATAAAGAAATCTATACAATACTTAATACAAAATTTACAAAGAAATATATGAAATAATTAATTAATTATAATTGAAAACACAAAAAAACATGTAAATAGCCATCAATGTTAAACATGGGTTGGAGTCATAACCACAATCTCCCTCACTGTAAACATATCAAACTAACAATGCAAAAATGATGAAATCTGCCACCAATAATATTAACGTAAAGACATTACAAATTTTCTACTAACAATTATACACCACACTTTATATCATCTTAATGAACCCGAATCCAAAAATTATACAAATACTTCCTATTAATATTAAAAAGAACACAAAACATTAAAAAAAATACAAACATTGACATTAACATTAACAAGGATTAATTTATCCTTTGAATGCAATGTTCCATAACACTCTATTGATATGTGGTAATATATTAGGATCCTTATACGAATAGGGGTAAAGCCACATTAGAGTTGTTCGTCTCACTAACATAATGGTCGCGGATTGGTTATAAGATGCATATGTTGGTTACCTTGCTACCACAATTGGATATGCCTCTACAGTGCATCTTGTAGACAACTCCACAAATCTTATGTGCCTTACTCTTGATGCTAAATGTACATCTTTAATGCATCTTTAAAACGTTTCAATGACCCTTTAAACTCTCATATTTGGACGATAGGACTTTCTAAAGTCAAATTTCTTTATAACTTCCATCTTCATCGTCATTGTCATCCTATAATATATTTAATTTTATTGTCAAAAAAGACAGTTCACCTTCTTCCAATCAAAATGAGAGAAGAAGAAGACAATTCACCTTCTCCTGATTACAGATATCTCAAGATGAACTCTTGGCTATTCATCCGAAAATGATGTGATGAAGGGCATGGTATTTTAGGACTGTCGATTGTACTGCAACATTATTTTTCCTGGTTTGATTAACTCACAACCACATGCTCTCATAACTCAAATTTGTATTTGGTTTAGAAAATTTTCGAACTGACCCAGTTGAAATGCTGCGGATCCAAAACAATATTAACAATATTGTTACCTGCCGCGCAACTATTGGTGGAAAGGGGGACAGACCAGTTTCTAAATGTTATATGTTATGTTTTATTTGTTTTGAGTTTTAAAAAGAAATTAATTTCCAATTTCAAATGTTACTTGGAGCTTTGCATCAATTTAAATTTATAAATGGTGTGCATTTCATAATGTTGATAGTGGCCACAAGGTTTTAAAGTATTATATAATAACGTACAGGATTGTGTAAAGTTTATTACACTTTAAAAAAGGATTATATAATCTCTTATATTTGGGGAGGGAAAATTTATTAGTGTTTTCCAATTGGTTAGATACAACTCTTAGGTGGCATTTTCCAATTGACGGCTTGCCCCACCCGTCAAACCAAAAATTTATGATGTTAAAGGGTGTTAAACAATCTGTCTATCTCTATCAAATATTGTTTCTTTATTAAAAAAATTAAAATATATATTTGTAAGTCATAGTAATGAGTGTCGGGTAAGTTTCAGGTATTATAGCTCGATATAAATATATTTTTAGCAAAATATGTTATTTAAATATTTATGTAATGTTGTACTTATGTTTATATTGAATGTGTACATAGTGATAATGACGTTTTTGCCAAATTCCTTCATGTTAAATAGGGATGGGTAGACTATTTTGCAAAGTGTAAAATATGGTTAAAACATGCAAAAATGTCTGAAACGGGTGACGAATCTCGGCTCTGATTTGAACGACGTCTTTCTAAATTTTTGGCCGATAGGCCTTTCAAAAGTGCAATTTCTTTGTAACTGCCCTCCTCATCGTCATTGTCTCCTCATTGTAATTTTCTTTGTAACTTTTTTATCGTAGTATTGGTTTTCATCTTAATTTGTTTATATTTATATTATCTTTTCAATTCTTATCGCTTAGGATTTCAAAAGAAGAATATAGTTTTAAATGTGGGAGTCTTAATGTTTTAAATATTTAAATGAATCGTTTTCATTAACTCTGTTTCCACCATGACAACCATAGAGTTTTTGTTAAAATCAAGGCTTCGGTCTAGCTCTTAGAAAGAGGCTACAACAACAAGAGGATTCATGGAAGAAGAGGAGAAACAACAACAACATGAGGATTCCTAAGCACAAAAGTGAGGATTCTCAAGAAGATATCCCATTGGGCAACCTTTGAAATTAGAAAGAAAACCCTATCCCAAGAAACAACAACAATGTCACCTCACCCCTCCTAAGGCCATTTTACAAGCCTCCCTTCTAACAATCATGTTCAAGAGAAACCGTGATCTTTACCTCAATACCTAGTCCCAAATTTTTGCATATTTCACCAAATATTTTTCCCTTGATGGTTTGTCCATTATCAATCTCAATTTGATGCTACTACATATGTTGCTAAGTTTGACAACCAACCGGCTTTGAATTTCAACCCCATTGGCACCCAGTTGCCCCTATATTCGAATAATTAATGTGTCCAAAATTATTATCAAATTGAAAGCCCAATGTCTTCCTCTATAACATAGCAAAAGAGCACAGAGAAACCCATGACGGTGAGGGAATCGGGGCATGCATAATATTATGATATACCACCTTATTTCACATATGCCTGGGATATAATAGAAGATTTGGAAAATGATACCCAAATCGTAATACCAATATCGGGCAATGGTTGGCAATGACGGTTTACATGTTATTGATTCAGGGCTTGCTATGGTGTTGCAAAATTATAACCAACATAATTTCTATTTGTTATATGATGCACACAAAAATCGACTCAACTTTGCTTCTAAGAACTGCACGAGTCCCATCTGATTCTTCCTTACGCACTCGATAGGTTGATGAGTATATCCTATTTAGCTTTTTTCCATACAAATATTATTATATCCCATTTCAATAATTTTATGTTTTCTAATAATTAATTCTATATATTATGAAAAAATTTGTGGGACGACTTACTGTCAACAAACTTACAATCTCTTTTTGTTCTTTACATACATCTCATATTTATCTATTACATCTTTCTTAGGTTAATCATCTCATAATTGATTCATTTTAAATTTAATTTTGATTTCTTGTTAACTAATCATTGCATCACGCAATTTGGGTAGGGGAATTCACTTTCCAATGTGTTTGAAGTGTATTATCTTGAACAAACACCAATTATAATGAATACTATTTTAAATGTCATGAGAAAACGAGTATTTTACCTCCCTCATTATTTCACATATTCACTTTATTTATTTACATTGAATAATAATTTTGGATACTTCATACTTACTAGTAGTCGTATGTCAAATGTACAATGTGAACACTCAAAAGGATATAGTGAAGAAGAAAAATTGGATGAAGAGGAACAAAGGGAGAGGAAGAGGATTGTAGAAAATGACATTCGAGGGTGGAGAAGTGAAAGGGAAATGAATGAGGAAACATGGATCTAACTGTGAAACTATATTGTCTATGAACTGCATTGACTTCTATGTTCCAATTGAATGATGGAAAAAACTCGTGTTGTGGAAGATGACGATGACACCGTAGAGGGAGATAGCTGAAAATGCAAGTAGCCAATACTTGTTTTAATTTGTAGATCTTGACTTTAATGGGTGGTTAGGAAAAATGTAAATGTAAGAGGAATTTGAATGCATGTTTCACTAGACACGTCAGAGACAGGAAGACGCAGATTTTACTTAGAACGCTAAGGTGGCAATTTCATGCAAAATTAAGGGTTGTGTTTATCTCCAACTATCATTCTAATGATCTCAACCCTATCTGTTTTGACTCTCCATCTTAAATATCTAGAGGGAGTTGTACTTTGGTGAATAACTTAACAAACCATCATCCTAACTACTAAACTATAAGTCTTGTAAAAATAAAAAATAATTTAACAAAACATCAAAATTTATTTACAAAACATTGAAATTTAATAGATATGTAAATGTACATATATACAAAATTCAATAAATATGTACTCGTATGTATATAATATTTATATGGACAATAGCAAAGAACATATACATCTAATTATGAAGAATCAACATTGATACCAACAACATCCTTTGTTATAACTCTGAACACATAGTAAAATGTTTCCGTAATGGATATGAATTATTCAATTAGATATAACTATTGAAAACCAGATACAAATTAAAAAATAAATGCCATTGCTTTTGTGGGACAATGGAGATCGTTTTCAGTCAACAGAAGAAATTCTACACATAGGACACATGGAAAAGATGCACTGTGGAACGTGCTGTCATTTTCAAAGTCAACAGAAAAGCTTATGTTGTTCATGTATGGTTGACACATTTGTTGGCTCATCTGTAAGCTCCCCTCCCTGACTTTTCCAACAGCCTTTGCACCACAACAAGTATTGTTGTAGCGTGCACTAGTTCTTGGAGGGCGCCTTCGAGAGCGCATTTCTTCAAGTTTTTGGCCTTTGTGGGGGCCTTCGGACTCCATGCCTGGTGTGGTCAAGCATCCCAAGCCGCTTATAGTCAGTTGATAACTGACCACACAATTTCCACGACATCACATTTCGATGGACTCTAATTGACAGTTAAGATTCGTCAGATGACATTGATACACTCCTCCACATCTACAACCTGCACTTACTTGTGTAACTTGACTCTATCGGGGGGCAACAAGCTTTCCATTTGTAAAATACCTTTCAACGTAAAAAGACAAAATTTAGTCAAATTTTGGAAATTATTTTTGTATTTCTTAGATGAGAGTCGAAAAATGAAATATACACATGGAATTTGTTCCTTTCCCGATTACGATTTTCCTCAACTAAGGCCTTCTAGATACCTATATATGTTCAGTTCAATGTGAGCCTCCACAATTAGATCATAGATATATAGGAAAAGCTTCAAATAAATATTGACTTGGCACATGTGTCAGTTATGTTTTTGAATTACAAACCACATGTCACTCTTTGCGAAATGCTTTACATGCGTAAGATGTTTGAAATGCATGCCAACTATCCCAAACGCAATCTTCTGTTGGAATTACGCACTTTAAATACCAATGCTACATCGACCTGCAATGTCATCCCGATTTCATCTAGGCACTCGACATTAACACATAATCCATGACTATATTTGTTTGTACAAACATTCCCCTAAGCCAATTAAGCCAAAGTATGAGTGTTTTCTTGGGCATATTCAAGCCCAACGAGGGTAGGCTTCATTTTTGTATGCAATGCCTCGCATGGGAGTGACGGTGGGAATGGGAGTGGGAGTGAGGGAAGTGGGAATGGGAGTGTAAAGTCATGAATGATATGAGAAAGAAGGTGGTGCTAGTGGTGGATGGCTCTCCACAGTTGAAGACAACAATGTTGTGGCCTCTGTCATACCTTGTGAATAAGGTGGACACACTCATATTGTTGCATGTTATGGACACCAAGTTGGAGCGCCTCTCCCCTTGTAAATGTAAACATGAGGGCCTCTACCTTCGCGTAGGATTCATTTTTGTATGTAATACCTCGCATGTGAGTGGCTAGTGGGAATGGGAGTGGAACCGGGAGGGGAATAGAATGGGAGTGTGAAGTCATGAATGAGATGAGGAAGAAGGTGGTGGTAGTGGTGGATGGTTGTCCACAGTCAAAGATAGAAATGTTGTGGGCTCTTTCATACCTTGTGAATAAGGTGGACACGCTCATATTGTTGCAATGGATGTCATGTCTGAGTGCTTCTCCCCCTGTAAATGTAAACATGAATGTCTCTACCTTCGTGAAGGTGCCACATTCTTATACTCCATGAGCCCTGTACGTCACGCAACCCTCAAGTAGTCGTAGCTAATGATTGCTCCAATGCATGTCAGTGGAAAGAGGTGCTCAATCCCTTTTGGAAAATGCCTTTTGGCGTAATAAAATATATTCTACCGTAACTAAAGTAGCCTTCAACTATAGTTACAATTTGTTGTCTTAGTATTGTCGTGGAGGGTTAAATTGGTTTTGTGATTCCAAACATTTCCAAGGACACTTTAAATCTGTGTCGCACACAACCAAAAACTTCCTATCATTTTTTTTCGATATATATGTCAACATCAGGGATAAAAATCCCAATGTATTTTCATCCTTTGTTTTGAAATCGATGCAGCTGTAGACGCCCCTTGAGATTTAAGATAATTACAGGAAGTCCAGGAAGATTCTCATAGAGAGTTTACCTACAAACTTCGATCTTTGTATCAACTTCATCTGCAACTTGTTGAGTTGATTTACACTTGCAATTCCAACACAAAAAGATGAGGAAATCTGTAAAGAATAAGATCATTTGTTCGCCTCAACCTCACATGCTTACAAAAACCATTTCAAGGGCTTGTCTAACACACTCCCTCTTCACATGGTGATTATTTGGTTCTGGTCTACTGGTTCTTTACATTTATTAACCGATGACAGTATCAAAGTTTGATCCATTGACCTTCACTTATTTATTCTGTATTTTCTTCTCCATACCAGAAACCAAACTTGGAAATGCTGTGACAAAATAATATAATTCCTCTCTCCACCTTTTGAAGTTAAATTGCTTTGCTCTACATTGATTGTTTGTGAACTTTGCAACCTTCAAAATGATTCCACCCGCGAAGTTTTTAATCATTATAAATGAAAAACTCATTATCAACAATTATCAAATTTTCTTAGTTTTTAGTGATCTATTTGTTTAAATATGTGAAGATCGAAATGTTACAGTATCACAAAAGATTAAATTTAAAGCTTTCAAGTTTATGTTTCGTTTTCCTCAAGCATTTAAGAATTGTATACAAATTTCAAAAGTAAAGTGAAATATGAACATCTGTATGTTTTACAGTCTTTGTGGAATAACATTACAAGAAATTTTATTTTCAAATTTATTAATTAAGGAGACAGTAGGAAGGCTTCTCAGAGTCATTTACAACAAAACCACTTCTACACAATTGATTGTGAAGATGCATCCATGTGAAGACTATGTATATTAAATTCCTAGCCATCGATTGCTCTGACACATGTCAGTGGCAAGAGGTGCCAATTCCATTTGGAAAACACCTTTCAATGTAAAAAATAGTTCCTTGAAAATATGATTATTTTGATAATTTAATATTCTAACTAGATACATAATATTACATTCCCCTTCTCATTTTTTATTTTTACATGTATATAAAATACAATCATTTTAATACATTTGTTACGCTGAAAGGCGTGTTCTCTGGAGGAAAGCCTTCGGGGTTTTGACAGTGGAGAAGACTGCAACGCACCAGATGGAATGGTTGACGATGGACGACAGTCTTTGAGCCCTACATGTGGCAGGCTGAAACCGAGGTGCAAATGTGAATATCAAAGATTTATTACCTAAATCTTCCATGGAAAGCTTGTAAGCAAGAGAACACTGCACCATGCTCGAAGGAGGGAGAGGCATTCCGAGAGCCAGAATTGGAGGACGGTTGCAGGAGTCCTGCTTGGAGGTGGACATGCCTCTGCCGTCAACATCAAAGGTGGAGTATGGATGCCCCATTGTATGGATGTACGTTGCAGTCTAGGAAAAAATTAAAAATTACTTGCTTAGGGCTTTGGCAAGGGTTTTGCAGTTAATAGTGTGGGGTGTTGTTACAACTCGTGCTTTGTGTTCTTGTCTGTGGCTGTCAAACATTGAAGCTGAGAAGTCCCTTTCTGTTTTCCTGTTGGGTGTGACTGAAGTTGGAGACTACGTCAATGGAGGAAGCCATCCAGCAACACAACCGAGATTTAAAGAAAAGGGTAAAAAAAATTCATGTTTATCTGTAATTTGTATAGTGATTGGTGATTGCACAATTTGTTGTGTGCTTTATATTTATGTTTCAGTTTTCAATAAACAAAGCCCTGAATTGGAACATTTTTGGGGATTCCGCTTGGGTATTGGTGAAGTTGGCAACTTTTGATTTCAATATGTCTTAAATGACTCTCTGAATTTTCTGCCCAATGGGGTGTAGGCATAGTCCCCGCCTTTCCTTTCCTTTCCTGTTCGAGGAGATATTTTCCATGTATTCCATGATGCTTGGATGATGTAAATCATGTGTTTTTTTATCTGAGTGGTCAAAATTTCCTCTTCTTTCTTTATCTCATCTCCATTTGCTTATATTTTAAGGCCTATTCCTTGCAACTTTTGATTTTCCTGAAGCGCGGGGATGTTATTTCTCATCATCTTCTAGACTTCTAAGTTTTTTGGGATCATGGCACTACCCTGGAACACACTTCCCAATTTTTCATTTTTTGTAACTCTTTCCCGTGGGTAAAAAGATCCATTAGAATATTATTGCATCAAAAAAAGTTAAAGTTTGTTCACAAAAAGCTCAGAAAATTGTTGTTTAAACACTCGCTATAATTGTTTTCTGTCAAGGAAAACAATAATGGAAAATCGCTAGAATATTACACAAACCTCTTTTATTTCTTTTTACTCTTCATGAAGTTTTCCTTCCCCAATAAGAATTCCTGCACAGCAGAAATGAACATGGGTATAACTGAGAAATTTTCTTCAGATTGTGTCAGTAGACAAAAAATTATGTTTGTATAGTATACAATCACCTTATATACGAAAATGAATCCCAAAGTCATTGATGTTATCATGATCAACTCCCAGAAATTCCTCTTGCAAAGTCATTTGATCATTCACAGAATCTTTCCCTATAACAAACATAATGTTTAATATGCCAAACATGATGATTTAATATTCCTTACCTGCCATGTTGGGTTCTATGCAGAGTTCTAGAAACATGGCAGAAAATTCTATGAGTTATAATGCTACTAGTAGTGAATTGACACTCAAAACAATGTTCTATTGTATCTAACAGTGTATAGCTAGTGTTATACACTCAGCCGGTATCCATCAAAATCAGCAGTTGGAAGGGCACAATCCTACACATTAGGATATTGTTACATTGAACAAAAGTAAAACCATGTTCATAATTAACTCAGAAAACTATTGTTTAGACACCCGCAATAATTGTTTTCTTTCAAGACAAATAATTATGGAAAATAGATGTAAAATACGTTCTGCGAGTTTTAAACCATTTCCTTTTTTTTCACCAGTACAAGTATTACACAGGCCCTTTTCCTTCTTTTTACTATTCATGAAGTTCCTTTTCATATTCAGGTCATGGGATTAAAAATTCATTTCTGTTTCTGCAGAAGACATAATTGAAAAGTACGATAACGAATTTAGTCTTTTGAATTACAAGTGTTGCATTCTGAATATAAGGTTGTGTTGTAATTATTGAGTTTCTATGATATTCTGTACAAATTTTTCCATGTTTTATTTTTTTGGTTCGTAATGGTCTATTGTGCAGAGAAATGATGTGGCTCACTTGCTTGTATGTGGTTGTGGCATTCATTAACTTTGAGGTTATTCTCGGAATAAGCTATTGTTTTTGTGAATGATGTGGCTCACTTGCCTGTTTTGTAGTTGAGGTGTTCATGAACTTTAAGGTTATTCTCAGAATAAGTTATTATTCTATGTGACATAACACTTTCCATAAGCTGATCATTTATAAAACTAGTTGTTGAATATGTGTTGCATTTTACAATTTTTGCCTTTTACATTTTCATTAATTCTTCATTTTATAGGTGAAGTTGACCATTTTATAATATCTGATTGTTGAATGTGTTGTATAAAGAAAACTCTTTTTTGCATTCGGTCATCAACAACGACTAGGGGCAAGTGCCTTGGACAATGGTAGGATTCAGTGTGTGCTGAGGAGATTTTCCCCCTAGGAGGCTGCATCAGAACACTCTTGGTTGGGCGTTAGACTGCTCATTGCCAAGGCTTTTAAAAATACCTGCCAAAACAAATGACACCCGCATATTTATCTTTGATTCCTTGTTTGTGCTCTGCAATGGAAAAAAATATATTCAACTTCCGTTTCTAACTTAGAAATTATCAAGGTTGATATTGCATATAAGATTTTAGTTATTGTTTTACATTTTTAGTGTTGTGGTTCCTTGTGAGCTTGCAGAAATGAAGACTCGAAGTACAATTGTTCTTCTTCCACACGGTGTGACAATCTCCACTCCCCACTTGGAGCGAGAAGATTCATTCAGTTGAAGAAAGTTTGTTGTCAATGTGCCCCATTGTAGGCAATCAAATATGAAAACACTTGTGATCGCTGATTAGTGATTTGGTTAGAGAATGCCTCCGCTTTTATCCTTCATGTCCTCTTAATCTTTCCAAATTCCATATAGTTGGTTCGAACTCGAGGGGATTTGGGTTTGTATATGATCACCCTGAAGATGCTATGAGATACGAACTTGACCACAAATTGAAAAAGATGGGGATACCCGGAAAGACAATACAAGGTAGAGGGAAAAAACATGGACCCAAAAAAATTGCTAATGTGACCAAGGGAAAAAAATGAGATGGCAAGAAAAAATAAAAACCTTTAAGGCCGTGCTTCCTTAAACTTAGGTACAGAAAGTTAGTTTAGATAGCTATATGGGACATGCATTTGCTATGTGCTCATGTAGTTGCTTGATCGAGTTTATAGGCTGTTATGTTTTTTATAGCTCTTACTTCCTAAAGTTTGAGACTTGCTTTATTTACATTTTTCGTTATGTCAAACTTATTAATGTGAAAACAATTTGTATGGAAATACTTAATACTTTTCTTAGTTTTACATTTAACTAGTGTTGCTATCTTCATGTTATCTATTCTGGTAGTCCATATCTTCTAAAGTTCATTTGCTTCTCTTATAGGCGATCTTCAGTTGTTTCAAAGATTTGTTACAGATAGTTTTGGATTTTTTTTTGAAAGAGCTTCCTCATATGTTTCTCTCTTGAAACTATTTTTCGCTACTTACAAAACAAATAATATTGCAGAATAACATTTTTGTTATTATGTACGATTCTAAACGAAACAGTTGAGAGTAAATTCTTAATCATTTCTCCAAGATTTTGAGTCTGAATTTTCAGATAAATGAAATAATGA
This sequence comes from Taxus chinensis, assembly GCA_019776745.2. Lineage (NCBI taxonomy): Eukaryota > Viridiplantae > Streptophyta > Pinopsida > Cupressales > Taxaceae > Taxus > Taxus chinensis. Next base: position 654,978,216 of record CM034146.1, read on the forward strand.
TTTTTGTTGACTATAAGAAAGAAAAATAGTGAGTTTTCGATCACAAAAATTTCTAACTTGCTTACAATCATGCTACCAATATTATAAAGAATTGATTTCTGTAACTATTTAGGGACAAGCAAATTAGTGTCACCTTCCTTACGTGCTGGTTTAATGATGTTTCTTAAGAAGCACTTCTTTGGAACTATGGCATATGCTTAACTAATGATTGAAAATGATTCCATTCCATGATTTTTAAATTTGTCTTTACAACTTTTTCCAATGTTGCTGTAAGGTGCCACAATATATACTTTAAGGAGGATTTAAAATCTTAAGAAGATATAACTAGAGGCTTGAATGTGCAATCTTAAGATATATCGAGCTCACATTAGCTCTATTTTTTGTAGTTTTGTTTAATCTATTTTTTGCATATCCTTCAAGCATGGGATTCCATAAGCCCACATCTCTTTTAAGTACAATTTTTTGGTGGTTGGTCTATAATTCACTGATCTATAAATGGAATCATGGCACTAAACACATTTATCCTTAGTACAAAATCAAAATAGTTTAGTCTTTCAACAATTTCTTCAAGATTTTATATCTAAACTGAACCGTCAATAAAATCCATATATTTCCTTGATTTGAATTGGAAATGTAGACATCCTCTTGGCATTTGGATTATATATAAGTACAGGTAGCTGTCTACTCTGCCTGGGACTTGCACTCAACCTTATCTCTTTGCACTTTTTTGCATTTTGTTCCCCACACTTCATTTACCTGGGGCAGACCTCATCCACAAATAAATTTTAAAGGGTTGTATAAAACTCTACCAAAGTCTTCGATGAACCAGATATATGATCTTTTATTCATATCCAAGTAAATTTAACATGTTTAGCATTTTTTAGAAGTTGATGGCATTAGCTAGACCTATGATAAGTTCAATTAGCATATAACTCTTAGAAGTGGTCTCTTATTTTTCCATCCTGATCATTTCCAACTTATGCCTAGGATCCAAATATGCATGGTTGTTTATCTACAAGCAATCTAAATTTTAAATTTGGAAATTCAATTTATTAGTTACAGTTCTCTGATGTTTGGTTGTTTCTGGCGTGGATACTCCTGTTAATGTACCTTCTTGAAACATCGCTTCATACAACATTCTCTGCTCAACTTTCTCAACCAAATTCCCTACTAACACAAACATTCATTGCATGCAATGTAATATGTACAACGCAAACTGAAGGAATATTTTGTTCTACCACCGGTGACAGAAAATATTTTATGGCATTCTGTTGTTGGGGGCTCTTGAGTGTCTCATTAGCTCTAGGAGTATAAGAAGAACTTCGGCATTACCATGTCTTGCATATCCTACTGCCATTACAATCCACACAAACACATTTCTTTCAGGCATTTTTTTGAATACTTCACATGCCACTTGCATGTTTTCAACTGATGCATATATAAAATATGGGTTTTTGTAACTGCAATATAAAAATCCACCATCCATTATGTTGCCCATACCATGTGTAAGGAACACCATTTTGATATCTTTCAATAGTAACAGTTCAAATTCAAATTATTTTGACACATGTTGTCAAACAACTCCTATACCTGTATATGCTCACACATTTCATAGGCATCTCTATTTGGGTATTTGCAACTATGACATCCTAAAAAATCTCCTTTCCCTTATTATTTGATGTCCAAAATTCTAATGCAAATAACTTAATATTTGACATTGCACTCCATATTTAAAAACAAAATCAAGGAACCATGACTCTACATTGCAGTGTGATGCTCAAAATAGATTTGCAAGTTCAACAAAAATGAAGGAAATGGAATGGCTGCGGGCTACATTAACAAGACATAAATTTGAGGTAATTGTCACAAGACCAAAGCCATGAAGCGATTGGTTAGTTAAATATCCACCTTTGGGATTTCCAAAACCTTTAAGATGGCATCGCCACTTTGTTTACATACAAATACAAGACACTGATTTATTTTTCTCAGTGGATTATTTGGTGTGTAATGCTTTCCTTCCACATAGTGAGACTTTAGATATGATAGAAATATGTGTTTTTCTTTATTCTCTTTTTTTTAAATGCTAATATCTGCTAATAAGTTTGTGAAAGCAGTTATTATCGGTTTGCTTTTTGTTGTTGATGATATTTCCATAGATTTTTCATTCTGAGGATTTGCCTCAAAGGTATTCTTTTTTCCCATTGACATAATTTGATCCTCACTCGAAAAACGCAAAAAAATAGACTTATAACAGAAATAGAGGATTGATGCCACTACTACCAATGTGCCAATTATCACATGAAGATACTTGCATCGGGAACCGTGTTGGAAACATTTTCATCAGGAAAATTCCACTAGTAAATAATGTTTAATGCAAAAAATACACTTTACACTCATGAAAAAAAATCACCTTCAGCCATCAAGCTGAAAGATGACTTGGGTATTGGTGTGGGTATGTTAGGTTTCCTTAGTGCTAAATTCAAGACCGGCTTAACTCCTCACCTTTTCCTCTTCCTCCTTTCTCTATTGGGTGGTACCATTATATCCAAGCCATGTTTACAACAATGAGACAAGTATATAACATGTGTATTTTGTGTTGATATCCCCGCTTAGATCAGGGTTTTATTATATGCAGATACATTATAAACCATAATGGAACTTTGTTTTTTGGTAGACATGTACACAATTTTTGGAAAAATACTTATGCCACCCTATCAAAGAATGATTGTAAGTGGATTATACCTAGATGTTATTCTTGTACAAATATCATTCACAAAGTATTGCTAGTGCTTTTTAATCACATTTTACAAAGAACTACATATCCGCTTCAAAATCTCTAAAATATTAATCAAATATACTTGCAAGTTGAAGTTACTAACTCCTTTTTAAAAATTTCCTCCAAATTTATATACTAACAAAAAAAGAGAATAATAACCTTAAATACCTACAAACATTAGTGTCAAGAACAAAAAATATACCTTTTAAACACCCTCTACATTTCTTCAAAGAAAACATAGCTAATCTGAATCAAGAGGAATTTTAGGTAGCATTTTTGAAATGTGTACATATGCACCATCACTTTCATGAAGCTTCTTGACGTCTCTCTCTTCTTTGCCTAATTTTTGTCATTTCGCACCTATGAATGAATTTGCTATTTTTACCATGGGCGTAAGAGTGTACCTTCTTTTGGTACAATTACTACTAGTATTTGCTTTCTTTCAAAGAAACGGAAGGAATGACATCGCTCGGTATATGTGATTACTGTAATAAAAGTAAAATGCAAATCTCCTTTATAAACATAAATATCATTATTCTCCTCGGCCTCATTCATCAGCGCATCTCCCCAAACAATTCTGTGGCTTTTTCTTTCAAAGAAACAAAATGTCTCAACAGGCAATTCCCCTCATGACGCCCTACCAATTGGGTCCATTCACCTTATCTCACAGGTTTCTTCCCAATCTCTGCGCACCATTTTCCTTCCTTCCTCTCTTTTCTCTGGTTAAAATGATGTTTTTCTTACGCAAACTGATTTGTTTTGCAGAGTGGTTTTGGCCCCCTTAACCAGGCAAAGATCATACAATTGCATTCCTCAACCACATGCCGTTCTTTATCACTCTCAGAGAACAACTCCATGCGGCTTCTCGATCTCAGAAGCAACCGCGATTTCTGATACGGCTAAAGGGTGGGTGAGCTCTTCTTTCTTTTTATTGCAAAACAAGGAAAAAACCAAAATTCTCACTGTAATGTTTACCAGATTGAAATTCTGTTTTCTATGCTAGGATTCCAGATACGCCTGGAATATGGACAAAAGAGCAAGTTGAAGCCTGGAAGCCCATTGTGAAGGCCGTCCATGATAAGGGAGGCATTTTCTTCTGCCAGCTATGGCATTCAGGAAGATGTTCTCACGTTGGTCAGTATTTATTTATATTTTTGGTTTATACTTTGTTTTTAAGCCCATAAACATAATCATATTGAGCGATTGGGGATGCAGATTATCAGCCTAATGGCGAACCTCCCATTTCACCGTCAAGCGTAAAAATGACGGGGGAAATTGTTCTACCAAATAATAAGGATTTAGCAGAGGCATCAATTCCTCGTCCCTTAAAAACAGAGGAAATTCCCCATATTATTGCAGATTTCCGCAAAGCTGCTAGAAACGCGATAGATGCAGGTATGGGTTTTGGATCTTCCTTGATTCAAGCAATAAGCTTTTGTCGTGAATGTAAATGTGGATTTTTATCCTTTTAACAGGTTTTGACGGCATTGAACTCCATGGAGCTCATGGATACCTTATTGACCAGTTCTTGAAAGACAGTGTAAACGACAGGACAGATCGCTATGGCGGATCGTTGGAGAATCGTTGCAGGTTTGCTCTTGAGGTCGTGGAAGCAGTGGCGGATGAAATCGGAGCAGAGCATGTGGGAATTAGGCTTTCCCCCTTTTCAGACTATTTTGAAGCTTATGACTCGAATCCGGAAGCTTTGGGGGTTTACATGGCGGAGGCTTTGAATAAATACAATATTGTGTATGCCCACTTTGTTGAGCCGAGGCACGAGAAGGGAGTGGGAATGGACAAGAGCCTATTTCCCATGAGGAAAGCTTTCAAGAACACTTTCATGGCGGCAGGAGGTTATGACAGAGATGATGGGAATGTGGCAATTTCGAGTGGGAAGGCAGATCTAGTGGCTTATGGTCGACTGTTTATATCAAATCCAGATCTGCCGAGGAGATTTGAGTTGAATGCCGCTCTGAACGAGTATGACAGAAGTACATTTTACACTTCTGATCCAGTAGTTGGCTACACAGACTATCCATTCCTGCAAATATGATTCCATTTTGGGGTTGAAATTTATATTTTGTTTTTTGTTTTGAAGGTTTAAAATAAAATCTGCATTTTTTTTAATTGAGTAAATGTTTTTGTCCAATTGCCAACATAATCAAAGATTTAATCTGGGTGGACCCGGCTACAACCAACCCACTGCATGTGCATATTTTATAAATACAAAAATTTAAAAAATTGCATATTTTTAAAGGTTGTTGATTGGAGGGATTTTAAATTATATTAATTATTAGTTTTTTAAAAATTGAGAACATAGACATTTTGGAAGGTTGTTGATTGGAAAAATGTTGAATAATATAAATTATAAAAAAGAATCACTTTTATTAAGTGATGCTTTTGTATGTGAATTCAAATTTTAAAAAGTTGATTCTTTATAATTATGTGTTATTATGCCGAGAAGTATCTATAGTTGTATATATGGAGTGAAAGAGTTTAATGTTGTGCCCATGTCTCAATTTTATTTTATGCCAAAAAAAAGGTAATTTTACTTTGTAATTTTATTTAGTCGGCTTAAATAATTACATAAGAAAAAAACAAATAGAAATGTAATTTACACTTAACCAACATAGGAAAAAAATACAAATGTAATTTTACAAAAAAAAAACAATTTTATTTTGTAATTTCACCTTAAATAATTACCTAAGAATAAAACAAATTGAAATGTAATTTGCACTTAACATAGAGAGGGAAAAAATACAAATGTAGTTTTACAAAAAAAAAAAAAACAAGTAATTTTACTTTATAATTGTACTTCCTGCACTTAAATAATTACATTAAAAAAATAAATACAAATGTAATTTGCACTTTACTTACATAAGGAAAAAATTTACAAATATATTTTTATTAAATTTTAATATAATAAATTATACCTCTAGGCATATTTTACATAGATTTTTATAAGAAGTAACAATTACATGTCAAATGTGTGATGGAAACATCGAAAGGGATACACTAAAGAAGTGAAATAGGATGATGTGGTGTTGTTTGTTAATTGTGCAAATGAGAAATTGAGACAATTTATTCAACAATGATTACTGGCACAAATTCTTGGTCTTTCATTTCTTTGATGCTTGTTAGTAAAAGCCAGAAAGACTATCATGCATATGGAAATGTGTAATAGAGGAAATAATGTTTGTGGCTTTGAAAATAGAATGAAATTGTTTGAAGTTAAATCCTTTGAATTTTACTTTTTCAACGCGTCCTTCATGACAGCGCCAATCATTGTACATTGGAGTGGAAAAGGTTTACTTTGCATAAGATGTTATGTTGAGTAAGATTAGGGCAACATAACAATTTTTTTGTTAGCAAAAGAACAAAAATACACTAAAGTGGCCCATTAATTGCAATATTTATCCGATGAAAGATGATGCATGAACAAGTAGAACACAATAATGGGATTATCTCATAAAATTAATAATGTAGTGGTTAAGGAGATTTACACGTAGGACAATTTTTTTAAAGTAACTATTGAGTAACAAGAGTCAATTTAATCAAAAATAGTGAGGATCTTAAGAATAACATTGTAGTGTGGCATTTTTAGGCCCCAAAAAAAGAGTGCGTGAAAAGTAGTGTGCTATGAAAAGGGGTAAACAAATTCATTGTTATTGGATTATAGTTAAAAATTAAATAAGTACAACTCATTGTATAATTGTTCTTGACATGCTATACTTTTATATCCATATACAGAACAATAGAATGTTCATAAAGCCACAGGTACAAAAGGAAAAATAGGGAATAAGAAGGACTGCACACAAGTAGTCCTGAAGACAAAAATTTGCAGAAAATAAATTTCTACTTATTGAAATTAAATATTTACATATATAGTAAAGTCATCTTAGAAGAAATATCATGACCAGATAAAGGGATAATTGAACATCGAGTTATTGGATTATGGTTAAAAAGTAAGTGAGGACAACTCATTTTATAATTTCTCTTTCCATTATATAGTTTTATATCCATAAACAAAACAATGGAATGTTCAAAAAGCCTCAGGTATAGAAGAAAAAATAGGGAACATAAAGGACTGCACCCAATAAATCTTGAAATATATCGATAAAACAACCCCCAAAATTGTCAGATAGATATTCTATCAAATAGAATGAGCACGTACATTATCTATATGAGATGAAGCCAATAGAACAGATGAGGCAACATTATAATCGTTCCTAGTTTTAAAATTACGTAAACAACACAAGAAATATGACACTATGGGAACAAGGGTGATGGGATCAGAAAGATGGAACTGAAATATCTATCACTCTTAATGCACATTACAAGAAAGATGTCGAATTAAGTTCCTCCAACTGAGGGTTATTGGGCACCTAGGAAAGATCTTTGCATCCTATCACAAGCAGAGCTACACCTCCAAGAGAAAAATCTTTAGGAAAACCTACTCTAAACAATGACTGCTTCAAAATTCCACACTTTCCCTGCCTCTGGAAACTTGTAATAGACACAAAACCAATTATTTGGTTCTACTGAGAAGTGTGACATATAAACCCAGAAGGGATTTTTTGCAATTAAAATTTAAATGTTACCTACGATGACCCACAAGAACAAGGTGAAATGAGAGAGACTACCACAAACACATTGTGAAACCATAGCTGGACCTCAAATTAGAGATCTCAATATTTTTTTGAATTAAAAAATATGTATTTACTAACATTGTAACCCTACCATGCTACATGTATGTTTTTTTGCATATGATATAGTGTGGCCATTACCTAAACCATTAAATATACATTTGTTTGATCGATGTCTATTACATCAGCAACACCTCTTTTCGCATTTCCCGTTTACTTTTAATTTATTTAGATTCATAGTTTTCTATCACATTTAATATAACTTAGCTTGTCGATGTGCAATATAGATGTTGATAATATAGAACACACAAGATGTTTTGAATAATGGAGGATTCAACAAAAAATAGATGTCGCTAAAGTTTGACCTCAACACAAAAAATTGGAGTTTTAAACACCATTCCAAAAATAGAAAGGGATATTTCCCAATAAAAAAATTGTACCTATGGTGACCCACAAGAACAAGGCGAAATGAGAGAGACTAACACAAACACATTGTGAAACTAGAGCCAGATGCAGACTTAAAAAGACCACAATTTTCAAAAAACACACGAAATAAACAACATGTAGATACGACAAACCTTTCTTTGTTTTAGGTGTTGTTTTTTAATTTATTATGGTCACCTATTCATGCAATGTGGATGCCACACAACCATATGTGCATGTTTCCTCAAAACACCTCATCGTGCACACAAATACACATTATGGAAGTGACTGAAGAACATGTAAAGCAAATATATGATTAGCAATTTCATTGATTGATATTTGCAAGCAGAAAAATAAATGGCATTCTGTATATAAAAAATGTGGAACTTGTAGTCTGTTTTCTCTACCTATTTACCACTTTAGAGAGATCATTTCATGAAAAAATATTGGATGTCAGTAATGTAATGATCGCCCAGTGTAGAATGAATGACAACCTATAACCTCACCGCCCATTATTCACATATTTGTTGAGTGTTGCATTAAGAATATCTCAGGAACCTCAGGTTTGTCAGGTTTAACCACACTATGGGGGTCCTTGTTGATTCAAAAAACCGTTTCAGTGCTGCTCTCCCATCCACATTTCAAATGTTTTCTGCCCTCGATAAACTCAACAAAAACAGAATACATCTCACACTTCCAAGCCATCAATGGAAGCAACACATCTTTTTTCATCAACGACCGGTTTAACTCCTAAACAAGCACAATCCGTGTGTTTTTTTCAATGGTTGATATTTTTAGATGTCTTCAGGATCCGTGAAACTCCTGTGTCACACTCTCAACCATTGAATTTTCAACGCAATTCCTTCTATAATCATGTCCCTTCATTTACTGAGATATGTCAGATTAAACAAGTTCGCACCCAACTGGGATACACCTTTCAGTGTAATTAAGTCTTCCCCCACTCTACGGTTGGACCAGGGGTACTTAGAGCCTCATATTCTTACTCATATGTGTATATGGAATTTACTCATAAGGTTCTGTCACTGTCCAATCAAAGACAAATTATTTTACGATCATGTTTTTTTTTCGTATAGTGTTCTTGCTATCATTAAGTGGTATTGTTCATGTAGAGCATCTAGATATTTGAAACATTGAAATACAAAATAATTTTACATACTAATTAGTTTTTTCTTCCTTTCTTCATGCATTAACTTACAATATAGATTAGAATATATGACTATAAATTAAAGCTTGATATCAGGTTTGGGTTCCAAACTCAGAATGTCAAGAAGGGAGCCAATCTCACATTTGTTGCCTTGAATCATATGCAATCACCTCGTTACTCTGTCCCTTCTTGAAGCAAATGTAATCTCTAACTGCAATGTAGTAACAACACAGCCAAAATGGCCTCATTTCCTCATTTTGTTTAGATGTACATGGATCCTTATTTTTCAAACGATGGTACATAAAGGGAGTCATTTTTGCAATCTCCTTTCAATTCGAAACCAAGTCTTCATTCACCTGAAACTCCCATATGATAAAGTATTACATTGAAGCTCAAACCAGAAATACTGTAGAGACACCTATAAATAGTTGTGACCAACAAACATCTGCAATATTATAAGGCCAATGGGACAAAGGGGCTATAGTCATATCTTCCTTTTCAATATTGTAAACCATAAGACCATTGGGGTTCTGTCTTCTACAGAAAACAAGGCCGTTGCCCAGTGCAATGTGTGAACTGGTTTCATCTAATTAGAATTCCTAAGGAAACACAAAGGCAATCATCCATGATTTGATACAACAATCATACATCTCTATACTATTTGTTTTATGGCTCACTACTGTAGTAAAAAAATCATGCACTTTAGACATTTATTTATCTCGGACTCATACTACTATTTAGAAGGTTCTCGAGGAAAGAAAGTTACTAATTGACCCCCATCCTTTTTGGCCACCTTATTTATTTTATTTCATATTTATCGACCTATGACACCTACTTACCCAGTCATTTCCGAAGATCCCGTGTAGTTTTAACCCTAATTGGGGCGCCCATGGGCACCCTAGTCCCACCTAGGGGTGCCCTGGTCTATTTTCCTCTTTCCTGCCATTTTTTGGGTCTTTTCTAGCCATTTTTCATTCTTATCTTTGTTAGGGTTAAACCATATAACAATGTTTCAGATATCTATAATCAAAGTAATCATACAAGCAATGAATGTGAAAATTACTAGAAGATAAAATAAACAAGAGAAAGATTACACCAGATTTAACGTGGTTCACTCAGTGTGGGCTACATCCACCAAGAAACGAACAATATTATTATTTAGTACTTTACAGAGGAAATACAATGAAGATCTATTGTCTTCTAACAACTCACAGGATGTTCAATGCTTTTCCCTCACTCAGCTACTCTTTCTTCCTCACCCAGAAAACTTACATGCAAAACAATTGCTATATATATTCTCTCCTTCTTACTTACCCTCATACAATGCATACATGCATATATATCTATTTTGGGTAACTTAACTTTGCTTTTAAAATCAATAAATTATCTTTAAAATAATTGATTTATTCTAATTTTCGTCAAAAAACAAAATCTGCGTCGTACAGGTAACTATCGCCAGTTGCTGCTTGACCGATGCCAGTTACACCTTGATCGACGCCAATTACTGTCAGAACTAGTAACATGTAAAAGTAAGTTTCTTGTGAAGTAATTAAGCTCCATTATCAACAATCTCCCACTTGGAGATCAATTGATGCACTCTACTGTGCATCATCATCCTTGGTTCCTTTTCCTTGGCCCATTTCTTCCTCTTCAAGTCTTAAACTTGAAGACCAACAGAAGTGGAGTGAAGCTCCGACTTCTCTCTTACCAATGGCGTCGTTAGCATGTCTACAGGGTTCTCATACATATGGATTTTATCTAACTTCAGCTGTCCATCCTCCAACACCTGCCTATGAAGTGATACCTCACCTGAATATGTTTCATTCTTGAATGAAATGCTGATTTCTTTGCGAGATGAATCATGCTCTGAATATCACTGTATAATATGCAATCATCTTGCTCCTTACCCAACTCTTCCATAAACATGCTCATCCATATCATCTCCTTACTAGCTTCTATATCTGTAATAAATCTACCTATGTGGTAGACAAAGCCACAACCTTCTGCAATCTTGAAATCTAGCTAATTACTATTCCACCTACTATGAAAATATATCTAGTGGTGCTCCTCCTACCATACAAATCTCCAGCTATATCTGAATCAACATAGCCACGTAAAGAAGTATATGATCCTCCATAGCATAACTCCATGCTGGATGCTGCTTTCAAATACCTGAGAATCCATTGGACTGCTTTCCAATGTTCTTTACCTGGATTAGCCATAAACCTGCTCACAACTCCCACTGCATGTGCAATGTCTAGTCTAGTACAAACCATGGCATACATAATACTTCCTAATATTGAAGCATAGGGAACATGTGCCATGTACTCAACCTCCTTGTATGATGAAGGAAACTGATCTTTGCTCAATTTGAAGTGCCTAGCCATAGGTGTACCAACAAGTTTTGATCTTTGCATATATTAAACATTTCCAAAACCTTATTGATATAAGCCTCCTGAGACAAATACAATTTCTTATTTTTCCTGTCTTGGTGAATTTGCATGCCAATGATTTTCTTTGCAGCTCCCAAATCTTTCATTGCAAATGCGTGAGCTAACCTTTCTTTAAGTTTACCAATGTCCTGCATACTAGATCCTACAATCAACATATCATCCACATATAGTAACAAAATAATATAGCTCCCATTTTCAAGCTTTTTAAAATAAAAAAAATGGTTAGATTCACATCTCATATAACCATGCTCATACATAAAATTGTCAAATCTCAAATACCATTGCCTTAGATATTTCTTGAGCCCATATAGGCTCTTTTTCAATTTGCACACAAGTTTTTCCTTACCCTTGACTTCATAACCAAACGACTGCTGCATATAAATCTCTTCATCCAAATCACCATGAAGGAAAGTCATCTGCACATCTAGTCACTCTAAATGTAAATATTCTACTGCAACTAAGCTCAATACAGTATGAATAGAAGTCATCTTAACATCAGGAGAAAATATTTCACCAAAGCCAATACCTGATTTCTGTGTAAATTCCTTTACTACAAGCATTGCCTTGTATCTTTTTTGTCCACCCTCTTCTTCCTTGATCCTGTAAACCCACTTGTTTTGTAATGTTCTCTTACCTGCTGACAACTTAACCAAATCCCAAGTCTGGTTCTGTTCCAAGGAGTCCATTTCCTCATCCATGCCATGCTCCCACTGGTCATGGGTCTTATCATGCATTTCTTCTTAAAGCTCTCTGGTTCACCATTATCAGTCAATAATAAATAAAATAGAGAAGGTGTAAATATTTCTGGAGGTTTACTTACCCTTTGTGACCTTCTCACAGGAGTTTACGGTACTGCAGGCTTAATTTGGACCTCCTGGACATTTGTATCCAAATCTGACAATGAATGACATCGGTTACTGTATGTACCCAAAATTATAGGGTACTGCATCGCCGAAAAAATGTTACACATACCCTAATGATGATACATGTCTCCTCCCAAGGTGTTAGGGATCCAGAAAAGCTCGCCAAATATACGTTTATATCTCGTATGCCTCGTTCAGCCTCCACATGCTTTATTTTTCCCTGCCCCCCTTTGCCCCCCTTTTCCCTTGCATTTTGGTCTTCAATGATGAGACCACCACCCTACCTGGGTGAGGGTCCCATGACCACCACCCAAGACAGGGCGGTGGTCCCATAACCGCTGCCCTGCATAGGGTGGCGGTTCTATACGCATTTTCCAGAAAGTTCCAACGATCACGTCAAACATAAATCTTAAATTTATACCCGTATTCTTTAGCTACTTTTCTTTGCATTTATGTTATGACCACCCTATGAAGAGTGTTTTCCATTGTTTATAGTAAAAGAGTTCAATTGGGAGTTACCCTTTGGTAAATACATTTGCTATAAATAGCCAGGTTGTTTTCAAACAAATGGCCCCTCTCCTTCTCTGTTTAATCATTCATCCTTTGAGTTTCTTGCTTAGAGTTCTACTGGTTTCATGTTTTGCATCAATTATTAGCTTTCCTTTGTTGTTTATAAGTCATTCAATCTTCTTGTTTCATCTTATTCCATTTCTGTTCCATACAATCAGCTTAACATAAAATAGTCTTATTTCTAGATTAGAATCCATTTAGAGTTAAAGGTTTTGTTTTGCCACAAGGATAGATTCTAAAACTCTTGGCACATTTGTGTTGTATTCCCACAATAAATCTCACTAGGAATTGCATAGTCAAGCTCTGTTCACTTGCACTATCTCTCTCTTACTCACATTGTATTCAGTTTATATCCAAAGCTGCCATTGTTCAAGTTCCTTATTCTACTGATACTATCATATACACGCTTTTCTAGATTCAAGAGAACACGAAGGAAATGAGGAGATCAAACTGAGGGCCACTATTATGTAAATGCCAGGGTTGAACCATCAAAGTCTACACATAACTAGATTTGCCACTATTATGTAAATGCCAGGGTTGAACCATCAAAGTTCTAGTTACAATGTATCAAATAGAGTAGTAAATTATTTCATTTTAGTCAAATCTCGCTCTTGGTATCACCAGGGAAGTTGTGGGGATTGATAGTTTCTGAGAAACCATGATTCATTCCTCACTTTTGAGGTAGAATCGAGAGTCTTTCAATTTACATCAATTAGTTTCTTAGATATTTAGATAAATTCACAACTGCACAGGCAAGTAACCATACCAGGTTATTTTTGTTTGTTTTAATTCTGTTACTAGATTAGTTGTCCATTTTCTAAATATATTAGAATAGCTTCTCTTTAACTTCGTTAAAACACTTCATCGAAAATACAAAAATAAAAGAATACATGCATAGTGTAGATACATCTTTCATAATTAGTTTATTAATCTTAGTTAAAAGTTGAATCATTTTCATGAAAATCACAAGACTTAGAGAGCCTAGAGAATATATATTTGAACCAATTAGTGAACAACTGAGAGGGTTAAATATCAAAGATGACAAAGCTTACACATTTTGGTCAAACCATCCTAACTATAGACTGCGTTGATAAAATATCTGAATGAATGTACAAGGATTCAAAAGAGAACAAGTATTTGGTTGTGATCCTTTAGTTCCACAACTTGACACAGGAGAGCTCCTCATTGACATAGATAATAGCTTATGCATTCAAGTTGCCAGAACACCTGTAAGGTATTTTGAGAAAATTATACAACTTCTAGTTCTAAACATAGAGGCTGAAAAGACGTATGATTACTGGATAGTTGGAAGAAGGGATTGATTCTTCACATGAACATAACAGGTCCACAACAACCACGAACTCACGGTTGTGATCCCCAAGTCCCACAACCCAACGGGCCTGCAAATTAGTTAAGTATTGATACCAATTTACAAACACCGGTATTTAGATCCTCACCACTCCCACCAGATATCATAATGTAATTCTCCGTATTAAATATAGAAGCCAATCAATCTAATATTTTTTGGGCTAGACCAGAAAATCACCCATAGTTCACTACAAATCCACTACACCTCCTATCACCATTTTCATGACCTTGTCTGGAGATATATACGAAGCTCCCACAGGTCACTTCCCATGTATCCAAAAACCAATAAACATGATCTCAGAAGAGTTCAACATCGATTGGAGATTCTGAACAACTATTATATCCAAACAAACCATTACACTAATTCAGGTTAGGAGGGCCTTCTTTGCCTTAGATTCACAAATTCCATTATTGTGTATTTAGGATATAAGATTACCCGATTAGTTTGTCTGTATCCATTTACATTCCATATTTATTGGCCATCTCGACACGACCTCAGCAGGTTGGGTATGAGGAAGAGGTACTTGTAGATTCCCATGCTCGAATGTCACTTTTCCATCGTACAGTCACCTGTAACCGACATCGGTTTTGTTAACCGATGCCGGTTTGGATCTTTTGTAACCGATACCGGTTCTGCTGAACAATGTCAGTCAGGGGTAAACCGAAACCGGTTACTGTGCAACGCTGTAGGTAATAATTTTAAATCCAAGAGTTCATTTTCATTCACAAAATTCTCAAATGGTTCATTGTTGGGTACCAAAAATTGATCTCTGTACATTCTCTTTTCATTCCATTTAACATCACGAATCCTAATAATTTTAGAATTCTCTAAATCCCAAAATAGAAACTGAAATCAATAGATCTATAACCAATGAAAGTGCATCTCTTGGATTTTGCATCCAACTTTTTTCTATTTTCCTTATGAATTTGTACAAAAGCTTCTAAACAAAAAACTTTAAGAAAAGAAAGATCCACCTCTTTTCCGGTCCAAGCTTCCTCTGGTATTCCTCCATTTAGTGAACTTGAAGGCCCACAGTTAATCAAATAAACTCTGTATAAACTGTATCCACCCAAAACTATAAGGGGAGTCTAGAATGTATTCTCACACTTCTAGCAGATTCCATGATTGTCCTGTTCATTCTTTCTGCAACACCATTCTCCTGTTGTGTTCTCGGAACCATTATTTTCTCTACATATTCCATTCACTAAAAAATAATCATTAAAAGCATTACTACAATATTCACCACCATTTTCAGATCTAAGGCACTTTAACTTAGAATTTGATTCATTCTCAACAAGGGCTTTCCATCTTTTAAAAGTCTCAAAAACATCAGATTTATGTTTAATACAATAAACTCATACCTTTCTTGTAGTATCATCAATGAAAGTAACATAATACTGGGATCCTTCATGCGAAGCTACCTGAGCTGGTCCCCACACATCTGAGTGTACAAGCTCCAATTTTTTCTCCTTCTTAGTTTTCCCAACTTTGATAAATCTCACTCTCTTTTGCTTTCCAAAGATACAATGCTCACAAAAATCAAGATCTAAATCTTTCAAATATGATAACTTACCCTTAGCCTTTAAGATCTTCATTCATTTTTGACTCATATGACCCAACCTATTATGCCACATGCATGCATCTGAATCTAAAGTAGATAATGCAGAAAATGAATCAGTAATATAGGTAGATAAATATAATATTTCTACCTTCTTACCTCTTACCACACCAAAAGCACCCTTAGTGACTTTCCAAGAGTCTCCTGTAAAAAGTAACCATGCAACTAGATTCACCTAGTTGCCCTGTAGAAATAATATTCCTCCTGAGGCTTGGCACATGCCTCACATCTTTCAATACCCAAGTATTTCCATTCTGTAATTTTAAATGAACTTCCCCTTTACCAGTAATACTGCAAGGTTCATCATCACCCAAATAAACATGCCCAAATTTTTCCTGGACATAATTTATGAAATAACCCTTATTAGGGGTTGCATGGAAAGAAGCTCCTAAATCTAAAACCCATGATTCAATTCTATTATCTAAAGAAAGAATAAGAGCATCTTGCATTACCTATGATGCAGCAAGATTTTATTCTTTACCTCTGTCTAGTTGTTGGTTCTTTTTATCCTTTGACCAACAATATTTCTTTGCATGTCCTTTCTTTCCACATTTCCAACAAGTAATTCCCTTAATTTTGGATTTAGATCTGCTATCCCTTGACTTTGATTTCCCATTACTCTTACTCTTAGATCTCTCCTTCTCCCTGCCCCTGCTTTCGACATTTAAATCATTTCCAGATGATGATTCCTCTGTACTATTCCTGTGAATTTCTTCATTCAAGATTATACTAACCACATCATCAAACTTCAAAATATTATTAGCAGATGCTTTATTACTAACAACCATTACCAAGTTATCCCAACTATCAGGAAAATAACATAAGAATAAAAGTGCTTTTACTTCATCATAAAATGGTATAACAACTGATTTTAATTGATTTACAATAGATCAAAAATCATTCAAATGACTAGATGCAGATCCACCTTCATGCATCTTAGAACTAAATAGTTTCTTTATGAAATAAACTTTATTTGAAGCACTAGGTTTTTCATATAAATTAGTAAGAGATTTCATTAACTATACCATAGAAGTCACTTCTGTAATATTGGAAGCCATGGATGCTACCAAGCTCAATCTTATAGATCCCAAAGCCTTTCTGTCAAGAATCTTCCATTCTTCATCAGTCATCTTCATAGGTCTATACTTTTCATCCAACGGTAAATATAAATCTCTTTGATACAAATAATTCTCAATCTGCATCTTCCATAATTGATAATTATGACCGTTAAATTTCTCTAGCTTGTATTTGTTTTCTTCTGCCATTGCTATAGCTCCCACTCAATCAGAAAACCATCTGTGAGTAAATATGTCAACACAAAAAACCCTCAAACAAATCTCTGAAACCAGTTGTTGGGGTTAAACCATATAACAGTGTTTCAAAAATCTATAATCAGAGCAATCATACAAGAAATGAATGCGGAAATAACCAGAAGATAAAATAAACAAGAGAAAGATTACACCAAATTTAACGTGGTTCACCTAGAGTGGGCTACATCCACCACAAAATGGCCAATATTATTATTTAGTGATTTACAGAAGGAAATACAATGAAGATCTACTGTCTTCCAACACCTCACAAGATGTTCAATGCTTTTCCCTCACTCAGCTACTCTTTCTTCCTCACCTAGAAAACTTACATGCAAAACAATTGCTATATATATTCTCTCCTTCTTACTTACCCTCATACAATGCATACATGCATATATATCTATTTTGGGTAACTAAAATTTGCTTTTACAACCAGTAAATCATCTTTAAAATAATTTTAATTTTCGCCAAAAAATAAAAATGCATCGCACAGGTAATTGTCGCCGGTTATTGCCTAACCGGCGCCGGTCACTTCTTGACCTGGGACTGACCAATGCCGGTTACACCTTGATCGATGCCGGTTACTGTCAGAACCAGTAACATGTAAAAGCAAGTTTCTTGTGAAGCAATTAAGCTCCATTCTCAACAATCTTTTATGTGGTCATCCTTTTCGAGGTTAATTAAGAAATTAGACCAAGATAACCCTATAAATATAAAGTTATGAGACCATAATGAGGGACCTAGCATCATACACTACTATCACTCCATCTAGAGTTACATCCATCTATTGCATTGGCCTCCACATAGCTCCATCATCAAGGCACAAGCTAGGACATCTACATGACACTTCATAGGGGGAGGGATTCTATTCTTTTCCATGCACACATACTATTACAATTTCTACATCTAGTTATTGCTTGTTATTTCACAAAGTGTGACTGGCACAAGAGCACATAGGGCACAACATGCACACACAGACAAGAACTACATCAAGGTCTGAAATGTAATGTAATACTCAGTTTAGTAATCCCACTGTTCTAGCAACTGAGGTCAGTCCGACCCATTCATTCTGCATCTTCTTTTTTAAGGGTTTTTGATACTTCTCTTTGGTCTCTTGCAGGTCACTTATTAATCTTGAAATATTTGGAATATTCGGCGTAGTTTGGAAAAATTAGTGTGACATCTAGCAAAGGTTACAAATTATCTTACAACCCTGTAAAAAACCAGTCTTGGAGATTTTCCATAGACTAGGGTGCTCATAATTCATACCAGAGCACCCATGGGTGCCCCCAGTCCAATCCCAGATGCCCCTGTCCACTCAGATCGTTCAGATCCATTATTTTTAGGACTTCTCCATATTCGTTCCTATTCCTGGAATTTCCAGTCAGACATGCGACACTCACCGATTATCAGTTGAGTTCCTTCCTTACTTTCTTCTTGCATATTAGGGTTTGATTTCATTAGTCCTATTGTTTTATATGTCCTCCTAGATTAGATTAACTAGTTCTTAGCTAACCTAGATTTATTTAATTTTATTTAATCATTTTGGTGAACCCGAATCTAGCTACATACTCTTAGGATCCCCATTTTCCTTTGCATTTCTTTATCATGGCTATTTCCATTCATGACTTTTTGCTTCTCCATCCTGAATTGTGAGCTAAAATCATTAATATTTTTACTTACTACTCCAATTCTGGACAATACCCATGCTGATATAGTCTATAATACCTTTGTGGATGCCTTTTCTCAGCTCATTGCTTTCCCATCTATCCCTTTGGCCGATCTTGCCACTTTTGACAACGATCCACCACTACATATCATTTTTCATGTTTAGAATGCCCGTGTAAAACGCACCTTAATTGATAAATGACTTGAGTTCAATTTGTGTCTCATGTCATTACTTCAGCACGTTGGCGTCTCTGCTCGTGATGTTATCCCATCTATTATTTCATTGTGTGCTTATGATGGTTTTGTTCGTCCATGTCTAGGTCATATTACATTACCTATTATATTTGGCCCCAAAACTATACACATTGTCTTCTTTGTTATTAAATTCTCGATCTCTTACAATTGTCTACTAGGCAAGGTAATGGCTTCATGCCATGAAATCCATTACATCTACTGTGCATCATTGTGTTGAATTACTTCATGATGGCATTGAACATACTATCCCCCGTGACCATGACCCATTCTGATATTTTGATTATGCTCTTAACACTAGTCTCCCCATTCCACGTACTAACACTACCAATGATCCCCAACCTCTAGAATAACTCCCTCACTTGCCACCACTTGACAATACCATTTGTGTGATAGACGTTGTTTCTCCTATGTCACCTACTGCTACTACTGATATGATTCCTTATCAGGGACCTGTCCACTCTATGGACATCACTCTATCACATTCACCTTCACTTGAATTAAACATCTTAGCATGCCTACCATTCACTTGCACTCTTTTCATGAATAATTCATATTGGGAACACATTCCATTTGATCCTACTTGCGATGAAATTATATGTACACATTAGGGTTTGAATTGCTTAGGGCTTACCATCGTCGATCTCCATCCTACACCATATTCTTCTCATCTTTATTATGGGTATATCATCATCCTTGCCGCTTATAGTCTTCGTATATTTTATCTCACGATTTTTCTCGCCCACACTCCTAGATCTTCACCACTCACATTAGGCCAATCATGGCTTGATTATATTGGAGGTACTATCGACCCTGACTATACAAATATATCTTTCCCTGTGCCTTTTGGATGCATTTTCATCTACAATAGTTCTTTCCTAGGTTATACACATAACTGTACTCATTGGTATGCACATGGTTGCACACTTCCTCCCTTCACTGATGAAGAATATGTTATGGGTATGTATCAATTACACCTTAATGGATCCTTACATGACCATCCAGACACCATTTATTACCAAGTTACTAATGTTTACCCATTTCATTATGACTCGGAAGATGTCAACCTTCTATATGAATTTACATAAGCTAGTTACATACACGCTTGGGGGACATAACACCTAATTCCCCCCTTTTTAGTCTAGCATATCTACATATTTCTACATCACACTCCTCAAATTCTTGCATACTTCATCTTAGCATAATCACAATTTTCATACTCTCACACCCTCATTTTTCTCACATTTAGAGTATTCATCATATATCTTATCATCGATACTGGATGACACAATCTTGTGCTTCAGTTCACTCGACTGTTGAGGGATTACCATTACACTGAACCCCACACACTGCACTATAGGCATTACATATTTACAAATTATCACACACATCA
Organism: Taxus chinensis; assembly: GCA_019776745.2. Taxonomy (NCBI): domain Eukaryota; kingdom Viridiplantae; phylum Streptophyta; class Pinopsida; order Cupressales; family Taxaceae; genus Taxus; species Taxus chinensis. The sequence goes on from CM034146.1 coordinate 654,998,722, forward strand.
CACATCATTCACCATCCATTCTACACTTAGCCTACATGCTACATTATACTACATTCTCATCATGCACATGTTGGTCATCCTACACCATTAGGCTATTTCCCACTATGCATTTATACATCACCTATATTCTACATACTACGCTAGTTTATATCATCCATGAGCCTAGCTTTGCATTTCATCCATACATCCTACATTATCACACATTACATTGTCTTTTACACATCCTACACATTTACCATCACATTAAACATACTGTGCATTTACACACCATATCCATCACATGGTCGTCTATACTACATTGTTTTCTACACGCTGCACTCATTACCCGATGACACACTTTAGTTCATCGGTTCATACTCGAATGTTGAGGGTTTACAAATCAAATGGACCTTACACTTATCACACCTATATTATTCCACCTGTCTTCATGCGACATCTCTAGCTTAGTGACATACACTTTAGGATAAATCGTCACCTATTCTATTATCTTGTAGTGGTATACACCCTAGGTTACATCACCACTCCTTATCATTTATCAAATAGTGATATACGCTTAGTGTTAAACCATCACTCATCCACTCTTCTCGTAGTGATATACACGTAGTGTTAAATAATCACTCATTCACTCATCTCATAGTGATATACGCTTAGGCATAAATCATCACTCCATACTTCATCTTGTAGTGGTATATGTTTAGGCTATAAGTTCAACACACATTTCCTCTATATGTCACATATCATCAACATTACGCCTACACATTCATCATATCGTGCTAGACATGATATACACTACTTGACCATTTCCCGATGACACACTCTTATTTACTATTCATTCTCGAATGCTAAGGGGGAAAGAAAAATGAACCTCATTACATACTTTCCATCCACTCAGGGGCACATGACTCCTATCATTCCATCTTGCATTCCATTCCATCCATCCACAACATACTGCATTTATGGTTTCTTTTATACTTGCTTACTTTTGCTTGTTCATGATCACTTTATTACACATGCTAGTTTGATTACTTGTATGCCATTTATCTATATCATCTTCACATGCACGTTCATGTTTTTCTTCTAGTTGTGATCATTGATATAGGAATCTTTCACGTGGCATGGATGCTCACATCCTACCCGTCCTACACTGGTCACTAGGGGCATCCACACATTTGTATCTTCAAGGTGTTATTGTTTCATTTTGTACTTAGCACTTTACATTACTTGCTTACACAGGATTTTGACATACCCGATATATTTCTAACATGTTAATGGGTGCTTCATGTGTAGCATTTGTTCTGCAGGGATATCACTTTCTTCCATTGTCCGTTATTGTTTGTTATTGTTTGGGGGCCTTGCCTTATGTTTGGTGTGCACACTTGTCTTTTGTTTGCGACCATGATGACCTTGCGTGTATTACGACATCCTGAGTGATGTCCCATGTTTGAAACCTGCTTTGTGTGGCTTACTTTTCTTCTTGTATGTTTACATTACCTTACTTGGTAGCTTACATACTGTTTGCAAATATTACACATTGTTTCTACATACATGCATGTTACACTTGTCTTTGGCTAGCCTTCTCGATTGTGCATGCCTTGGTTTTTACCAAACACTTTTCAACGTTACAATGTACATGCGGTTGAACCTCTTTTGGGGCCGCATGTCTCCTATCAGCAATGTCACATGCGCCCCCAAAGAGGGGGGCATCATTTGGGGGTTTCTATTAACACAACGTATTTACACCGGTTCAGGTCAGTTTAGTTATATTTAGTGAGTGGATTCAGACCAGTCTACGAACCCCATACACATCAACTTTTACAGGACATGGTGTCTGTTGGGGTTGGCACACCGGTTGTACAAACAATATATCAGAACTAAGCATACATGCAAATAAAAGAAAATATTCTACCAGAAAAAATATACAAAACAAGAGACATAAATCAACACTAGATTTAACGTGGTTCACCTAGTGTGGACTACATCCACCAAAAAACAAGCCAATCTATTATCCAAAGCTTTGACAAGATATATAATGAAAATTTACAATCTTCCACACCTCTCAAATGTATAATACTTTCTTTCTCTCAAGCTTTTGCTTCATCACCAAGAATTCTCCCTCTCACCAACTTTTGCAAGTTCTTCTTAATTCTTGTTAATACTTACTTATAAACCATAGTTTTCATGCTTATATAGTCATTTATAGACTTAGGGCACTTAGCCATGTAATTACAAGCAATAGGTATACTTTAAGGCTAAAAATAGATCTAATTCCCAAGAGTTAATTAAAACATCCTCGCACAGGTAACCGACGTCGGTTCTCCCTAACCGATGCCGAGTCCTCCTTGCCCGACTGATGTTGGTCCTAGGTGACCAATTCCGGTCCCTCCTAACCAATGATGATTACTGTGTTTTCTAGCAAGTTTCTCATTGCATGTTAATCTAAAGTAATTGAGCTCCACAACTCAACAATCTCCCACTTGGAGATTAATTACTACACCTTCCCTGTACAACGTCATTCTTTGATCCTTAGCTTTTTTTCTTCCTCTTCAAGTATCAAACTCGAAGACCAACATAAGTGGAGTGTAGCTCCAACTTCTCCTTTGCTAATGACTTCGTTAGCATATCCGCAGGGTTATCGCTCGTATGAATCTTTTCTAGATTCAACTGTCCATCCTCCAATACCTTCCGTATGAAGTGATATCTCAACTGAATGTGTTTTGTTCTCAAACGAAACGCTGAGTTATTTTCCAAATGAATTGCACTATGAATGTCACTGAACAATTTATAATCACCTTGCTCCTTTCCCAACTCTTCTATGAACCTACTCATCCATATCATCTCCTTGCTAACCTCTGTAACTGCAACATACTCTGCCTTTGTAGTAGACAAAGCCACAACCTTCTGTAATCTTAAAATCTAGATAACTATCGTCCTACCTACTGTGAAAATATATCCAGTAGTGCTCCTTTTACCATCCAGATCTCCAGCCATATCCAAATCAACATAGCCACATAATGAAATATCTGAACCTCCATAGCATAACTACATGTTAGATGTTCATTTCAAATACCTGAGTATCCATTGGACTACTTTCCAATGCTCTTTACCTGGATTGGCCATATATCTACTCATAAATCCCACTGCCTATGAAATGTCTGGTCTGGTATAAACAATAACATACATGATACTCCCAAGTACTAAAGCATATGGAACTCATGTTGTGTATTTTACCTCCTCATGTGATGATGGACATTGATCTTTTCTCAATTTGAAGTGTCCAACCATAGGTGTACTAACAGGTTTTGCATTCTGCATCTTGAACCTTTCTAACACCTTGTAGATATAATGATCCTAAGACAAATACAATTTCTTGTTTTTCCGGGTTTTGTGTATTTGCATACCAAGGATTCTTTTTGCAGCTCCTAAATCCTTCATAGCAAATGTGTGAACTAGCTTTCCCTTAAGCTCACTAATTTCTTGCATACTAGATCTTGCATTAAGCATATCATCCGCATACAGTAAAAAAATAATATAGCTCCCATTTTCAAGCTTCTTGAAACAAACACAATGGTCAGATTCACATCTTAAGTAACCATGCTCATGCATAAAACTATCAAACCTCATGTACCATTTCCTTGGAGCTTGCTTGAGCCCATACAGGCTCTTTTTCAACACGAACACTAATTTCTCCTTACCCTTGACTTCATACCCAAGCGACTGATGCATATAAATCTCTTCATCCAAATCACCGTGAAGGAAATTTGTCTTCACGTCTAGTTGCTCTAGGTGTAAATCTTCTACTGCAACCAAACTCAATACAGTACTAATAGAAGTCATCTTAACAACAAGAGAGAATATTTCACCAAAGTCAATACTTTCTTTCTGTGTAAATCCTTTTACTACAGGCCTTGCCTTGTATCTTTTATGTCCACCCTCTTCTTCCTTAATCCTGTAAACCCACTTGTTTTGTAATGTCCTCTTACCTGCTAGCAACTTAACCAAATCCCAAGTCTGGTTCTGTTCCAAGGAGTCTGTCTCCTCATCCATTCCATGTTCCCACTAGACGTGGTTCTTATCCTGCATTGCTTCTTCAAAACTCTCTGGTTCACCATTATCAGTCAATGGTGAACCAGAGAACCCTATAAATTGGGGCGCCCATGGGCACCCTAGTCTATTTTCCACTTTCCCACCATTTTTTGGGTCTTTTCTTGTCATTTTTCATTCTTATCTTTTATGTGGTTGGCCTTTTCAGGGTTAATTACAAAATTAGACCAAGAGAACACTATAAATATAAAGTTATGAGACCATAATGAGGGACCTAGCATCATAGACTACTATCACTCCATCTAGAGTTATATCCATCTATTGCATTGGAATCCACATAGCTCTATCATCAAGGCACAAGTGAGGACATCTGCATAACACTTCATAGGGGGAGGGATTTTATTCTATTCCATGCACACGTACTATTACATTTTCTATATCTAGATATTTCTTGCTATATCACAATGTTATTGACACAAGAGCACCTAAGGCATGACATGCACACACACACACCAGAACTACATCCGTGTTCGAAATTTAGTGCAACACTTAGTTTAGTAAGCCCACTATTGTGGCAACTGAGATCAATCTAACCCATTCATTTTGCATCTTATTTATTTAGGGTTTTGATACTTCTCTTTGGTCTCTTGCAGGTCACTTATTCATCTTAGAATATTCAAAACATTCGCCGTAGTTCGGAAAAATTAGTGCGGCAACTGGCAAAGGTTACATATTATCTTACGACCCTGTATAAACCAATCTTGTATCTTTTTCACTGACTTGGGTGCCTATAATTCATACCAGAGCACCTGTGGGTGCCTCCGTCCAATCCGAGGCGCCCCATTTTACTTAGATCCTCTAGATCCATTCTTTTTAGCACTTTTGCATGTTTGTTCCTGTTCTCAAAATTTCCAATCAGACATGTGATGTCATTGATTATCAATTGAGTTCCTTCCTTACTTCCTTCTTGCATGTTAGGGTTTGATTTCATTACTTTACTTCAATTATTTAATTTACAAATTGTTTTAGTACATTTACCTAATGCATTATATGTCTTCCTAGATAAGATTAACTAGTTCTTAGCTAACCCAGATTTAGTTAATTTCAGTTAATTAACTACCACTACTTTGTAAATTTATGTCTTGTATCTCCCATAACTCTAATCCTTTAAGAATCCTCAAACTTGGATATCATGGGAGTAAGCTCTACACCACTTCTGGTAAGAGGATTACATACATAAAGAATCCAAGGATTATCATACTCAAATTTTGCAAGGAAAAGTAAACCTCTTGCTAATGCTAAGTAACAATAGTTGTTCTGCCATTGTTGAAGTGGAGGGAAGGAAACTGAGATGGTCTTCCACATCTTTGTGGAGAAGCAGTAGGCCAAGTTATAGTCAACATAATTTATTGGGCGACAAAATAAGAGCCGGAGATTCACATTGGATATTTGATTCCACATATTATTATATGCACATAGGGACATGTAGCTATATGTGAGCAGATTCCAATATATTTAAACCTAATCGAGCTCCTGTTTCAGTGAAGGACACATATTTTTATGAAGACAACCATGTGATTGTGGGAGTGGAGGAGTCAAGGGTTAGCTACATGACAACCTCTTAGAGTACCACTTGTAGTAGGAGGTTGCCTATATATTGCAAGGAAATGAACTACAAAAATTATCTTGTTAGTGTTTCCATCAGCGAGTAAATACAACAAACAAATTAGTTGTGGAGGATATTCTGGGAGTGCTCAATTTGTTTAGCGACAGATCCATAAAACGCATGGTCCTCGACAATCCACTTGCTTGTTCTGTCCTATCATACCTTCATCAATGGATTCACCACTCGCGACGTGCTTGTAAACTACCAAATCGGGGTTTAGGTTCACATATACCTCCTGGAAAAGAAGCAACCTCTCTCTGACAAGCTTCCATTGGTCATCCATTTTCACAGCGGAGGGTTCAACTTCAGCCACACTAACTTTCAAATGTATTACTATTTTTATTCTCATCTCACCAAGGAGTCACATGTGGTGATCGTGTCGGTGGAATACAGGTTAGCTTCAGAGCACCGAAACCCTACGGCCTATGAGGATTGCCTTATAGTGCTCGAGTGGATTCAAACCCTTGCTTGAAAAAAAACAAGGAAGAGTAGATGACCGAGCACGCCGATTTTGGTTTATGTTTTCTCACGGGAGAGAGCGTGGGGAGAAATTTAGTGCATCAAATGGCTCTCACCTATGTCAGTGCCGCCATAGAAAATGATAGTTCCACTCGCCTACATGGTTCCATGATTATCCATCTTGGATTTATGAGAAGCGAGCGAAGCATGTCAGAGAGTGTTGCGGTTCTATGATAGTTGCTACACCATTTTTAGAATGTCGTTGTAGGAGGGGAGTGGAAGTGACAGGGATCATCCAGTTTATAATCCAATGGGACCTCTGGCTCCGCGCGTTGCATGATTGAATATTCCCAAAATGTTGGTTGCCATTGTGGATGGAAATTTGATGTTGGACATGCAAAAGGAATTCCGCGAGGTAATGATAAATTTCGGGCAGAGTGTGGAAATCATCAAAGTGTCGTCACAAAATTTTCCAACATGCCCAAAATTAATGTGTATGGCGCATCGAAATATATTACAACTTTCACTACCAAGCCACCCCCAAGTTATCTACAAATCAAAAAAATTCTTCGTGATCAACGACCGACATTACTCCTTAAGAAGCACAATCCGTGTGCATTCCTTTCATTGGTCAATATTTTCCTCTTTCTCCGGGATCTACAAAATAGTTGTGTTTCACCCTGGACCATACGATTTTCAATGCATGTCCTTGTGCAATCTTGTCCCTCCATTATCTGACGTATGTCATAATTAGTCGGGCCTATCCCAAATGAGAAACGCCTTTCGACGTTATTATATTGGGATATTTTTTAAATCCAAGCCCTTTCATTTCCTTAATTTTATCTTGTTGGTTTTTGAATTAGGTTTTGTCTTCTTGTAAGAAGCACTCCATTCGAATTTCACCCCTAAGTTGCTTATACTTTGTGGTTTTACATTATATTAGATTTAATCATAATCTATAAGATATAAGATATAAAAAATATAAGGCTTGTGGTGTTTGAGAGTTTTTCTTATCTTGAGATTATTATCAAAATATACAAGGAACCAATATTTTTATATCAACGATTATTTATGGTAATCATTTTGAGATGACTTAAAAAAAAAAATTAAAAAATCTCAAATTTTAATCCCACGAAAGTCTATAAGAAAAGTAGTTTTAAATTATCAACTATATTAAACTAACCATATCTAAGTGTTTTAGGTTTGATTTGGATAAAATAATAAGTGAAGACATATTGTAGAAAAAGGGTCTATCTAGAGTATATGAAAACAATTAAAGTTCTTGAAGAGACTGGAGAATTAGGTTTCATAAGGTAATACTTGATTTTGTGCAAATATTGAGATAGTTGTCAATGATGTTAGTGTAGGATTTATTTTCCTCACTTTATTTGTATTATCCTACTCGGGATATTCCAACTCAGTTGGATTTTTCCTACACTCATTGGATATGTTTTCTTACGTGTACACTTGACCACACTATTTTAGCTAGTGGTAGTTACTACCCTTGACCAGTTCTCTTTTGACTAGTTATTTTGGGTATGGAGGTTACCACTATTCTAGGTGGAGGTTACCATGATTCTATGAGGAGGTTACACATTCATCTCCTATATGTACATCTCTTGCATTATTCTATTATGCAACATTGAATTGATTTGTATCCATTCTCGCCTTGTGAGTTCTTGATCATATTGCATATTATTGCTAGTTATTTTGATTTCTGCAATTGCTCGTGCATTTGTTTTTCATCAGAGAACCAGAAACTCTAAATAGTATCAGAGTGTTGTTAGTGAAAATATTTGTTGATTTTAAGTTGGTAAAGCAGTTTTCGAATATTTCATCTGTGAAACTAATAGTTCATGTGAAAACAGATTTGATTCCATCTTGATTTAGTACAGTTGTGAGTTTTGGTGTTTGCTTATTGACAAGTTGAGGATTTATAAAATCTTGGGGTTCCAAATCATGAAATTTATGGGGGATTTTTTTGGGACCTTTCTAGGAGTTTTTTTGAGCTAATGTAGTTATATGTGGCTAAACCTTGTGGAACCACTATATTTAGCAGACTATTCAGTGGATTTGACAAGTTTAGTTAAGGATTTTCCCTGCATAAATCTTGGCCCAGGTCACTGCCCAACACAGGTCCACTTAGCTCGGCTCTTGATTCTTGGAGTAGATCATTTGGTTCATATTAGAGGTGGCTCACTTTTGACCTGTATTGTGTGTTAATGTTCTATGGACTCCCACCTACCTTGACATCTCTAACTCCATGCTTCACTATTCAAGTGGGCATCTATTCTTAGCACGAATGTGTGGTTCTATTTGTTTTCTCTAACAACTCTTCTTTAGCTTGCACTCCTTGGATGAATCTGCTCTTGCCAAGTAAAACCCTGCTCGCTATCTCTATTCTTGGCTTTCCGCTCGACCTCCCTTAGTTATGATCTATTCTGATTTAGCCTGCATTCGTACCCTGCTCAATTTCATGTGGCAGAGACCCTCACATTGACAGTCCCTAGCTCCTCTGACCTCCAACTTGGCCTTTGGTGGCTCTGTGCTCTTGGCTCCTCCTCCGGGCTTGTGCCTTGTGCCTCTGGTTCCTTAATAAACCATGCCCTTGCCTTGAGCATGCAACTCAGCCCTTGCTAGACGACACACAACTCTTGCCTATAGACTGGTTCGCTGGCATAGAGGAATGTCATGTGCTCGTGATCTGCATAGCTACCCTGCTCAGGCTCCTCACATCTCTTGGACTCAGAGGTGGTGGTTGATGGCTAGCTCGGCCCTGTCAACTCGTCTGCCATGATGCTTGACAGCCCCCTAGGCTTCAACCTCTGCCCTATTCTACACCTCCTTCACACCCTCAACGGTGGTCTCTACCTCCTCTCTCGCAACTCTATGGTCTCACACACATGCACAGACTCTCCTTGGTGATCAACACATGTCAACTCAGGCTCCTCTCAATTAGTCTACATTGACCCTTGGACACCTGATTCCTGCTTCAATAATTCAAAGAAGGTACCTTTTAGTTTATAATGTCATTTGCATCTTGAAAAAGACTAGGGGAGAGGCACCAGTTATGGTGCAGGGTCCAATAATGGAGATAGTAGGTGAAAAGACATTCACCTTTTTAAAAACCTATTTAGAATGATATATGAATTTAATACAACCTGACTATATTGTATTATTATTATTTAAACATGGAAGCATGTTATGTTGAATAAGACAATTTTAAAACTAGTCAATATTCTCTTATTCATTAATAGAACTTAAAATATACATTAATTTATATACAAGTGTACAAATATCAAGTCTATGCAGTCAACTATTCATTAAGTAATATTTTCATTTTATGTACATCATATCTATTATAGTCACTTCAACAAGTCATTTCTAAATACTTTCTAAACCATATCTCAAATATAATGCACTCTTTTTGATATAAGAGTCTTCAATCCCTAGTAACCACCTGCATAACAATAAATGAAATTATGGTCAGGCTCACCTTTCATAGTGTTTAAAAACTCAGTACCATATGAATAATAAATTGTGTAACCAACTACATAAAATAATAAAAATAACCAACTAAAATATTATCCATTGGATTAAATCCCAATAAATCTCAACCATTCGATTGAACTATCATATTGAATCCATGTCAACTAACATCAACCAATCAAAATTTATGATGATAGAATAAAAGCTGAAGGAACAATTACAATTCCAATTGTTCCTGCAGTTTTCATCTCTCACAATTTAAGAAGTGAGGAGCAGTGCAGTTCAGGTAAGACACTTATGAAATACAAACTATTTCAGAATTCAAGCCCTCTATTCATTTTTTCAGTGTTGTATATTCCAGCAGTGTTGTATATGTTAGTAGAGTTGTATAGTCCAACATTGTATTATGCTAAGTAATGACTATACATTAGAATGAGATATATAAGAAACATAAACAACATAGTAAATTTTGAAGTTCATATTATGCTAAGTAAATTCTGAAATACAGTATACAACACAGCTAAAATGTACAAGACTACTGGAATATACAACACTGTTGGGATATAAGCACATCAGTGTTCTATAGTCCAACAATGTTGTATATTGCATTTCTGAATTCACTATATTGTTCATTTTTTCCATATATCTCATTCTTTAGTGGATAGTCATCACTACTATATTAGCATAAGTTTAATTGTATACATAAAAAGTTGCAAAGTATTCTAATTACATGTGCAAAATTTATATTGAAAACATAACTTTAAATTGAAAATAGTGTTGTATATTCCATCAGTGTTGTATATGCCAGTAGAGTTATATAGTCCAACAGTGTATTATGATAAGTAATGACTATACATTAGAATGAGATATATAGGGAAAATGAACAATATAGTAAATTCTAAAATACAATAGGCAACACAGCTGGAATGTACAACACTACTGGAATATACAACTCTGTTGGAATATGAGCACATCAGTGTTCTATAGTCCAACAATGTTGTATATTGCATTTCTGAATTCACTATATTGTTCATTTTTTCCAGATATCTCATTCTCTAGTTGGAAAGTATTTTTTCCAGTCATCATTGTTATATTAGCATAAGTTTAATTATATACATAGAAATTTGGAAAGTATTCTGATCATATGTGAAGATTTTATATTGAAAACATAACTTTAAAATTACATAGAAAGAGTCCAACGAATACACTAGAGAATGGTATATCAGGAAAAAACGAACAATATAGTGAATTTTGAAATGCAATATACAACATTGTTGGACTATACAAAATTGTTGTGCTCATTTAGTCAAATATGCATTGTTTAACCAAGCACTTTCTCTATTCAACATATTCCATACAAGTTTCATTGTCATAATAAAAACTACAAGTCAATTAATTGGTAAAAATGAAACAGAATCATTCATATTCCAGCAGTGTTGTCTATAAATAAAAAAATATTGTTGTTTCATATCTTGTTTTGTAAAGATGATTTTTTGTATATTTATAGTTTCTTTTCCAACAATCATCTTTCATTCAACAATTAGAATTGAGTTGATAACCATGTACTTCTATTTTGTATTTCATGTCGTGAATCAGATATTTCATTTAAACCATGAAAAAAGGTGTTATTGTTAGAAGATCAAGAAGGCCCAAAGTGAGAGGTGTAAAATTATAACATAATGTAAGTGATGAAGAGGATAATTCAGCACCAACTGGTATTGAACCAAAATGTAGAAACCCACCCATTGTCTCAGTTTAAAGAACATCTGCAACAAAGAAGCTTAGTTTTATCTGAGGTTGAAGAAAAGAATATATGGAAAAGGCGATAGATGATGTTAAGTTTAATGGGTTCTTAGTTAGATCAGCAGCAAAGAAGTATTCCATTCCACCCACATCATTACACTATTGGATAAATGGTCTCACCCACACAAAGAGGAGGGGTCCTCCAACAGTTCTAACTGAAGAAGAAGAAGAGGAAATTGTTAATTGGTGCAAAGAAATGGCTGATATGGGTCATGGCTTGGAGTTAGTGCAACTAAAGGCAAATGTTGCTCAGATTTGTGAAACAAGACAAAACCCCTTCAGAGATGGGTTTCCTAGTAAATCATGGTGGGGTGGATTCAAAAAACGTCATCCAGACCTTACAATCCAAACCGCTGAGGGACTTGACAGGGATAGAGATTTAAACTTGCGCCCTGCAATAGTAACCAAATTTTATGATAATTTGGCCAAATGCTATGGAACCTATTCATACGGCGCTCATAAAATCTAGAATTGTGATGAGACTGGTTTACAAGCTGGGAGAAATTGTGGAGTGCATGTAATTGCTAAGAGGGGTAGTCGAAATGTCCCAAAGGTAATATCAAAGAGTAGGGAGTGGATCACTATATTGTGTTGTGTCAATGCAGTAGGTTTGTCAATCCTAGGATTTTATTTGTTCAAGGGAAAGAGAATGGTAAAGAATTACATTAAAATTTGTGAACCTGGAGCATGTGTGGTTGCACATCCAAATGCATGGATGACAAAGGAATTGTTTTTAAATTGGCTATGTCATTTTGCACATTCAGTACCAGGAGGTGTTTTTCCTAATAATAGACACCTATTGATATTTGATGGGGGCCATGGCAGCCATGCAACATTACAAACTATGGAGAAGGCAAACAAATTGGGCATTGATTTGATAACACTACTAGCACATACTAGTCATAAGTTGCAACATCTTGACGTGAGTGTGTTCAACCATTTCAAGACATATTTTAGAGTTGAGAGGTCCAAATGGATGGCAGAAAACAAATGTGAAGATGTGAAAAGGAATGACATTGCTAAGCTTGCAAGTAGAGCCTTAAAAAAGACACTAACACCATCTACCATAATTGCAGGTTTCAAAAGAACTGGTATTTGGCCATTAAATTATGATGCTCTCCTAACTGATATGGCATGCAACCAGGCATTTGACATGCAAGGTGAGGAAGATGTTGATGCTGTCACAAACATTTTGAGCCTATCTCAAGGAATAAATCCAAAATTAAATAATAGTGAAGAGGTGGTACTTGAAACTCAATTCATGCAAAATATTGACTCAAGAGATGATATGGAAGCAGTTGCAACACATGGAGTGGAGCTAAACGGTGCTCTTGAAAACCCAAGTGACATCATCAACAATAATGAGGGGTCTACAGATTTTCTAAGTAATAATGATTTATCCTTGCCAAGTCAAGTTAACCCACCACAATGGTTAGAGGATGCCATGAAAAACATGGGTTATAAGCTACCATCTAGCATAGAAGATCAAAGCTTAAATCTACCTTCCTTTCCTGAAGGACTGGAACAAGAAGCAATAATTCATTACTATGCAAATGTTAGATATGAGGATGAACAAGACGAAATTGAATTTCAAGAGGATGCTCAAGAAAATGAAATAAACTTAGAAGTTAGGCAACATGAACCTCAACACCCTGAAGAGATTGAAATCCAAGATACACGTGGTAAGTTACTTTCTTAATTTCTACAACTTCCAAGGGAGATCATAAACAAAAAGAGAGTTGAAAATTCAGATGGTTCTATTAGACTGAGTAGGCATTCATGGATTTTGACTGCACCTGAATACATGGAGCTATTGGTTGAAGCAGAAAGAAAGAAGGAGGAATAAGCAAAACTAAAGTTAAGGAAAAAATAATTGGCACAAGAAAAAAAGGTTGCTATACTTGCAACAAAAGAAAAAAATTGTAGGAGAAGCTTGAAAGAGAAAGGGGGAAATAGGCTAAGGAGCAAAAAACAGAGATTGAGAAGGCACACAAGCAACAAAGGAAAGAGCAAGAGAAGAGGGAGAGGGAACTTGCAAATCAATTAAGGGAATACGAAAAGAGGATGCGTGTAAGTTCTCCAACTGATCATGAAAATCGAAGGATTTTTCAAGATATGTTAAATATTCAAATTCCAGGTTATGCTCAAATTGGAACACCTCCATCACTTATGAATAACTCTTTTAAAGTTCCATCTTGGTATGTATCACCTCATTTACTTTGTACAAGTTCAAGCAGTCCCAGTAGTTCATTTCCAATGCCACCATGGATGCAAGCTTCAACAGGGAAACTAACTCCTTTTTCAACAACAAGGGAAAATCCCTTATCAACCGGACAACCAAATCCTTTTTCAGCAGGGGGACCAGATCCTTTATCAGTTGGGAAACCAAATGCTCTTTTAAAAGGGGTTCTAAATCCCTTTTCACCTGGGCAATTGAACTCTGTATCGGCAGGAAAAGAAAATCCAAAAGCAGTATTGAAAGAGGGCAATATTACTTATACTAACTAAGATGTTGAACATGTGCTCATAAAAAATGTTTATTACCCCATATAATGATGGTAGTAATTTTGCTGGTGATACCATTTTGCTATATGTATTTGCCGGAGTCTTCCTATGTAGTCTCTAAAGTTATGTTTGCAATATAAAATTTTGCATATGTAATAAAAATACTTTCCATCTTTTTATGTATACAATTAAACTTATGTTAATATATCAATATGATGATGCTCTATATTTTACACCCAATTTAGCGGTGTAATCAGAATACTGATATAAATTTTGTGTATGTAATCAGAATACTTTCCATCTTTTTATGTATACAATTAAACTTATGTTAATATATTAGTATGATGATGCTCTATATTTTACACCCAATTTGGCGGTGGCATGTTTCTCTTGGGGTTATCATTGGAAGCAGAAAAACAACATAATATCTAACATAATCCAACTGAACTCCTAAAAATGCTTGAAGTGTGGATAGTGAAAGAAAACGTTGTTGTTAGTAAACAATTTTGCCCACTTCTAGCAACCTTTGTAATGAAAACAGGACTTCCACATCAAAAATTGCAGCAAGCACATCCAAAAATGAAAAATAAACTCAATGATAGGACTTCATTCATATTCCAACAGTGTTGTATATAAATAAAAAAATATTGTTGTTTCATATCTTGTTTTGTAAAGATAATTTTTCGTATATTTATAATTTCTTTTCCAACAATCATCTTTCCTTCAACAATTAGAATTGCGTTGATAACCATGTACTTCTATTTTGTATTTCATGTTGTGAATCAGATATTTCATTTAAACCATGAGAAAAGGTGTTATTGCTAGGAGATCAAGGAGGCCTAAAGTGAGAGGTGTACAATTATCACATAATGTAAGTGATGAAGAGGATAATTCAGCACCAACTGGTAATGAACGAGAATGTAGAAACCCACCCATTGTCTCAGTTTAAAGAACATCTACAAAAAAGGAGCTTAGTGTTATCTGAGGTTGAAGAAAAGAATATATGGAAAAGGCGATAGATGATGTTGAGTTTAATGGGTTCTCAGTTAGAGCAGCAGCAAAGAAGTATTCCATTCCACCCACATCATTACACTATTGGATAAATGGTCTCACCCACACAAAGAGGAGGGGTCCTCCAACAGTTCTAATTGAAGAAGAAGAAGAGGAAATTGTTGATTGGTGCAAAGAAATGGCTGATATGGGTCATGGCTTGGAGTTAATGCAACTAAAGGCAAATGTTGCTCAGATTCGTGAAACAAGACAAAACCCCTTCAGAGATGGGTTTCCTAGTAAATCATGGTGGGTTGGATTCAGAAAACGTCATCCAGACCTTGCAATCCAAACCGCTGAGGGACTTAACAGGGATAGAGATTTAAACTTGCGCCTGCAATAGTAACCAAATTTTATGATAATTTGGCCAAATGCTATGGAACTTATTCATACGACGCTCATAAAATCTAGAATTGTGATGAGACTGGTTTACAGGCTGGGAGAAATTGTGGAGTGCATGTAATTGCTAAGATGGGCAGTCGAAATGTCCCAAAGGTAATATCAAAGAGTAGGGAGTGGATCACTATATTGTGTTGTGTCAATGCAGTAGGTTTGTCAATCCTAGGATTTTATTTGTTCAAGGGAAAGAGAATGGTAAAGAATTACATTAAAAATTGTGAACTTGGAGCATGTGTGGTTGCACATCCAAATGCATGGATGACAAAGGAATTGTTTTTAAATTGGCTATGTCATTTTGCACATTCAGTACCAGGAGGTGTTTTTCCAAATAATAGACACCTATTGATATTTGATGGGGGCCATGGCAGCCATGCAACATTACAAACTATGGAGAAGGTAAACAAATTGGGCATTGATTTGATAACACTACCAGCACATACTAGTCATAAGTTGAAACATCTTGACGTGAGTGTGTTCAGCCATTTCAAGACATATTTTAGAGTTGAGAGGTCCAAATGGATGGCAGAAAACAAATGTGTAGATGTGAAAAGGAATGACATTGCTAAGCTTGCAAGTAGAGCCTTAAAAAAGGCACTAACACCATCTACCATAATTGCAAGTTTCAAAAGAACTGGTATTTGGCCATTAAATTATGATGCTCTCCTAACTGACATGGCATGCAGCCAGGCATTTGACATGCAAGGTGAGGAAGATGTTGATGCTGTCACAAACATTTTGAGCCTATCTCAAGGAATAAATCCAAAATTAAATAATAGTGAAGAGGTGGTACTTGAAACTCAATTCATGCAAAATGTTGACTATAGAGATGATATGGAAGCAGCTGCAACACATGGAGTGGAGCTAAACGGTGCTCTTGAAAACCCAAGTGACATCATCAACAATAATGAGGGGTCTACAGATTTTCTAAGTAACAATGATTTATCCTTGCCAAGTCAAGTTAACCCACCATAATGGTTAGAGGATGCCATGAAAAACATGGGTTACAAGCTACCATCTAGCATAGAAGATCAAAGCTTAAATCTACCTTCCTTTCCTGAAGGACTGGAACAAGAAGCAATAATTAATTACTATGCAGATGTTAGAGATGAGGATGAACAAGACAAAGTCCAATTTCAAGAGGATGCTCAAGAAAATGAAATAAACTTAGAAGTTAGGCAACATGAACCTCAACACCCTGAAGAGATTGAAATCCAAGATACATGTGGTAAGTTACTTTCTCAATTTCTACAACTTCCAAAGGGAGATCATAAACAAAAAGAGAGTTGAAAATTCAGATGGTTCTATTAGACTGAGTAGGCATTCACGGATTTTGACTGCACCTGAATACAGGAGCTATTGGTTGAAGCAGAAAGAAAGAAGGAGGAATAAGCAAAACTAAAGTTAAGGAAAAAATAATTGGCGCAAGAAAAAAAGGTTGCTAGACTTGCAGCAAAAGAAAAAAATTGTAGGAGAAGTTTGAAAGAGAAAGGGGGAAGTAGGCTAAGGAGCAAAAAACAGAGATTGAGAATGCACACAAGCAACAAAGGAAAGAGCAAGAGAAGAGGGAGAGGGAACTTGCAAATCAATTAAGGGAATATGAAAAGAGGATGCGTGTAAGTTCTCCAACTGATCATGAAAATCGAAGGATTTTTCAAGATATGTTAAATATTCAAATTCCAGGTTATGCTCAAATTGGAACACCTCCATCACTTATGAATAACTCTTTTAAAGTTCCATCTTGGTATGTATCACCTCATTTAATTTGTACAAGTTCAAGCAGTCCTAATAGTTCATTTCCAATGCCACTATGGATGCAAGCTTCAGCAGGGAAACTAACTCCTTTTTCAACAACAAGGGAAAATCCTTTATCAACCGGACAACCAAATCCTTTCTCAGCAGGGGGACCAGATCCTTTATCAGTTGGGAAACCAAATGCTCTATCAAAAGGGGTTCTAAATCCCTTTTCACCTGGGCAATTGAACTCTGTATCGGCAGGAAAAGAAAATCCAAAAGCAGTATTGAAAGAGGGCAATATTACTTATACTAACTAAGATATTGAACATGTGCTCATAAACAATGTTTATTACCCCATATGATGATGGTAGTAATTTTGCTGGTGATACCATTTTGCTAGATGTATTTGCCGGAGTCTTCCTATGTAGTCTCTAAAGTTATGTTTACAATATAAATTTTGCATATGTAATAAAAATACTTTCCATCTTTTTATGTATACAATTAAACTTATGTTAATATATCAATATGATGATGCTCTATATTTTACACCCAATTTAGCGGTGTAATCAGAATATTGATATAAATTTTACGTATGTAATCAGAATACTTTCCATATTTTTATGTATACAATTAAACTTATGTTAATATATTACTATGGTGATGCTCTATATTTTACACCCAATTTGGCAGTGGCATGTTTCTCTTGGGGTTGTCATTGGAAGCAGAAAAACAACATAATATCTAACATAATCCAACTGAACTCCTAAAAATGCTCAAAGTGTGGATAGTGAAAGAAAGCATTGTTAGTAAATAATTTTGCCCACTTCTAGCAACCTTTGTAATGAAAATAGGACTTCCACATCAAAAATTGCAGCAAGCACATCGGAAACAGAAAAATAAACTTAATGATAGGACTTCATTCATATTCCAACAGTGTTGTATATAAATAAAAAAATATTGTTGTTTCATATCTTGTTTTGTAAAGATAATTTTTCGTATATTTCTAATTTCTTTTCCAACAATCATTTCCTTCAACAATTAGAATCGAGTTGGTAAACATGTACTTCTATTTTGTATTTCATGTTGTGAATCATATATTTCATTTAAACCATGAGAAAAGGTGTTATTGCTAGGAGATCAAGGAGGCCTAAAGTGAGAGGTGTACAATTATCACATAATGTAAGTGATGAAGTGGATAATTCAGCACCAACTGGGAATGAACCAGAATGTAGAAACCCACCCATTGTCTCAGTTTAAAGAACATCTGCAACAAAGAAGCTTAGTGTTATCTGAGGTTGAAGAAAAGAATATATGGAAAAGGCGATAGATGATGTTGAGTTTAATGGGTTCTCAGTTAGAGCAGCAGCAAAGAAGTATTCCATTCCACCCACATCATTACACTATTGGATAAATGGTCTCACCCACACAAAGAGGAGGGGTCCTCCAACAGTTCTAACTGAAGAAGAAGAAGAGGAAATTGTTGATTGGTGCAAAGAAATGGCTGATATGGGTCATGGCTTGGAGTTAATGCAACTAAAGGCAAATGTTGCTCAGATTTGTGAAACAAGACAAAACCCCTTCAGAGATGGGTTTCCTAGTAAATCATGGTGGGTTGGATTCAGAAAACGTCATCCAGACCTTGCAATCCAAACCGCTGAGGGACTTGACAGGGATAGAGATTTAAACTTGCGCCCTGTAATAGTAACCAAATTTTATGATAATTTGGCCAAATGCTATGGAACCTATTCATACGACGCTCATAAAATCTAGAATTGTGATGAGACTGGTTTACAGGCTGGGAGAAATTGTGGAGTGCATGTAATTGCTAAGATGGGTAGTTGAAATGTCCCAAAGGTAATATCAAAGAGTAGGGAGTGGATCACTATATTGTGTTGTGTCAATGCAGTAGGTTTGTCAATCCTAGGATTTTATTTGTTCAAGGGAAAGAGAATGGTAAAGAATTACATCAAAAATTGTGAACTTGGAGCATGTGTGGCTGCACATCCAAATGCATGGATGACAAAGGAATTGTTTTTAAATTGGCTATGTCATTTTGCACATTCAGTACCAGGAGGTGTTTTTCCAAATAATAGACACCTATTGATATTTGATGGGGGCCATGGCAGCCATGCAACATTACGAACTATGGAGAAGGTAAACAAATTGGGCATTGATTTGATAACACTACCAGCACATACTAGTCATAAGTTGCAACATCTTGACGTGAGTGCGTTCAGCCATTTCAAGACATATTTTAGAGTTGAGAGGTCCAAATGGATGGCAGAAAACAAATGTGTAGATGTGAAAAGGAATGACATTGCTAAGCTTGCAAGTAGAGCCTTAAAAAAGGCACTAACACCATCTACCATAATTGCAAGTTTCAAAAGAACTGGTATTTGGCCATTAAATTATGATGCTCTCCTAACTGACATGGCATGCAGCCAGGCATTTGACATGGAAGGTGAGGAAGATGTTGATGCTGTCACAAACATTTTGAGCCTATCTCAAGGAATAAATCCAAAATTAAATAATAGTGAAGAGGTGGTACTTGAAACTCAATTCATGCAAAATGTTGACTATAGAGATGATATGGAAGCAGCTGCAACACATGGAGTGGAGCTAAACGGTGCTCTTGAAAACCCAAGTGACATCATCAACAATAATGAGGGGTCTACAGATTTTCTAAGTAACAATGATTTATCCTTGCCAAGTCAAGTTAACCCACCATAATGGTTAGAGGATGCCATGAAAAACATGGGTTACAAGCTACCATCCAGTATAGAAGATCAAAGCTTAAATCTACCTTCCTTTCCTGAAGTACTGGAACAAGAAGCAATAATTCATTACTATGTAGATGTTAGAGATGAGGATGAAAAAGACAGTCCAATTTCAAGAGGATGATCAAGAAAATGAAATAAACTTAGAAGTTAGGCAACATGAACCTCAACACCCTGAAGAGATTGAAATCCAAGATATATGTGGTAAGTTACTTTCTTAATTTCTACAACTTCCAAGGGAGATCATAAACAAAAAGAGAGTTGAAAATTCAGATGGTTCTATTAGACTGAGTAGGCATTCACAGATTTTGACTGCACCTGAATACATGGAGCTATTGGTTGAAGCAGAAAGAAAGAAGGAGGAATAAGCAAAACTAAAGTTAAGGAAAAAATAATTGGTACAAGAAAAAAAGGTTGCTATACTTGCACCAAAAGAAAAAAATTGTAGGAGAAGCTTGAAAGAGAAAGGGGGAAGTAGGCTAAGGAGCAAAAAACAGAGATTGAGAAGGCACACAAGCAACAAAGGAAAGAGCAAGAGAAGAGGGAGAGGGAACTTGCAAATCAATTAAGGTAATACGAAAAGAGGATGCGTGTAAGTTCTCCAACTGATCATGAAAATCGAAGGATTTTTCAAGATATGTTAAATATTCAAATTCCAGGTTATGCTCAAATTGGAACACCTCCATCACTTATGAATAAATCTTGTAAAGTTCCATCTTGGTATGTATCACCTCATTTACTTTGTACAAGTTCAAGCAGTCCTAATAGTTCATTTCCAATGCCACCATGGATGCAAGCTTCAGCAGGGAAACTAACTCCTTTTTCAACAACAAGGGAAAATCCCTTATCAACCGGACAACCAAATCCTTTTTCAGCAGGGGGACCAGATCCTTTATCAGTTGGCAAACCTAATGCTCTGTCAAAAGGGGTTCTAAATCCCTTTTCACCTGGGCAATTGAACTCTGTATCGGCAGGAAAAGAAAATCCAAAAGCAGTATTGAAAGAGGGCAATATTACTTATACTAACTAAGATATTGAACATGTGCTCATAAACAATGTTTATTACCCCATATGATGATGGAAGTAATTTTACTGGTGATACCATTTTGCTAGATGTATTTGCCGGAGTCTTCCTATGTAGTCTCTAAAGTTATGTTTGCAATATAAATTTTGCATATGTAATAAAAATACTTTCCATCTTTTTATGTATACAATTAAAATTATGTTAATATATCAATATGATGATGCTCTATATTTTACAGCCAATTTAGCGGTGTAATCAGAATACTGATATAAAAGATGACAAATGAAAAAATAAATTTCTTTTGCTGAATGGCAAACAACAAACTTTCCATAATAGTGCAGTGTTTAAAAACACTAAGGATCATTTCCTGCGTGAGAACCCTCTCACCTTCTTTGCGTTTTCTTCTCATCTTCTAAGAAGTTTGAGCCATTTCTGACGAAGAAGTCACTCAGGAATGTAGAAAACCCAAGCTACCACCGATGTGAAATCTGAGGACAAATGGTCATTGGAGTTTTGCAAATAAACAGGCTCTGTATCAGTTATGAATGTGGTCTGTTTCAATTTAGTTTGAAATCCCAATGCTAGATTTGGTGGTGGAATGTTCCATTACCCAAGGTGCCAACATTAATGTGTGGTGGGTAAGTAGTAAATGAGTGGCCGTTGCATGTACTATAACCAGCGCGGGAAATGGACAGCAATTGGTCCCAACTAAAAACACTACCAAATTTGACATCCTCCAAAAATGCAGCTTGTACACGTGGCAGTGACCTGGAAATGACGTGGCAAATGAATGTAGGAGGTCAATAATTTAGTGTTGAATATTCTGGTGGTGTTTTTACTCACCCACGTGGAAGTGACGTGGCTCAGTGACTCTATAAAGATAGGGTGCACCAAAACCGGTGCCTCTCCCCTAATAAATAGGAAAGTGAATTATTAGTGGTTTAGGCTTGTGTTATGTGTTCAAACCCACCGCTTTTTTTTGTTTTTTTATAAAAACAATTCCATTGGAATCGTAGAGGAGTTATTATTATGATTATCTACATTCCCATTATTCGCATGTCAAAGATGGATTGCAAGGCCCGGTTTGGCCGATGGCCAAACTCCCTTGCATAGACATTTTCTCCCTTATCTTGCAAACAAATGTATTTTTGGCTGAGCCCAACATCCCTTGATGTTCATCATATCACCCTGGTTACAACTAATATATCCATGACCCCCCTTTCCCTTCATTTCTGACATTTTTAAAATCAATTTGCAAAATTTTAATTAAATAAGTCATTAGTTGCGAGAAATAGTTTTTTTGGTCAAAAGTGCATGTTTTCTTGCACTCTTCATGATGGTTACATTTATTTTTGTAAACACACTACTTTATAAAGTGCCACATTCTGGGGGTGTTCTTGAAAAACTCTATGGGGACTTATTGTTTTTTCACTAAGTTATAAAGTGCCATTTAGGATAATTTTTGGGGTTTAACTGCATTATGGAGTCTCATCGTTCTGTTGTTAAGCTTGACTCTAGGAAATTTCTATCTTGGAAGGCACACATTATCAATCATTCCACTATGCACGGGCTATTGCCCTACCTCCATGGTCTTGTTCCTAAGCCTGACAAGCCTCTATAGAAGAATGGGTGGTTTAACCACAATGATTTATGGCCTATGGCCTTCTCACGATCACTATTTCTAGGAAAATATTACATGTTTTTAGCACACTGAGTTCCCTTTCACTACTTGGACCCTTATCAAACAATTGCATGACGACCATCTTTCACCATCTGAGAGCGACGCTTTCCTGGACTACTCTAGTGCCACCATTGATTAGCGCCTTCACACATCCCTTTCATTGATGAGTGTTCTTATGTTCCTGTCGCTACTTGTGAGTCCTATTTTGACCATTTGTCATAGGTTCTTGCTATTAAGCACACTCTCCTTATTGTTGCCTCCACAAAGCACATTATTGTCCATGTTCATGCTTCCATTCACTCTCCGCAACAATGTTCTATTAGAGAACTTTCCTATGATGCATATGTGACCATTGCCTCTCGTGTTCCATTGCATCTTGATTGCTCTATTGACGACACTCCACATACACTGGTTGTTACTTTTGAGTGCAGCGTTGCTTCATCTTGGACTTCCAATAACTCTTCACAGTAGTATTTCCCTCGTACTTCATGTTGTGATGCTAATACATTCTTGTCAGACATTGCTCTCTTTGAGAAACCCCAGTAGCATGTGTATCTTCCCAACCTGAGTTGTCTATTTGTATATTTCACTTGTGTTTCATTACAAGAATATCCTCTAATTGAGCCATCAAACATTTTGGAGGACTCATTCATCTCTGTCATTGGGAGTGTCCACCTTGGGACATTTGTCACTTCCATTATTTCATAATTTTTTCATGATCCACCTCTTCTTGTGGATCCCTTTGTGAGGGTTATTGGCCCCCCACCATTTTCTTTCTCTTGTAGACAAAAAATCATTCACTTTAGATAATAGTTAGTCCCAGTCTCATATTACTATTTAGAGGGTTTTTGAGTGAAGAAAGTACTAATTAACCCCCATCTCTTGGCCATTTTTATCTAATTTCTATAATCATTCCTGACCTCCACCATACACATGCCCAGTCAGTTTTCATCATCTTCCATCATTTTAGCCTTGACTGGGGCGTCCAGGCTAGTATTGGGGCACCCGTGGATGCTGTGGTCCCACCATGAGTGCCTCGATCCTTCTTGAACTTTCATGCCACCTTTTGGGCTCTTTCTAGCCATTTTAGCTTCTTATATTTTTGGTGGTAGGCCATTTCGGGGTTAATTACGAAATTAGATCAAGAGAACCCTATAAATATAAAGTTATGAGACCATAATTAGGTACCAAGCACTAATCACTACTATCATCCATCTAGATTTTCATCCATCTCTTGCATTTGAGATCACTTACATCCACATAGCTCCATCACAAGGCACAAGGCTAGGTCATCTGCATCACACACACCATAGGGGGAGGATTCTATTCTATTCCATGCACACATTATATTACATTTTCTACATATGGTTATTGCTCGCTACTTCACAAAGTGCAACTGGCACAAGAGCACCTAGCGCACATTATGCACACATTCACCATAACTACATATGGGTCCGAAATGTAGTGCAACACTCAGTTATAAGCCCATTGTTGTGGCAGCTGAGGTCAGTCCAACCCATTCATTTGCATTCTTCTTCTTTTTAGGGTTTTGATACTCATTGGTCTTTTGTAGGTCTTTTCATCATCTTGGAATATCAGCAACACCTAGACCATTATAACGAAGTTAATGTGATAGACATCGAGGGTTTTAGACCAATGCCAAACCTGTGAAGATTAGTTTCAGAGCTTTTACACAAACCAGGGCACCCAGTTTATAGACCAAAGTGCCCATAGGTGCCCCAGTCCCCCTCAAGGTGCTCCAGTCCAACCAGATACTCCAGATCCATCCTTTTTGGAGCTCTTGCATAGTCGTTCCTACTTCCATATTTTCCAAACACCTCTACGACACACTCCCATAAGCATCTTCTATTCAGTTGAGTTCTTTCCTCTTCTCTCTTGCACACAAGGGTTTGCATTTCCATTAGTTTAAGTGTTTGAGTCATCTTTACATTTATTTACAATAGCTATTTACCTTATTTACAATTGTTCATAATCTTAGGATTAACTAGTACATATATTTACATTTTTAGTTAATCATCTTTGACACATATACTACAATGACATTCTCATTATCTTTTGTGCACATTGTTGCCAAACCTATGCCACCTTTTAGTTACATACTAGATGTAAAGGTCAGAGTATTGCATGCTTCTTATTTGTTTGTGAAGTAGGTCGACTTTCAATGCTCCTTTTTTGTCCTTCCTAAGGGCATGAAAATTGTTTTGTACATGCAGATTCTCTTCAGTCTTTACGCAGAGGACCTGTTATCCTGTAAAATTGGCAAGGGAAATTTTACGGGTAACCCATGAAAATTTTGTTCTGGTCCCTCATCAGGGACCCCTCTGCGTTCAGAACGTTGCAAAACCCTTTCCCAAGACATCTGGTTTTCCGAACTTAGCCTTTTTTTTGGTCTTTTTGGGTTGGGCGCACCTAATGTCTATGTAACATAGAGTAAATTTGTGCCCCCTTCATTTCCTTTGGTGCACCCTTTGACGCGTTAACACACATTTTGGTGTGCCTCCCCGTGTTGCGCCTTTCTTGCATGCGCCAAGGTGCATGCGCCTTCATGTCAACGGTGTTTTTGTTGCGGCACATTTCGGTGCGCCTTTGGCGCACATATTTCAGTGTTGACAGTGTTTTTGGTGCGCCAAAGGCGCACATAATCACGTGTTAACAAGCGTTTCGGTGCACCAAAGGGCGCATGGTTTGAAGTGTCAACAGGTGTTTTGATGCTACACTTCAAAAAGTGGTTGGCACATTTATTACGCCTTTTCCTGTATATAGGTGCATCTGCCCTATCACTTTCACCAGTCAGAAAACACATGATTGATTTTATTCCTCTGCACCTGTCGGCACGCCTGTCGTCCTCGTGTCACATTCGTGGACCCCGCTTCATCTTTCACATTCTATATATTCCGGATCAACAACTAAGTTCAGAACTACATATGTCTACATCAAGCAAGAGACCTACCAAGTCTAAGGTTAAAGCCAAGCTTACAGAGGAAGAAATGAAGTACAAATATCAGAGGGTCAGGATGCCTGAATCCCAGGCAGAATGTGACCTGGAAATAAGAGACTCAGAACTTGGTCATATCGACATGGAAGATTTCTGGGCCAAAACCAGGAGGGTCACAGGAAGTCTGTGGATGGACAAACTGGTAGGCAGTGGCCTGCATTTTGTTGGAGGGATTCTGATCAGTGCTGTGAATAACGAATTCATGATGGTAGTAGCCCGCTACTACAACAAAGACATGAGGTGCATCCTGAATGAGAAGGCTGAGGTCGTGATCAACCTCACTGCCTGACACTTCGAAATAATGCTTGGTATTCCTCACCATTGGCACTTTGTGGCTATAAGCCAAGAAGACTGCACCAAGGCTTGGGAAGATAGTGAAGACCAGTGTATGCAATTGATGAATGAGGTATACCTGAAAAACAAGAAGGTGGTGACCAAATGGCCACAAGTCATTCATCGCAGTGATTTCTAAGAGGAACTAAGTGATACCATCACGTTCCTAAGCAGAGTATTTGGGCTTCCTGATGCCCACTACTTTCATAAATGGATGCTTAGATACCTGGAGACAATGAACAAGAATGCACCAGATCAACGCTTTGAGTGGGCAGAGGTCATAAGCAGCACTATATCCGAGCAGCTCCAACAACTCACCACAACAGGGAGGTTCTACATGAACTCCTACGTAGTTTATGTTGTAGCCTCGGAGAGAGATTATCCAGCATTGATGCAGTGTGGGGTTTGGCCCCAAGTAAAAATATATGAATACTATCCAGAGCTGAAGCTGGAAAACAGTATTTCTTAGTTTACAAAGATTAACGATGCCTTCTTCTACGACATCGTCTACCTTTTGAGGCCAAACATGACTCACGGTCGTACGACCAAGAGCATTGTTGTAGCAACAGAGAAGTGGGGGGCCTTATTCACGCAATTCCCCACCTTCACCTACCTAAGGGCAGCCAACTTCTTGGGGAAACCAACCAAATTGCCAAGATATGACGGCCCCAAGCTGATCCTGTTGGAGCTATCAAGACAACTCATAACCTACCACGAGAAGTGCTTGAAGAGAAAGAAGGGTGGAACTCCTTTCCCCCTGACAGTGGGCAGGTACACTTGTCTTTCCCACCACAAAGCATGAGAGATGTTGGTAGAGCTGGAACTGCTCAATCTAAAGCACAACTTCCCGGCAAGGCCCACTTTCGACCCTAGGAATTGCCTTCCCAGGGCCAAACTTGATCCAATCCACATTCCGCAGATCAAGGATATTTATATCGACCTGTATCATGAGGTCTAGCTCAGAAGGAAAGATCACTCCCGTTTGGCCTTGGCTAAAATCATCCAGTACGGCGTAGCCATCATCCCAAAAGGTTATCAAACTACTGATCAAGAAGTTGATCAGGTATATCTTGACATGGGTGGGGACGACTGGCCGTTTGCTGTGATCGACAGAACTAAAGTGCCTCAGATGATAGAAGAAAGGGTCAAAGAAACTTTGCGGAGAACAGAGCACTGGTGCAGGATGAATGGTCTCATCTACCTCGGAGTTGATTTCACCATATCACCATTGGGCAACGCACCTTCCAAACCAAAACATCTGCCAAAGAGCAAAGGTAAAGACAAGGAGGGCGAGTCAAGCTCTGCCCAAGAAGAGACTCCTGAGAGTCCCCCTTCCGCCGCGTGAAAAAAAGTTGTAACTCTAGCTTCTCCAGAGAAAGAAGAGGCCGAAGATGTTCCAGTGGGCACATCCACTCAGGATGTTGCCACTACTACAACTGTTGAGGTTCCTTCTCCCTCTCCTCCTTCCCCTCCTCGCGTGACCTAAGCAACCTTTCCTTTGGTCGTATCCTCTCCCCCATCTTTTATTGTTCCCCCTTCCTCATCGTCCATCTTCTCTTCTCTCACGGAGCTGTCCCCCACCATTTCTTCCCTCATCTCTCAGCTCCCTTCCATTCCCATGTCTACCTCCCCTGCAGTATCTCGTCCTCCTGTGAGCACTTTCTCAGCCTCCCTCTCAATGCCGCCTCCATGTGTCTCAACACACTTTCCCTCAGCTACTGCAGCTGCTCCCTTTTCTACTTCTGGTCCCTCTCCCATAAGTCCAACATGGATCTCTCAGCACCTGATCCAACAAAAGAGGAAAGTTCCCATCGCACCGATGGACTTCTCCGTCATCCCATCAAAGGGGGCCAAGAAGAAAAAACCTATAACCCGCTTCTCTCAGAGTGCATCGAGAGAGAGAGTAATGGAGATAGCGTATCCCAATCCCTTAAAGGATAAAAAGTATCTGTCCCCCACAGATTATACAATGACCCAAGTCACAATGGGGACGTCTTTAGAAAGTCTTCAGGGAGAGGCCCTATCTACAGTTGACGCCCTTTGCAAAAAGCTCCAGGAAGCCAAGGAAGAGAAGAGGCTATTAAAGAAGCAAAATAAACATCTCCTCCACACCTTGCAGAAGATGGGCAGTGCACCTCCTACAACTGCTGCCGAAACTTCTGAGCCTCTGAGCTAGGATAAGATAAATGAATACGCTAAAATCGGCAAGCAGGGTATGGCAGTTTCTGCCTGGAGGAACCAAATCCTCAAAGAAAGTGAGGGAGTAATCGCCAAGTTCACCGGATTATATCAGAATATCAGTCAGGCGAACAAAGAGCTCCAGGCTATAGCAGGACCCATATCCGAAGAGCTGGACCATGCCAGGATGCAGCAAAAGACCTTTCAAAAAATGCTCGACTGTTCAGTCGAAGATCTGGTCAAGTTCGGCGTCTTTGGTCACCCCAGAGCCCTTAACAAAATCCTTTCTACTTTGGATTACCGGGTCAATTAGTTGGAGTTCGTCCTAGAGAAGATTGACAAGATCAAGGAGGAAGCCCTGGATACAATGCATCAAATGGAGCAAATTGTCCTGAGAATGTCTCTAGGCTTGCTCACTCCTGCTTTCGCCTTAAGGAAGGTTGATGAAACTATTTGGATCTTCAAGGAGATCATTTCGCAGGGGCTGGGACCAGAAGTCACTTTCGACGCCGAATCCATCAACAACCTGCTGGCTTGTCGTGACTTCATTGGGTACTTGATAGATGCAGAAAATGAATATTCCAAGCTCCCAGAAAAGCTCACAGATGAGTGGGAGACTTGCGAGGTTATCAGTGATCAACATAAGGATCCTTCCCAGGATCAACTTCAACCCATGATCAGCAAGTTCATGGAATACCGTGCCCAATTCCACATTTCGTCACCTGAGCAGCAGCAAAAGCAGGATCCCCCCTTTCAGCCGCGGGACGACGATGAATAGTTTCATTCCTCCCGACCTTCTCCTTGTAATTATCTAAAGTATGTTGACACAAATGACAACATCATCCATGTTGCACCATGGGATGATGTCATCCACAAAGTTGTCAAAAGTCAACAAATAACTTTAGAATCTCTTGTAAGATATTTTTGTAATTAGGTGGTTGGTTTGTTTTTGCCTTCTTTTCTTCTCTCCTTCTATATATACTTGAATACTTGTTGTATTCAAGTGTGGATACTTTTTAGATGAGAAATAGAAGTAGGGAGAAAAGATTTTGAACTTTTTGTAACAGAAACACATATTAATACAATATTTAGACTTTGTGCTGAATACATGTGTTTTACATCAGACCTTTCTTATGTTAGATCTGTGTGATTGTTCTGTTGAATCTAATTCTACTTTTTTGTCATTTATTCATCAGTATTGCTTTATTCGTCTATGCAAAGTAGGTTCGGCTCTGTATACTACCAACCCAAATCATAGACCTTCTGACCTTTCCGCTTTGGAATTCATTTCTTTTCTCCCTTCAGATTTTTCCTATCTCCCCACTTCGTTTCTTTCCCTTCTTTTACAGTTGGAAATACCTCTACTAGGATGAGATCCTAACCCCTGAAAGAAGAATATTGTGAGACTTGCACAAGATTCCTGCTGGTAGAATAGCAATAAACCAGTTTCGCTTTGCTAACTCAAAGAGGGGCTATGCCCTGCACACTGTTGGCTCATTTGTCCATAGATTTTTCCACCTGACATATTTTCGAACCAACAGGACCACATCATTGACACTATTCTTAGGGGACCTTCTTATCCTCACGTCTTTCTCTCTACTCCGGGGGATGATCACTGTACATGGGTACCTCATCAGGACAAGTTATCAAGACCAATGTGGTACTCCAATTTTCTTGAGTGAGTTTCTTTTCTCTGTTTTGGGGGGAAGAGTTTTTTCCCAATGTGTTTTCTCCTAATATTCTAACTTTGTGAGAGATGCATTGTATGTGGGTACCTCATCAAGCCTAGTTGTTGGGACTCTTTTTTCCACCCACCTAAGCTATGCTTATGGGGGTGTTAGTGTAGGATTTATTTTCCTCACTTTATTTGTATTATCCTTTTTAGGATATTCCACATCACTTGGAGTTTCCCTATTTTCATGGGATATGCTTTCTTAGGTGTACACTTGACCACACTATTTTAGCTAGTGGTATTTACTACCCTTGACAAGTTCTCTTTTGACTGACTATTTCAGGAATGGAGGTTATCACTATTCTAGGTGGAGGTTACCGTGATTCTAGGAGGAGGTTACATATTCACCTCTTATATGTACATCTCTTGCATTATTCTCTTATGTAACATTGAGTTGATTTGTATTCTTTCTTGCCTTGTGAAAATGCAAAAGCAATCAATTGAAAAGTAAGTTGAAGCATTTCCAAAACTATTTGAACTCATTCTAAGAAATTAGGTCCAAATCTTAGAGCTTTTAACTTAACCAAAGTGAAGGGCCATTGAGTACGACTATAACCGTTCTCACAATCAATTTAATGAACATTCTTCATTGATTACATAGACGTACCCACTCCATGCCTCAAAAATTTCAATGATGAACTTGTTAAGAATATACCCACTTTTAATAAATCTAGAATACTATGGACTAACAATCAACGATATAGCCATTAAAAACACCAACAAAGTTTATATTTTTAAGACACTCGAATTTAGGTCCCTAGAATAGTCATAAATAGTAATACCCTCAAATTATGGTCCATAAAATAATTTTCCTTTCACTTTCAAAGGTAACAAAAGGAATATTTGGTTCTATAGAATAATATTTGCTTTGGCGTATACGTAGTCTTTTGTTGAATGCAAATTATATATATATATATATATATATATATATATATATATATCATTGTAAGTACGTGAATAGGGTCTTGGCTAATTGGTAAAGTTCAATCTGCATTGGCATGTCCACTATGCAAGGAATAACCTGACAAATTTTCTTGAGTGTTGTCGTAGTAGTCTGATCGATGTCCCTGAGTGTGTGATAGTTGTACGGTGGCGTAGCTAAAGTAGTCTGACCAACATCCCTGAGTGTTTTCCAGATGTATGAAGGTGATATGAAGTGTACACCAACATTACGGAGGGCGGTACGAAACCTAAGCTTCATCTGAACAAAGGCTGTGTGAAACTAGTGCACCTAGTGGTCCCATCCTCATGCCAATATATAAATAATAACGATTCTGGTAGAGACTATGCCAAATTGTAATATGTAATGATTCCTCTATGTATATAAAAAAATCATTATAAGTACAATATATATATATATATATATATATATATAAGTACGCAAATAGGGTCTTGGCTAATTGGTAAAGTTTGGGCATTTAGTAAGAGGAGGTCCAAGGTTCAATCTCCATTGGCATGTCCGTTGCATGAGGAATAACCCGACGGGTTTTCTTGAGTGTTGTTGGAGTAGTCTAACCAATGTCCCTAAGTGTGCGACAGTTGTACGGTGGTGCTGTTGGAGTAGTCCGACCAACGTCCCTGAGTGTTTTCCAGATGTATGAAGGCGATATGAAGTGTAAACCAACTGTATGGAGGGCGGTACGAAACCTAAGCTTCAGCTGAACGGAGGTGGTGTGAAACTTGTGCACCTGGTGGTCCCATCCTCACGCCAAGATATAAATAATAATGAGTCTGGTAGAGAATGTGCCAAATTGTAATATGTAATGATTCCTCTATGTATAAAAAAATATCATTGTAAGTACAAAACAATTATATATATATGTATGTAATATCATTGTAAGTACACCAATAAGGTCTTGGATAATTGGTTCAATCTCCATTGGCATGTCCATTGTGCGAGGAATAACCCAACGGATTTTCTTCAGTACTGCCAGAGTAGTCTGACTGATGTCCCCGAGTGTGTGACAGATGTACGATGGTGCTGCTGGAGTAGTTCGACCAACGTCCTTGAGTGTTTGCCAGATGTATGAAGGCGATATGAAGTGTACGCCAACTGTACGGAAGGCAATACGAAACCTAAGCTTCAGCTGAACAGAGGCGGTGTGAAACTTGTGCACCTAGAGGTCCCATCCTCACGCCAAGATATAAATAATAACGAGTCTGGTAGAGACTGTGCCAAATTGTAATATGTAATGATTCCTCTATGTATAAAAATAAAATCATTGTAAGTACAAAACAAATCTAAGGCTTTGGCTCTTCTTAATTGAAAGAAGAATGTCTCAACAAGCAATTGCCTTGATGACGTTGTACCAAATGGGTCCATTCACCTTATCTTCCTTTCTTTTCTTTCACTTCTCTTTTGTCTAGTTTAATTGATGTTTTTCTTACACAAATTGATTTTGTGTTGGCGAGTGGCGTCGGCTCCTTAGGGAAATATTATCTTAAATAAATCATTTCCGTAAATTTATAGTTAAAATACTAATATGATGTGAATAACTTGAGACGACTTCTAGATCTCAGAAGTAACCATGTGGTTTTAATTTTCTTAAATTTTGTGTCTTTTCTTGTTGATTTTTCCTTCCATTGTGTATTGGTTTGCCTACTAATAAGGTTCTATTTTGACCTCGAAAAATCTATAAATACATGAGTGCATTAGCGCATTAAAGATATGAAATACAATATATCAAGAAGTTGCGAGGGCATACTTTTTATTTTGTTAAGATCTCATGCCAAAAGAAGAATCCACACATTTATAAAGTATTTTAGTAATTAGTAGCTATTTTGCATGCATTAAAAGATAAAGGTTTAGACACTTGCAAACATTGTATTGATTGTTGACTTGCACGTAGTCTTAATCTTGATTTTGTTCTTGAGACGTGGATTCCATATTATTAACATGCCCCCATTAACACCCTGATTTTTATAGGTCTTGTAAGATGTTGAGGTCGAATAAGGGTTTGGACAAGAAAAATAGTTTCTAATTGATTTGTAATAAATTTAGGAAAAATGAGTTTTAAAGTTTTAAACAACAAGAACTAAATGATCACATTTGCATAATTAATTTGAATATAAATATGACAACCATACACAATCATTAACATAAAAACATTTATTCTCCATACATGTTGTAATAGTCACACGGAATTAATATAATTGACTCTCTAAAACTATTTTAAACATCTATAAGATAAATATAAAAACACAATTATGTGTAACGTAGCAAAGTAGTTCTTAATTGACACAACCAACAAGATAAAAATTAAGGGAATAAAAGGCATTTTAATGAAACTTAGAAATAACATATTATAAAAACACAATTATGGAACTTAAATCAATTTAACTTAGAATTTTTCTCCCAATTCGGCCGGACAAACAAGACAAAAGGATTTCTTCAATATAATCTATGTCATTCAACAACCTTCAAGAATGTCAACAACCTTCCAGAATGTCAATGGTATTTGTTTTTCCTGGTTTCTCACTAAAGATACTTTTCCCTGTACTACCAACATATTCAAAATAAAATTAGAAGAAAATAATAATATTGCCGAAGCCAAGTAAAATTTTGACACCAAAATGGAATCATAATTGCAGGAACGGGTAGTCTGTGTAGCCAACCACTTGATCAGAAGTATACAATGTGCTTCTGTCATACTCGTTCAACGGGGCATTCAACTCAAATCTCTTCGGCAGATCTGGATTTGATATGAACAATCGACCATAAGCTACTAAATCTGCCTTCCCACTGGAAATTACCACATTCTTATCATCTCTGTCATAACCTCCTGCCGCCAAGAAAGTGTTTTTGAAAGCTTTCCTCATGGGAAATAGGCTCTCGTCCAGTCCAACTCCCTTCTCGTGCCTCGGCTCAACAAAGTGGGCATACACAATATTGTATTTATTCAAAGCCTCCGCCATGTAAAATCCCAAAGCCTCCGGATTCGAATCATATGCTTCAAAATAGTCTGAAAAGGGGGAAAGCCTAATTCCCACATGCTCTGCTCCGATTTCATCCGCCACTGCTTCCACAACCTCAAGAGCAAACCTGCAACGATTCTCTAATATTCCGCCATAGCGATCCGTCCTATCGTTTGCACTGTTTTTCATAAACTGGTCAATAATGAATCCATGGGCTTCATGGAGTTCAATGTCATCAAACCCTGTTAAAATGATTAACTCCCACATTTAAAC
Source organism: Taxus chinensis (assembly GCA_019776745.2). Classification (NCBI taxonomy): domain Eukaryota; kingdom Viridiplantae; phylum Streptophyta; class Pinopsida; order Cupressales; family Taxaceae; genus Taxus; species Taxus chinensis. Next base: position 655,032,797 of record CM034146.1, read on the forward strand.
CTGTGCAAACCTTGAGATAGTTGTTAATGACGTTAATGTAGGATTTATTTTCCTCCCTGTATTTGTATTATCTTACTCGGGATATTCCACCTCACTTGGAGTTTCCCTACACTCATGGAATATGTGTGCTTAGGTGTACACTTGACCACATTATTTTAGCTAGTGGTAGTTACTACCTTCGACCAATTCTCTTTTGACTGACTATATCTTACACACAGATGCATTTTTGGCTGACCAAAACATCCCTTGATGTTCACCATCTCGTCATGGTTACAACGAGTATACACACAACCCCCTTTCCCCTCATTAAAGACATTTTTAAAATCAGTTTGCAAAATTTTAATTAAATAAGCCATTAGTTGCGGGAAACAATTTTTATTGTAACTTTTGACCAGCAGCTTGTATTTGAACGATGCTCTGGTCAAAAGTAAATGTTTTCTCGCACTCTTCACGAGGGTTACATTTATTTTTGTAAACACGCTACTTTATAAAGTGCCACATTTTGGGGGGTTCTTGCAAAACTCTATGGGGACTTGTACTTTTCGCACTAAGTTATAAAGTGTCATATGGGATAATTTTGGGGGTTTCTCTGCATTATGGAGTTTCACGATTATGTTGTTAATCTTGACTCTGGGAACTTTCTGTCTTGGAAGGCATGCATTATCAATCATTGCATTATGCATGGGTTGTTGCGCTTCCTTCATGGTCTTGTTCCTGAGCTTGATGAGCCTCTACAGAAGGATGAGTGGTTTAACCACAATGACGGGGTATATGGCCTTCTCAGACTTACTATTTCTAGGGAAATATTGCATTTTTTTAAGCACACCGAGTGCCTTTTCACTACATGGACCATTATCTGACAGCTACATGGCGACATTGTTTCACCATCTGAGAGCGACGCTTCCCTGGAACACTTTATTGCCACCATAGATTCTCCCCCTTCTCACATCCCTTTCATTATTGAGTGTACTTCTGTACATGTTGTTATTTGTGTTGACCATTTGCCACAGAACCTTGCTATTAAGCACAATGTGCCTACTGTTACCTCCACAAAGCTCATTGTTGGCCATGTTCATGCTTCCATTCACTCTCCGCATAATTTTTCTATTGGGGAACTCTCATGCTCCATTGCATCTTGATTGCTCAATTGACACTCCACATACATTGGTTGCTAACGTTTTTTGCAACATTGCTTCATCTTGGACTTGTAACAGCTCTTCGCAAAAATCTTCTCCTCCTACTTCATGTTGTGATGCTAATACATTCTTGTTAGACATTGCTCTCATTGTGCAACCCTATTGGGACGAGTATTTTCCCAACCCGAGTTGTCTATTTAAAGATTCCACTTGTGTTTCATTACAGGTATATGCACCAATTGAGCTATCATAGATTATGGAGGACCCATTCATCTCTCTCATTGGGAGTGCCCACCTTGGGACATTTTTCACTTCCACTTTTTAAGAGATGTTTCATGATCCACCTCTTCTTGTGGATCCCCTTTGTGAGGGCTATTAGGACCCTGCCATTTTATTTCTCTGACACATATACTATGGTCGAATTCTCATTGTCTTTTGTGCACACTTTTGCCAGATCCATGTCACCTTTTAGCTACAAACTAGATGCAAAGATCAAAGTACTGCAAGCTTCTTCTTCCTTTGTGGAGTGGGCCGACTTTCAGTGCTTCTTTTTTGTCCTTCCCAAGGGTAAGCACATTGTTTGATGCATGCAGATTCTCTTCAGTATTTACATGGAGGACCACATCATTGACACTCTTCTTAGGGGACCTTCTCGTCCTCACTTTTTTCTCTCTCTACTTTGGGAGATGATCATTGTACGTGGGTACCTCATCAGGCCGAGTTACCATGACCCACTTCTTCTTCTTCTCCAGTTTTCTTGAGTGAGTTTCTTGTCTCTTGTTGGGGGGGGGGGGGGGGGGGGGGGAGGGGGGGGATTTTTTCCCACTAGGTTTTCTCCCTTTTCTCTATCTTTGTGAGAGATGCATTGTACGTGGGCACCTCATCAAGCCTAGTTGTCCAGACCCATTTTGTTTTCACCCACCTAAGCTATGCTTATGGGGGGTGTTAGTGTAGGATTTATTCTCCTCACTTTATTTGTATTATCCTACTTACGATATTCCACCTCATTTAGAGTTTCCCTATGTACTCATGGGATATGCTTGGCTAGGTGTACACTTGACCACATTATTTTAGCTAGTGGTAGTTACTACCCTTGACCAATTCTCGTTTGACTGGATATTTCGGGTATGGAGGTTACCACTATTCTAAGTGGAGGTTATGGTGATTCTAAGAGAATGTTACACATTCACCTCCTATATGTACATCTCTTGTATTATCCTATTATGCAACATTGAGTTGATTTGTAACCATTCTTGCATTGTAAGTTCTTGATCATATTGCATGTTATTACTAGTTATTTCAATTTCTGCAATCGCTCATGCATTTGTTTTTCATCAGAGATTCGAAAACTGTAATAAATGATAGACAACATGAAACATGTCTAGATAGAAAGGTGAATTGATCCCTAACAGGTTCACGAAAACACTAATGAGAACCTTACAAGCTAAAAAATGGTTGACAAGAAGTATACATAGTATAGAAATGGATTTCTTTCATAAATACAAACCTCAGTCTCTAAAAACATTCACCTATTTCTGGCTGTTGAAAACCTAGCTCGTTTTTCCTAGTTCTTCTATGAATCACTTGGAAACTACTTTTTTTCTATAAACCTTAATCTAACCTTCACACCTCGTAAAACTCATAAAAATGGAGATGTTAGTGAGGACATTCATAATCCCTTTATTACATTGCATTTTAGCATTAGGTAATAGATAGTCAAATCCCTCCGCAACAAGCATATGAAACACAAATGCTAAAGGGAAACCTTCTTGAATTGAGTGAAACAACCCAAAATGCTACAAGCAAATGCAATCAATTGAAAGGTAAGTTGAAGTATTTGCAAAACTATTTAAACTCCTTGAAGGAAATTAGGTCCAAATCCTAGAGCTTTTAACATAACCAAAGTGAAGGGCCATTGAGTATGCTTATAGTCATTCTCACAATCAATTTAATGAACATTGCTTATTGATTACATTGTCGTGCCTAGTCCATGCCTCCAAAATTGCAATGATGGACTTGTTAAGAGTATACCCACTTTTAATAAATCTAGAATACTATGGACAACACCAACAAAGTCTACATTTTTAAGACACTCAAATTTAGGTCCTTAGAATAGTCATAAATAGTAAGTATGGACCTTAAAATAAATTATGGACAACACCAACAAAGTCTACATTTTTAAGACACTCAAATTATGGACCTTAAAATAAATTTTCCTTTCACTTTCGAAGGTATTAAGATACTCGAATTTAGGTCCTTAGACTAGTCATAAATAGTAAGACCCTGAAATTATGGCCCATAAAATAAATTTTCTTTCACTTTCGAAGGTAACAGAGGAATGTTTGGGCATGTAGAATAATATTTGCTTTGGCTTTTAAAGAAACACAAAGAATGACATCACTCGGTATACGTAGTTGTCTTTTGTTGAATGCAAATCTTCTCTATAAATGGATTATCATTGTACTTCAAAATAGTTCTGTGGCTTTGGCTCTTCTTAATTGAAAGAAGAATGTCTCAACAAACAATTCCCTTGAGGATGCCCTACTAAATGGGTCCATTCACCTTATCTCACAACTCCTTTTTTTTGCTTATACTTCTCTTTTGTCTGGTTTTAAACGATGTTTTTCTCACACAAATTGATTTGTGTTGGAGAGCGGCTTCGTCTCCTTAGGGGAAGATTATCTTAAATAAAATTATTTCCATAAATCTATAGCTAAAATATTAACATGTTGTTGAACAACTTGAGATGACTTTTAGATCTCAGAAGTAACTAAGATTTTAAATTTCTTAAGTTTTGTGGTTTTTCTTCTTGAATTTCCCTTCCATTGTGTATTGGTTTATCAAGAAGGTTCTATTTTGACCTCAAAAAAACTATAAATACATGAGTGCATTAGCATACTAAAGACATCAAATACAATATATTGAAGTTGTGAGGGCATAAATTATTTTTTTCAAGATCTCATGCCAAAAGAAGAATTCACACATCTATAAAGTACTTTAGCAATTAGTAGCTTTTTTGCATGTTGCAAACATTGTATTGAAGAGTGTTAATCTTGAATTTGTTCTTGAGACGTGGGTTCTATATTATTAACATGTCTCCATTAACATCCCCATTTTAATAGGTCTTGTAATGTGTTGAGGTCGGATAAGGGTTTGGAACAAGAAAAGTAGTTTCCAATTGATTTGTAATAAATTTAGGAAAAACGAGTGAAGTTTTCAACAATAAGAACTAACTGATCACATTTGCATACTTAGTTCAGCATTTATCATACAAATCTATTTCTATATAGTATGAATAGTCTTGGTCAACCATTCATGCAGTCGGTAAGATTTTGATCAGTGTGGTTATGTAGTCTTTATTTTCAGGGATCCATTTACCTCGGTAGCTAAACCTATGTCATGTTCTTAACGTTTTTTGACCATCTCGACATTCACATGAAATCATATATTGTTTGATGAAACACTAATTATATAGTCTTTTCAAGTACTTTAAAACTATTTTCCAATTTTTTATACTTGAGAGAGCCACTTATTTATGCAATAATTTCTTATTTATTGTTTTATACAAATTAAACTTAGTTAACACTTAGATATGGTTAGTTTAGCATAGTTGATACTCTAAACTATTTTTTATATATGTTTTCATCAACAAGTTAATTAGATTATTAATCTTTTTAACGAGATTTGTTTTTGTGCGTGTTCAAGTTATCTCAAGATGACCACCATGAGTGGTCATTAACATAATTACATTGTTTTCTCATGTATTGTTTATTAATCAAAAGACATATGGACCCAATTACACCATTGATATGGTTAGTTCAATATAATTGATAATATGAATCCATTTTGTATTTGTCTCAAGATGACCACCATGAGCACTCATTAACATAATGACATTGTTTCCTCATATAATTTGGATAATAATCACAATACAAGGGGACCCAAAAGCACCATAAACCATAAAACTTTTATATCTTAACTATACGATTAATTTGAATATGACAACCGTGCGCTATCATTAACATAACAACATTTATTCAAGGAATTAATATAATTGACATTAAAACTATTTTAGATATCTATAAATAAGATAGATATAAAAACACGATTATGTTTAACGTATCTAAGTAGTTCTTAATTGACACAACCAACAACATAAAAACTAAGGGAATAAAATGATATTTTAATGAAACTTAGAATAAGATATTATAAACAGAACTACGGAAGTTAAACCGATATCGAGAGAAGAACAAGGAAATTCCCGCCGGGCAAACAAGACAAAAGGATTTATTCGATATAAATTATGTCATTCAACAATCTTCGAGAATGTCAACAAGCTTCCAGAATGTCAATGGTATTTGTTTTCCCTGGTTTCTCGCTAAAGATACGTTTACCTGTTCTACCAACATATTCAAAATAAAATTATAAGAAAATAATAATTCTGCCGAAGCCGAGCAGAAACTTGAACCCTAAAATGGAATCATAATTGCAGGAATGGGTAGTCTGTGTAGCCCGCCACCGGATCAGAATTATAAAATGTGTTTCTGTCATACTCGTTCAGCGCGGCATTCAACTCAAATCTCTTCGGCAGATCTGGATTTGATATGAACAGTCGACCATAAGCCACTAGATCTGCCTTCCCACTGGAAATTGCCACACTCCCATCGTCTCTGTCATAACCTCCTGCCGCCATGAAAGTGTTCTTGAAAGCTTTCCTCATGGGAAATAGGCTCTTGTCCATTCCAACTCCCTTCTCGTGCCTCGGCTCAACAAAGTGGGCATACAGAATATTGTATTTATTCAGAGCCTCCGCCATATAAACCCCCAAAGCCTCCGGATTGGAATCATATGCTTCAAAATAGTCAGAAAAGGGAGAAAGCCTAATTCCCACACGCTCTGATCCGATTTCATCGGCCACTGCTTCCACAACCTCGAGAGCAAACCTGCAACGATTCTCCAATGTTCCGCCATAGCGATCCGTCCTGTCGTTTGCACTTTCTTTCATGAACTGGTCAATAATGAATCCATGGGCTCCATGGAGTTCAATGCCGTCAAAACCTGTAAAAAAGATTAACACCCACATTCAATTACACCGCAATAAATTGATCTGTGTGAATTAAAACAGACCCAAAACCGACCTGCATCTACCGCGTTTCTGGCAGCATTGCGGAACTCTGCAATAATACCCGGAATTTCCTCTGTTTTCAGGGGACGAGGAGCCGATGGCTTTGCCAAACCCTTACCATTTGGTAAATTGATGTCTGTTGAAATTGTTTTGCTTGATGACGAAACAGGAGACTGGCCATTGGGCTGATAATCTGCATCCCCATTCACCCAATTTGTTTATGATTCCCCTGCATTAGAAAACCTCTGATACGGGCTTGAAAAGAAAGTACAAATAAATACTGACCAACATGAGAATATCTTCCGGTATGCCACAGTTGGCAGAAGAAAATGCCGCCCTTATCATGGACGGCCTTCACAACGGGCTTCCATGCTTCAACCTGCTCCTTTGTCCATATTCCAGGCGTATCTACAAACCTGGTACCAAAATAGAGCATTTCAATCTAGTAAACATTGTCACAGAAATTTAAATTTATTGTTCCAATTCAAACAAAGGAATTTCTTATCCCACCCCATAGAAGTTTCCGAAACATAAGTTGCTTCTGAGATCAAGAAGCCACCTGGACTTGTTCTCTGAGAGTAATAAAGACTGAGATGTGGTTGAGGAATGTAATTGTATGATCTGTGCCTTGTTAAGGGGGCCAAAGCCACTCTGCAAAACAGATCAATTTGGGCAGTAAAAACATCATTTTAAGCAAACAAACGGAAGAAGAAAGGAAAGGGGTGTGCAGAGATTGAGAAGAAACCTGTGAGATAAGGTGAATGGACCCATTTGGTAGGGCGTCATGAGGGGAATGTGTTGTGCAGGCATTCTGTTTCTCTGTAACTAACAAGCGCAAAAAAGCAGTAGAATTGTTTGAGTAATAGGGTACTTCCAACCATATTACATTTATATAGAAGATCTGCATCTTATTATTTGCGTACAACAAAAGTCAGTCGCAGGCTATACCCAGTGACGTCATTCCTTGCGTTTCCGTGAAAGCGAAAGCAAATACGTCACTTAGACGCAACATTTCTTCCATTTATTTTTTAAGTCAAAGGAGAATTATTATATGGGCTAAAATTTGAGGGTTTTGCCATGGTATGACTAGGGGGGATGCACCAATTTGTGAGAACCTTGTTGTATTTGTTACACTTATGTAGGTGTCTTATTGGTATATAACTAGCAAGCACACCACGACGATGCAATGGAGATGTTGATAGGTGTGGAGAAGTGTATTTTGTTGAAGTGAGAGTGTAATTAACCTCGAGGTGGAATTGTATGTGTAATTTCTATTATGGTATTGATAGAAAAAATTGTGATTGAAGTGCAAATAAGTGCATGGTCGATTGATTGAATTGTATACATATATATTCCAATTTCAAATGTTGTTTGAGCATGACCATGTGAAGAAATGAATATATATCATAACATGTTGATTTTATAAAATATACAGAGATGCCTGAAATACCCATGTTTATTTAATGGAGTGTGACTTTGAACTTGTGTCACATTTGTATAAAAAGGAGCATTATAGTTATGAAGTACATCATGTAGGCAATACTCACATTTGTAGCATTCTCAAGAGAATGCATTAGAGCCAAGGATATAAATAGTTATAGATGCACTTACATTGACATTAGGCTATGCTCCTCTATCTTTTCGTATGCGAATACATGCACAATTTTCATTTTGGTGTATCTTTCAAAAGAGAACACGAGCACTATCCGTTCGTCTTTGAGGGACCGAACCCTAGAGGGTGTTATGAATGTAATCCCTTGTCTATTTGTGATTATCATGTCAAGTGTAGCTTTCACTAGTGTCAATCCTTGAAATTTTTGGATTGTTAGTGCCCATGCCATTGTGAGGGGAAACTATTTGCAATTTCCACAATAAACAAGGCAAATTGGTATGTGACAAGGATTTTGTGCATCCCATGAGAGGACAATGTAATTGTTGAAGTTGATTATCAGAAGTGATGACAAAGAAGGTGGTTTTGACCCAACTACATCGACAATTGATTCTACTATTCCAATTGCACCATTAACGAGGCCAGTTTTGACCCATATATTGGCAATTATCATAACCTTATGGCAGATGCAAAGAAGGACTTTTTTTGTAACTAGTCATCATCAATGTGGCTCGTTCCATTATGTCTAGTGTTTTAGGCATTTATATGTGCAATGGGCACATTCAATGATTATAACATTTACATATTGTGGAGGTCAACCAAATTATTTGTTACAAACAAGTGGGTGGAGGAACGAGAAGCCTTTTTTTGAAGAGTAAAAGAGGCATTTGTTTTGGACATTAGAAGCTCCCAATACTCAAGATTTGCATATGCATTTTATATGTTGAGTAAGAGGTTACAAAACATGATTTAGGAAGGATTATGGCCTTGTTGGTAGAAATTTGTATGCAATGTCACCGATACAGAAAAGGTGTGCCAAAGTGTTGAACCGTAGGAAGTTCTTGCATACATTGGTATATCATTAATAGGAGGAAGTTGACCCCCAAGTCCTCGACGAGAATGATGAAGCACATGTTGAATGCTTCGTTCTTCTATTCGCGAAACCCCTCCCTTACCCATTGATTAATAAGGAACATCAAATTTGGTCTATGAAGCTCATCAATGAGAATCTACCTTACATGTTGTAAAGACTCCTAGAAACATGAGAGCGAATACCCCTCAAGTGGTTTCATATCCTTTATAGGTATATGTAAATATCCATGTATGGTGGTCCCACAGATGGTGAATGTAGCAACACATATTGGAGTGGGCAATAATGATAGTGGGGATGTCTAAATTGAAGTTGCAAACAATGTTATTTGTATCCTCTTGATGAGGAAAGAATTTCCTATACCGATAGTCCCTTGGATGATCATATTCAAAGGAGGATAAGATCTTAGTGATTGTAGTGGAGAAGAATAATGTTGAGGTTAAGTTGTTGTTTTGTTGATAAGGGGAATTGAGAGTGTAAGGAAGAAGGATTTATATGAGGGAATATGTTGCCTACTCGATTGAGGGCTATAAAAGAAGAGACAAATTCTTATAAGATTCTTAGAACAACATTGGTGACTAGTTGTGGTGGTTGCCAAAATCTCTATGCCCTAACAAGTCTAGCTCATTTAGTAGAGATCCACTATCAGGGTCGAGTTGGGACAAGGCCTATCATTTGTCAAGTTATAAGGGGTCTTCCTTGAGTTCTTGATCACTGGAAGTGGGTAAGTGCATGGAAATGGGGAACCAAAAAGGGGGTAAAAAGGGACACTTTTTTCCTGAAATCAACAAAACTTGAACTTCATCTAATAATTCGGCATGCATATGCTCAAAATTTGACAAAGTGATAAGAATGAGTACGGTAGATCTCGAAATCTAGTTTCTAAACTACTATTATTTTTTTGAAAATGGTGAAGATTAAGAGGGTTCAAATGTGGTGCGCACACAAAGTATGTCTATTTTTGTGTCAAAAAGATAAGAACCTATTGTGTGTGCATCCCCCCCCCACCCCATTTTTTGAGTTATATAATTTATTTTTAAAATCCCTTTAGTAGAAAGTTAGATAAAACCATGTACAAGGTCCCACTAATTTTTCATAATTTTTGGATGAATATATAATTTTTTATTAATTTTCAAAGTGCACACATCCCGAAAATGAAAAAATTGTGTGTACACCCCCGTAACTTTGAGAAAAAAGTCATTTTTTTGTTTTTTTTTAGTGTGTGTAGAATGGAGTTTTGAAGAGAGTTTTTTTTTGAAATTTTGTTGAAAAAATCATAAATTGTGTACAAAAACGTATGCATACGTTTTGACAAGAAAAGAAGGCACTAGTAAAAGAAATTAAGGATGAAAGCCTTAAACTAATTGGATTTTAGAAAGAAGCATATCGTCACCAAGATAAAACCAAGCTTGACATCGTAGTATAATTTTTTTGGAATATTATGTTATAACACATTTAATATCGGGGTGTACATGTGAGATTTTGATGTTTTCTTGCAAAACACGAATCCATTCACGGATTGCACAGTCCAAGGCTTAGGGTGGGAGATCCAAGGAAAATCCAAGCCTGTGGGTTGGGATTTTCAAACCCACAGAAGCTAGGAAATGTGAGCATGCTATAATGCATGCTGTACGTTCCTGTTATGTCATGTGCATTATAATGTGTTACGGGAGGTATATATTTACTAAAATAAATGGTATATAAGTTTTTATTTTAGGGATATATTTACTAAAATAAATGGTTTATTATCTTTTATTAATATTTATACTTATACTTTATTTCTTATACTTTAAATTTATTTTAGTAAATATAAGAAGTTAGGGTCACTCTACACCTTATGGAACTAGTCTCACAACTCCATCTGTCACGGTTTAGAAGATGGTTTTTCATATTCTAACCTGGTCAGTACATAGGTATTTTTTCAAGATTTCAGCATTCAGCCTAAAGCTTTTAGGGTTTAAATTATACAATCGATGTCTATTTTGGGAAAGAATATAGTCATTGTTTAGGTTTTGGGGCCTTTTGGATTGGTTATTGACATTTGTAGGAGTGTTAAATGTGTCAAAATTAGAATTTACAAACATCACAACTCCCAAAGGTAGCGACAACTGATTGAATATATGGACTCATGAATTTTCCCATGAGCATGGAGTTGAATCCCTAATTTTGTCTTAGAATATGGTAAAATCATACTATAGATGAGTACCTACTTTACAAGCTTAGGGAATGCATCTTTCGCTTCCTGGTCAATGGTGTGTCCTTCCTCTGGCCAACTTGCCTCAGTACCACTCTCAACCTGGATCAAAAGAAATTATTAACAAGGTTTTTTTTAAGTTTGTTTTAATGTGCAGGGATGATTGGATATGATGATTGATGAGTTTAAGTGTGACTTGATGGAAGATAACTTCCTCTGAGAGGCCTAAAAAGGCCATTTTGAGCTAATTAAACACCCTCTGGGAGAGTTCAAGAAATATATTAAGTATCTAGAGGTGATGTCAGAGAATCTTGGAAGTTTAGGAGGTAATTTAGGAATATTATTTAGGGCTTATGGTTTATGGTTTATGGTTTATGGTTTAGGGCTTAGGGTTTATGGGTCATATATTTAGGGACCAGGTGTTTAGGGTTTAGGGTTTAGGGTTCAGGGTGGTAAATTAGGGTTTAGGGCTCAGGGTTTAGGGTTCATTTATGGTTTAGGGGTTTCAGGGCTCAGGGTTTATGGAGTTTAGGGTTTAGGGTTCATGGTTCAGGGTTTAGTGGTTTAGGGTTTAGGGTTTAGAGTTTAGGGTTTAGGGTTTTGGGTTTATGGTTGAGGGTTTAGGGTTTAGGGTTTAGGGTTACAGGGTTTAGGGTTTAGGGCTTTAGGGTTTAGGGTTTAGGGTCAAGGGTTTATAATTTAGGGTTTAGGTTTTAGGGTTTAGGGTTTAGGATTTAAGGTTTAGGGCTAGGGTTTAGGGTTTAGGGCACATGGTTTAGGGTTTAGGGCTTTAGGTTTAGGGTTTAGGATTTAGGGCTTAGGGTTTAAGGCTTAGGGTTTAGGGTTTAAGGTTTAGGGTTTAGGGCTTAGGGTTTAAGGCTTAAGGTTTAGGGCTTAGGATTTAGGGTTTTAGGGTTTAGGGTTTATGGGGTTTAGGGTTTAGGATTTAGGGTTTAGGGTTCAGGGTTTAAGGGTTTAGGGTTCAGGGTTTAGGGTTTAGGATTTAGGGTTTAGGGTTTAGGATTTAGGGTTTAGGGTTTAGGGTTTAGGGCTTAGGGTTTAAGGTTTAGGGTTCAGGGTTTAGGGCTTAGGGTTTAGGGTTTAGGGTTTATGGTTTAGGGTTTAAGGCTTAAGGGTCAAGGGTTCAGGGTTTAGGGCACAGGGTTTAGGGTTTAGGGTTTAAGGTTTAGGGTTTAGGGTTTAGGGTTTATGGTTTAGGGCACAGGGTTTAGGGTTTAGGGATCATGGTTTAGGGTTTAGGGCTCAGGGTTTAGGCTTACCCATTAAGGGTTGTAATGTTTTGTGTCTTACCCAGGGTATTAGTATTGATAAAGAGTATTCAGGGTTAAAAAGGGTTCATGGCTTCGTAGGTCATAACATTCAAATAGAGTCATCAGGGTTTTGATGCCTTTCATCTGTTAATATTTTGAAGGAGGGAAATTCCAGATATCCAAGAACAATTAGAGTACAAAGAAATGTTACCCAATACAAGGTATATTATTTTTCTCAATCACGTTTGGGAACTATTTCACTCATTGTAATGTTTTGTGTCTTACCCATTCTTATTAGTATTGACAGAGTATTCAACTAAAAAGGGTTGATGGACTTTGTAAGGCAGAACATTCAAATAGAGTCATCACAATTTGATGTCTTTCATCTGTTGATATTTTGAAGGAGGGAAATGCTTAGATATCCAAGAAAAATATTGGTATAAATAAATGTTTTTGATGCTCTTTTGAACATTATTTTGAGTTGTAGGATGTAGGGAACGAAGGTTTAATTTAAAGGACCTTGATGTGTCAAGTGATTGTGTAAGATAACAATTTGAGAGGATTTGAGGTTCAATTTTATTTTCCAAGATGCATTACTCCAATGTTTGAAAATGTTTCTCCAGATGCAATGACTATTTTGATTTAGAACACTTGATGATTCCTGAATGTCCAATCCTTCCACAGACCCCAGTAGTCCTTAGGATCCTTGGATACAGGGATACACCGTTACTTGGCTTCCATTTATAATGATAGAGATATTTGTAAATTCATGTTATGACCTCTAAAGTTGTATGCATTTAGAAGTTGTTTAGAAATCACATCACACCCTTCACTAGGTTTGATGACTACCCCTATCTTTTTTAAGGTGCTTTTGAAAGCATCCATGGGTTTATCATAGAAGGAATTATCAATGAATGGAAGGTCACTAAGCCTTAGGCCAACTGACTCCCATTCAAAACTAAACAAGAAATATTTACTAGGCGATTGATAACCCCTTTTGTGTTCTTAGTCATTTCCCTGTTGTTATGCTTATTTTGAACACTTCAAGAAGTTCTGTCAAATTTACTATCCATTCCAGTAGCAGAAGAGATTTCTCTTTCTCCAGAGGAGAGGATACTACAAGCAATTTGGTTCTGATCCTACATCTCTGCATTTGTATATTCTGTATGTTTCTTCCATTTCCTTTGAGATTAATTTTTGTGTTGTGAATGGTTATTTTTTCCAGCTTCCAATGGGTCATCCTGGCTTGCATAATACCATACATGGAAATATGAGAAATGTGAAATTTGTTTCAGAGTGTGAAGAAATTGACATTCAAGAGCACAAGTATATGTGGGGAGAAACATGTTTGGCAGAGATGTGTAATATGCATTACAAGGAACAAGGTAGATGCCATATCCATTTAGTTACTTGTCCCACTATCTCATAACAAGGTAGTTGTACAAGCAGACTCAATGATGGTTCTAGGCACGAGAATTTAAAAAATATCCAGGTTTCCTAATATTGATTTTCAAAACTATGAACTCACTAGTCGAGACCTCTGGAAATAAATGAGGTTTGTCGATCCTTGTAGTGCAAAAGATAAAGAAAGAGTTAGTGAGAACTTTGTGAGATCAAAATAGTAGACTGAGAGGGATTTTAAACAATCTTCAGGTTTCCTTGTGGTTGTCATGACCTCCTAGTCGAGTCGTCAATAATCTTTTAGGTTTGTTTGATTCAAAATAAAGAAAGAGTTAATGAGAGTGTGAGAGGAAAAGAGAGTGAGAGTGCGATTGAGATTCTTTAGGGCTTAGTTTTTAGGGTTTAGGGTTAAGGTTTTATGGTCTAGGGTTTAGGGTGGTGAAAATAGGGTTTAGGGTTTAGGATTTAGGTCAGGGATCAAGGTTTAGTGCTCATGGTTTAGAGTTAAGGGTTTAGGGTTTAGAATTTAGGGTTTAGGGTTTAGGGTGTATGATTTAGGGTTCAAGGGTTTACAGGTTTAAGGCTTAGGGCTTTAGGTTTAGGGTTTAGGGTTTAGGGATCATGGTTTAAGGTTCAGGGTTTAAGGCTCAAGGTTTAGGATTTAGGGTTTAGGGTTTAGGATTTATGTTTTAGGTTTAGGGTTGAAGGTGGTAAAAGTAAGTTTTATGATTTTAGGGTTTAGGTTTTGGGGTTCAGGGTTAGGATTTAGGGTTTAGAGTTTAGGGATTAGGGCTTATGGTTTAGGGTTTAGGGCTTATGGTTTAGGGTTTAGGGTTTAAGGCTCAAGGTTTAGGGTTTAGGGTTTAGAGTTTTTGGGTTTTGGGTTTAGGATTTAGGGCTCAAGGTTTATGGCTCATGGTTTATGGCTCATGGTTTAGGGTTTATGGGTTTATGGTTTAACGATTCAGGGTTTAGGGTTTAACATTTAGGGTTTAGGGCTTAGGGTTTAGGTAGTTAGGGTTTAGGGTTTAGGATTTAGGGTTAATGGTTTAGGTTTTAGGGTTTAGGGGTAAGGGTTAAGGGTTTAACATTGAGGGTTTAGGACTTAGGGTTTAGAGCTTAGGGCTTAAGGCTTAGGGCTTAGGGTTTATGGTTTAGGGTTATGGTTTATGGTTTATGGTTTAGGATTTAGGGTTTAGGGTTTATGGCTTTATGGTTTATGGTTTAGGGCTCAGGGTTTAGGGTTTACTCAGGGTTTAGGGTCAAGGTTTAGGGTTTAGGGTTTAGGGTTTAATGGTTTAGGGTTTAGGGCTTAGGGCTTAGGGTTAGGGTGGTAAAAATAGGGTTTAGGGTTTAGGGCTCAAGGTTTAGGGCTTAGGGTTTAGGGCTTAGGGTTTAGGGTTTAGGGTTTAGGGTTTAGGGTTTAGGGTTTAGGTTTTAGGTTTAGGGTTTAGTCTTTAGGGATCACATGGTTTATGGTTTAGGTTTTATATTTTAGGGTTTAAGGTTTAGGGTTGTGTTTTTGAGTGATGAAACTTCTAACATGAAAAAAGTAGTAAAACATGAGTTACCATGAGTTGAAAACATGTTTCTAAAACCTCAAGTGATGACTTAAGTGTTTAGAAACACTATTATACGACCTACATTGTGATGGGAATAGGGCACTCTCTTCTAATTACAAGGCAAGAACGAGGATCACTCTCTTATTTTTCAAGGCCTCCATAATTAATCTTAGTGATCACAAATCAACTCCATGATTCTCAAACCATTTTCTAATTATCTATCACTTACTAAAATAGGTATTCACCATGTAGATGGAAGTATTTTTCATTGAATGAGATTCTTTTCATGTGGCCACCTGTTCAACTGAAATGATGTGGTTATAATGTCCTTCCTCCTTTGAAAGTGATCACACTACAAGGTTCAAATGAGTACTTAAAAACACTACCAAGTGAGTGACATAAAGTGAAACTCAGACGATTTCTCATTCTTACATACATGGTGCTCTCTATGAAGATCATCCTCTTACCCCTCCTGGCTCTATAATTCTCCTCAGTTGTCTGAGAACATGATGGATTGATAAGACTATCTCAGAAGAGAGGAATAGATTCAAAGGTTCCTAGATTTGAAGCTTCTTAGTTGAGGAAACAAACCTAATTGAACTAGTCAGGGCAGAGTTGGACCAAAACAGAGCACTAGAGGAAATTCTTGGGATAGGGATAACACTGAGAGAATGAAGGAAGACTTGAGGAAGACCTCGTGATTTTTCTAATTACACCCATTTTCCTCATGATGTTTCAGATCCTTCACAGACCTCATGATGACCATTCCCTTGATTATTTGAATCGATAAAACCTTACATATGTGTTTTGATTTATTATGTGTTATAAGGAATTGCATGAGTCCATATATTCTAGCAATTGTTTCTACCTTTGGGAGTTATGTGAGATTTATAAAATATAGTTTTGACACATCTAAAACTCCTACAAATGTCAATAACCAATCAAGAAGACCCCAAAACCTAAACAATGACTATATTCTTTCACAAATTAGATATCGATTGTATAATTTAAACCCTAAAAGATTTAGGCTGAATGTTGAATGCTAAATCCTGAAAAATACCTATGTACTGACCATATTAGAATATGAAAAACCATTTTCTAAACCATGACAGAATGGAGCTGTGAGACTAGTTACACAAGGTGCAGAGTGACCCTAACTTCTTTTATTTACTAAAGTAAATTTAAAGTATAAAGATCAATAAAAGAAAACCTTATACTTTAACCATTTATTTTAGTAAATATATCCCTCCCATACACATATATACCACATAACATTCAGGAACGCGAACGCGTCATAATGCCCTCGCATTTTAGGCTTGGTAATTGCCAAACCTGCTAATTCATAATGCACTCACACTTTCCCAAAACGTGCTCGTGTTTCAATTAAAATCGTATTTGTGTTCGCTTTTTTGTCCCCCCATCTTTTTGCACTTGCCTAAGTATCTTCTATAGAAATACAACCTCCGTCAAGGGGTATATGTTCAACATACCAAGGTCGGTAGGAACTCCTTATGCTCTCCCAATTTGAAATAATATCAAGAGGGAGTCTTCCTAGGTCAATGTATATATTGTGAAATGGTTTATACAAGAGGTGTTTAGTCAAGTAAAATGCTTCATATGTGGTGGAATCATTTTCATTAGTTTTAAAGTAGTGGGGGTAGACTTGAAGAATGGTTGAAGTTGTCCTTTTTTTTCATTTGATAATGACTTTGTGTTTGACGTGCAACTATGATTTTGGAACTTGAATGGGGGGGAGTGATTCTATTTAAGATGACCACACCATGTATGCTTTTATTATTGTTGAAGTTGTGTAGGAATAGTCACATCTAAGAAGAAAAGACACAAAATCTTCTACCGTACATTAAGAGAAACAAATTTGTGGCTACAAATTAGAAGTGACAACTTTTGCAACATATGGCAAGCTTCTTGCGCATTGATATCATGATCAAAAATATTATTTGTTAAAATATTCTTGATATAAATGAAAAATGATTGTTGTGGATGCACACTTTCTGAAGCTCTTTTAATCATGTGGTGTGTTGGCATATAAAATGTTTAGGAATTTTACTTGAAAACCCTATGATTTTTTTTCTCATTTCTTGAGAAGGTTGGTCATAATTATAAAAATTGCCTCTATGAAAAATATCAACTTGTGCGAAAGGGTTCAAAAGCTCGATGTTGTTTGCACAAGTCTTAGGATTACATTCACTACATGAACGTTTTAAGGAAAAGGTGCTATCATTCATCGAAGGAAAGTCAAATTGTGTGGAATGTTTTAGGATCCTCCAGTGGTTTTAGAAGCCTAGACCACAATCATTAGAATTAATTTAGGGCCTATTACATTCCAATATGTACAAGATAAAGTTTCGAAGGCATCAAAAATAAAAACCATTCTTGAACTATAAATCCTTGGCCCTATTGGAGTGTCAACTTGCATGAAAGGTTTCATGAGTTCCAGATGGATCTGGGAACCCTATCAATAGTCAAAAGATGGCTCGTGGAGTCCATCACAAATTACTAGTATTGGTTTTTGTTTTAATATTTGTAATTTTTCTTCATAGCCAGAAACCACCTATTGCTGCATTATGACTACTTCAACCACTTTAGGGTTTTGGCTCAAAAATAAATAATAAATCACTTTCAGACCTTGGAAATGGTGGGAATAGATTCATTAGATGATTACCAGTTAAGGTAATGTGTCATAAAGCCTCAAAAGTCCTACTCTTGCTCCGCAAATGAAAGTTTCGACATTCACTTCATATTCAGGCCTCCAGATGCACTTTTAAGAACTTCAGTTCCTTCTCACATCTCAAAATGCACTTTTGGGAACTAGTGGGTTATAATTTGAAGTTTAAAGTGCACCTTGGTTCCTTATGAAACTCCAAAATGAATTTTTGGGAAGTTCCAGGTTCTAATTTGATATTGTTATTGCACTATTTCACTTAAGGTTCCTCATGGGAACCTGAAGTGTTCTTTTGGAACTTAAGTGGGTTACTTGGTTCTATTTTGAAGTTGGGATTGCACTTTTTGGAACTTAAGCGAGTTCCTTGGTTCTATTTTGAAGTTTAGATGCACTTTTTGGAACTTACGTGAGTTCTAAATTCTATTTGCTCATTGACATGCACTTTTCACTTAAGCTTCTACTTAAGAACCAAAAGTGTTCCTATGGTTTCCTTATGAAGCTCCAAAATGTGCTTTGGTTCCACTTGGGAACCAAAAGTGCACCTTTGGAATCTCAAGTTCTCCATAAACCAAAAATTTGCTTCAAAGTTCCTCATGACTTTCAAAATTACGCTTTCCCTCCAAAATCCATTGCAAAATCACTTAAAGCACCTCCCAACAAACTCAACTTCATTTTACAACAAAAGTGAATTCTCATTTGTTTCATGAAACTTCATTTCTTCCTCCCATTCCTCCATGAAAACTATCGTGATGCCCTAATGTTGCTCAAACTACTTTTACTCATATCTTGAGCTCCCATAGACAAAATCCTTTGAAACTTTGCATACTTATCCTCCATGAAAACAACTTTAAGTTGGTATAAGACATATTGGTTGTAAAAAGATGGTTTTTTTAATCTTCCCACTCTAAATGTTCTACTATAGAACCCTTGTTTCCCATAGTTCTTCCAAAATATTCAAATGTTCATATCTTGCAAACCCCAAGGTCAATCCCCATGGTATTTTGTCTATGAATTCCCCTCCAAAAATCCTCCACATTGATATATTTGTCATTTTATAGGAATGGTAGAGTCATTCCATGTGATTTTATCCTTTTTAGCTTGTAAACTCCATAAAAAACTCACCTTGCAACTAGAACTCGTTTTGAAATTTCCCACAAATCTCAATGATAGATCTCCAAAAAAATTGGATCACTCCTTCCTCTCAACAAAACCTTTCAAAAATATTAATTTTTTTTGTGATTTGGATTATTTTTTCTCCCCAAGTGATCTTATTAAGATTTTAGCCGAAATCCCATTAAAAGGTGCTAAGTTATGTCCAAAACCTGTTTTTCCATTTCCCGTTGATTTCCATTATCTATAATTGTCTCAAGTTTTGATCAAGTCATCCCATTATCAATACCTTTCAAATGAATCCATTTGTTCTTGGTTCTATTGAGTATCGTTGTCTATTTCATTAAAATCCCAAAAAAAACTCAAGTTTGGCCTTATCAACTATTAGTTTACTATTGATAACTTTGTTAGGTTTCCTATTTTAAATATGAAGGTCAAATATTCTAGCAACGAGCCTATCTATGTTTAAATCACCAAAATTTCTAAGTGGAAAGATTTGATTCCATATGTCCAATCTATAGCCATCTCAGATTAGAACATCCTTCTTTCCAAATGAAACTTCCTGCGAGATGAATGAAATATTTCAAAGCAATGGGTGAAAACCTTCGAATGGAGAATCAAGACTCTCAAGGAAGAAATGGATGATCTTTTTGCCCTATTGGAAAAGAACGACATGTTGAAATCAGAAATTGATGTAGATTAGCGAGACATGGGTTATTTACCACCAGATGATAACAATCCCAAGAATGGAGGAATTCAACTGATAATTTGTGAAGATGATTATAGATCAATTATTTCACCCTTATAATGTTTGTGTATACTCAATGAATAAGATGGTCAATATCTATAACACCATTTTATAAGAAATCGAGGAGCTTTTAAACCTATTTGGGCAAGGTAAGAAGATTTTGGAAGTGACATATTCATGGGTTGATAACTTAGAAAACACTACGATTATACGCGAGGAATAAGTCTAGTATGTGTTTATGTGCTTTTGTTTGTAGAATTTCAAAGTTCCTCGAGTGCATCTTATATTAGGATCCACATCTTCTAGATATCCACCTTCATGATAATCTCCTCTCTTTCATGAAGAAATCAATTCTTTAGTAAAAGTGATTTGTTTCACTTAAGTGGTTTATATTTCTCTATTGAGGTTGCACTATTTATCTTTTTGTCTTATCTCACTTAAGTTACTTTGTATTCCTTAATTATAAAAGGATTTTTCTTAAAATAAGTAAAAGTAACTTATTTGAAACCTAGAATATGAAAATTCATGCAGGGAGATGAAAGGTCATGTAAAGAGACTATATATTGGGATCGCTTCTCCATCCCAAAAGATCCTATTTTGCTTCCTCTATGGCATATTTTTATTTGTTTTTTTACTTCATAACATTTTCCTCCATTCTCCCTCTTTTTCCTCAGCCAAATGTATGGAAATTTTGTAAAGACATATGGATTTTGTGCCTTTTGAAATGGAATGAAAATCAACATTTGAACATTGTGTCAATCTCTATTCTTGTTTCATACTCTTTATATAATTTGTATATATTTTCTTGTGTCTTCTGATTGAAACTGGAAAGCTCTCCATATTTTAGTGAATGATTATATATTTTCTTGTGTCTTCTGATTAAAACTGGAAAGCTCTCCAAATTTTAGTGAATGAGATTTGAGGTTAAACTCATTAATGCAATTCTCCCTCCTCAATTTTCACCCCTGAATCGCCTACCATTTTCCATCTCTCTTAGATATTGTTGCAATCTGATTAACTAAAATTAAACTAAACCATAGGAAAGTATAATAATAGTTAATCTAATATAGGAGGACTAAAACACTGTAAACTATGCTAAAATGGTATGCAATAATGATTTTAAATAATTATATCTAAATGACATAAAACCCTAAGTATGCAAAGATGTAGAAGGAAAGGACTTAGCTGATTGTCGAAGACTGTTGCAAGTTGTCACAAGGTCTGACTATAGATTCCATGAGTAGGAAAGATGTACTCAGAGGTCACGTAAAGGCTGATATCTAGAAGATATAACAGACTATGGAGCACCCAAGAAGGTATTGGGGCACCCTGAAGGTGCCCTGGTCTACAGAATATGGACATCATGGTCTCTGTAAAAGCTCAGAATCTAATTTTGGAAATGTTGCAAGTACTCCCCTGAAATATCCATGTATCCGTCGCACTAGATCTACTGAACTATGCACTGAATGTATGAAATAATGTAAGATGAAGGAATGACCCTATAAAAGACAAAGAAGTATCAAAACCCTAAAATAAAAAGATGCAAAATGAATGGGTCGGACTGACCTCAGTTGCCACAACAATGGGCTTACTAAAATGATTTTTGCACTACATTTCGGGCCCAAATGTAGTGTGTGTGTGTGTGTGTGTGTGTGTGTGTGCGTGTGTGTGTGTGTGTCGTGCCCTATGTTGTGCCCTTGTGTCAGTTCACACTTTGTGAAGTAGCAAACAATAATAACTATATAAAATGTACTAGCATGTGTGCATGGAATAGAATAGAATCCCTCCCCCTATGATGTGTGTGTTGATGCAGATCTCCTAGCCTTGATGCATGGAACTATGTGGATGTAAGTGATGCAATGGATGTAACTCTAGATGGAGTGATAGTAGTAAGTGACACTAAGACCCTCATTATGGTCTCATAACTTTATATTTATAGGTTTTTCTTGCTCTAATTTCATAATTAACCCCGACATGGCCGACTAGGAAAAAGATAAGTATGAAAAATGGCTAGAAAGAGCCCAAAAAGAGTGCGAGAAATAAAACAAGGATCGGGGCCCCTAGGTGGGACTAGGGCACCCCAGGGTGCCCTAATATAGGCCTGGGTTCCCCGGTTTAGGCTAAAATGATGGGACAATGATGAAATAGTTGGGCATGTATATGAAAATACGTGGAATGACGAAATAAAAGGTAAAAATAAGATGGCCAAAAGGTGGATTAATTAGTACTTTCTTCACTTGAGAACCTTCTAAATAGTAGTATGAGACTAGGATAAATAATGCCTAAAGTGCATGAATTTGTGACTACATTTTTCCCCCACTTTATGTTGGTGAGAAGAAATGATTGGTAACATAAAGTAGATAGAGATGTTTGTACCTGATATCCATGTAGAGTGTAGTAGAGATGTGTCGATGGACTAGACTCAAGCGTGGAATGAAAAAAGAAAAAGTGGAGGAGCATGGATTCTAAAGATGAAAAATGTGCATAAAAAGTGATAAGAGTGAACCTAGGGAAAAATGTGTGTAGTATACCTGCAATGGTGTAATGTACATGCATGGTTAGTAAGGAAAGTGTTGCCATCATGCGCTATGTTCATGTTGTTATTATTGTTGTTGCCCCCAATTGACTGCTTGTTTCTCATACAACCGGACCTGCAAGGAGAAAATGATCAAGTATTCAAATATGTATGTATGTAAAAATGTTGTGTAAAATACATGTGTATAGAAATGTGTAAAATACGTATGTGAAAAGGAAAGTGTAAATGGAACATGTGCACCTGATCCATGTCGAGAGAAAGGGTGTAGAAGGATATCATGTACTACTGCGAGTTTTTTGGGTGATCTCATGCCACCCTGGTTAAAGAAGTGTAGGGAGGAAATGCTTTGTGTCCTCCAACTTTAACCGCTTTTGCTAAAAATGTGTGAAAAGATCTTTGTAGCTGTCCTTGGTTTTTTGGGTGATCCAATGCCAACTGGAAAATTAGTGTAGAGAGGCACACCCATTATAACCCCCAAGCCTATAACTGCTTCCATAGAAATGCAAAGGACACCATGTCCTATAAAGGTCATTGTGTATGGAGTTCGTAGACTGGTCTGAACTCACTCATTATATGTAAACCCACAATGCAAAGGGGAAAAAGTGCACAGTGTACTGAACCGGTGTAAATACATTGTGTTAGTATGTAAAACCCTCAATGATGCTCCCCCTCTTTGGGGCACATGTGACATCACTGAAAGGAGAATGTGGCCCCAAAAGAGGACCTACTGCACTCTGACCTATAGAACTCTGCCCTGCAGGGGAAAGGGAAAGCACTTGGTAGAAACCAAGGTGCACACAAAAGGGGATGGCTAGCCAAAACAAGTGTTAGTCTGAAAACACATGCATGTAATAAGACAAGTGTAAAATATGCAGACAATGTAGTAACTACCAAACAAAGTAGTGTAAACACGCAAGAAAACAAGTAGACCGCACAAAGCGGGTTGAAAACATGGACATCACTCATGATGTCACAAGACACGCAAGGTTGTCATGGCCACGTAAACAAAAGGAAGTGTGTACACAAACAAAGGGAAAATCCCGCATACAATGGCAAACAATGAAGACAAGTAGTAAAAAACAAACAAGGAGTCATGGAAACATGTAATCCTGCAAAACAAGTGTTGCACATGGAACACTAGTTAACATGTTAGAGTGATAACCAATATGTTAAAGGAATATATGAGCAAGTAAGATAAGATGCTAAGTACAAAATGAAACAATAACACCTTGATAAGATGAATGTGGATGCCCCCAGCGACCAGTATAGGAAGGGTAGAAGGCAAACATCCATGTCGCATGTAAGATTCCTATATCTACGATCACACTAAACAAAGGCATGAATGTGCATGTGTGTATGATATAGATAATGACATATAATAAATCAGTCTAACATGTGTAGTAAAGTGATCATGTGAAACACTAGCAAACAAAAGTAAATTCCCCCAAGACAATGTCGTATGTTGTGGATGGATGGAATGGAATATAAGATGGAATGGTAGGAACAATGTTCCCCCTGAGTGTATGGAAGTGTATGTAATGAGGTTCATTTTGTTTTCCCCCTCAGCAGTCAAGAATGAATCATAAATGAGAGTGCATCATTGGGAAATGGTCGAGTAGTGTTTGTTGTGTCTAGTGCTTTGTGATGAGTGTGTATATGTAATGGTGATGAGATGCGACATATGGGAGATGTGTGTGAACCCTATAGCCTGAAGCATATATCATGACTTGTTGAATGGATGAGTGATGATTTATCCCTAAGCGTATATCATTATATGATGAAAGGATGAGTGATGATTTAGCACTAAGTGTATATCACTACAATGAATGATAGAGATAGGTGACGATTTAGCCTAAAGCATATATCACTACAAGATGAAAGGGGGGAGTGGTGATGTAACCTAAGGTGTATACCACTACAAGATGAAATAATGGGGGTGGTGATTTAGCCTAAATTTATACCACTACTAGAAGAAATGATGGAGGTGGGTGACGATTTAGCCTAAAGCGTATGTCACTATCCTATGAATGTCGCATGATGAAATGTCACATGGTGAGTGTAAGGTCCATTTGATTGGTAAACCCTCAACATTCGAGTATGGACCAAGGAACTAAAGTGTGTCATAGGGTGGTGAGTGCAACACGTAGAATAATGTAGTGTAGGTGGTAGTGATAATAAATGACCATGTGATAAGTAGGTTTTGTAAATGTGGATGTGTAAATAATACAATATAGGATGTGTATGGTGTATAGAATATGTAATGTGTAAGATGCAATGATAGGTGTAGATAGAAATAAAATATGTATGATAAAATGTAAAGCTAGACCCATATGTAATGTAATCTAGCGTAGTATGTAGAATGTATGTGGAAATGCATAGTGTATGATGACTATGTATAGGTTATACATGGATAGCCTAATAATGTATGTGGTGTGTAGGGTAAGGACTAGTATAATGTATAATGTAGGGATGAAATGTAAACTAGACTCATATGTAATGACAACTAGTATAGTATATAGAAAATGTATGATATGAAAACACGCAGTGTATAATGTGACTAAGTGCGTAGATATCGTAATGAATGTAATGCATGGAGATGAGGACTAGTATAATGTATAATAAGTGTAGAATGAAATATATGAAGTGCAATGTATGATGGAATGTAATGTATAATGCCTAAGGTGTAGTGTGTGGGGTTCAGTGTAATGGTAATCCCTCAACAGTCAAGTGTGAACCGAAGCACAAGAGTGCATCATCGGGTAATGATGGTGCAAAAATGAGGATGAATATATTTAGATAGGAGAAGAAGGAGGTAATGATGATGTGCTATGTGCTAGGATGAGGGGGTGAGATGTTATGCCCCCCAAGTGTGTATAAAAGAGAAATTAACCAATGAAGTGAAGGATGAGGGTCCCTTGACTGGTGCCTAGGATAATGTAAGTGGAGGGCCACGATCTAATAGTGGTAATATAGTAGATAAATGTGGTGCCGGTGAATGGAATATATATGCACGTGAAGGATGAATGAATGAGGAAGATTGGGATGTAGGAACATGTTGTAGTGATAAGTATGCGAGGGAGACAATGAACTACTTGTAAAGTTTTTTTCTGAGAAGGTATGTGAGTAGCACTAGCTTGACACTTACATGATGAATGAGCCTAATGGTCTGGATGGTTAGTAGGAGATGGTTGTACAGCAAAGGAAAGAGATGACCTAGTTGTTCAGAGATCTTTAATTATACATGAAAAAGCATGACAAGCATTGGTATGATGTCTGTGAATTGATGATAGTGGAAATATGGACGATTGTGGTATTGTACTAGTCAAGAAGGAGGATAGTAATGAGTAGGTGGTAGAGTAATCATCTGATGATTAAGAAGTTTAATGAAAATGTCCTGTGTCATAGACATTAGAGTGAAAGATGAGAGGTGGAGGTAATGGTATACCTAAAGGATCAGTTAGAGGGCAGTAGTGGATGTAGATGGTGTATGAGGTGGAGCATGAGTACCAACATGTGATCGAAAAGCATCCTTAAGTTGTTCGACTTCAACAATGAGAGATGCAATTGTGGCTTCCATGGACTGACATTGATTTTGCAATGCATGTATGGAATCCAATAGGTGTGTATTAGATGGATGACTGGGAAAGTGGAAGTCATCAACTAAATGGGTAGATATAGGACATTTTTGAGGCAGTGACGGATGGTTGTTAATGAAAGGAGGTAGGGGAGAAGTAAGATCTTCTAAAAGGTCATCAGCATTATTGTCAAAATCATATTGAATGACGTAGGAAACCTGATAAGTAATGGTATGTGGTTGGTCTCATCCAAATAACCATGAGTGTGTAAGATATACATGACCATGGCATATTGTTCATCCGTAAAGGGAGGTAATGGACATCCCTGAGCATACCAAATAGTGAAGTTGGGTGAATAGTACAAATGAAGGAGCTACTACAAATGCGCACAATGCCAAATGGCATGGGAAATGCTATATCAATGTGATCAGGATCAAGTGTACCTTCGATATAATCTAACCAAGACTAGCCAAGAGTAAGACAGATAAGTAGTATGATAACACAAGATGAACGATAAGATGGAAAACATGTAGGCCATATGCAAGCAGTAAAGAATAACAGAGCCATGATACAAATGTGGATCACATAAAGGAGGATGGAGGTCTGCAAAGTCAAAACCAAGCCGATAGAGACCATCATGTGAACATATAGTGGTCGTGCATGAAGTATCGAGTGGTATGTGCTCCCAATAAGAATTATTCATGAAGAGGGTGCAGGTGAATGGTGAACATACTAAAGAGGGTGATGTTGGCGTGTATGATGGAATGACATCCATGGACATTGTAAAGGTTCTGATATGGAATAATAATAGTAATATCTGTAGGTGGAGAGGGAGATACCACATCAATCACCTGAATGACACCCTCAAGTGGTAGCTTGTTTATAAGGGGATGTGGTGGAGGGAGGGGTAAAGTAAGAGAGTATTGTGGAGTAGGCTCTGTATAGATTACCATAGCATTAGTATCATCAGGAGTAAGTGATGAATCGGAAGGGACCATATCAATCATACAAATAGTAGGAACTAAATCATGGGAAGCGTCAAGAGATTGAGATTCAGCCGTAGAAAATGGGGAAGTAGGGACAACTATTGTATTGGTAGAATCATCTACGCATAATACCAAAGAAGTGACAAGAGCATGGGAATTATCTTGTGGTTCACTAATGGTAGCAGAGGTGGCTATTGGATTAGGGGGAAGAGCTTGTACCTCTGCTATGAGTTGTGCTAAAATAGTAGGATTGATAGTGCATAGATAAGTAGAAACAACAACATCGATATAGCCCTAGGATCCATGTCAGAAGATGGAAGCTGAATGAACAAAGGAAAGGTCTATAGCCAGAAGGATCAGTAGGAGTATCAATAAAAGCATGACCATGACTATCAAATTGCAGAGTAATGGGATACTTATAAGGAGTACATTTCCTACTACGCTTACCCATGATGAGATGTCAAGTTCACCAAAATGATTAACTAAAATTAAACTAAACTATGGGGAAGTATAATAATAGTTAATCTAATATAGGAGGACTAAAATGTTGTAAACTATGCTAAGACAATATGGAAATGATTTTAAATAATTATATCAAATGAAATAAAACCCTAAGTATGCAAAGATGTAAAAGGAAAGGACTTAGCTAATTGACGAAGACTGTCGCAGGGTGTCACAGGTCTGACTATGGATTCCACGATCAGGAATGATCACTTACAGAGGTCCCGTAAAGGCCAGATCTATAAGATATGAACTAGATTACAGTACCCATGAAGGTATTGGGGTGCCTCGAGGGTGCCCTGGTCTGCATAATAGGTGGCCTTGTTCTCTGTAAAAGCTCATAATCTAGTTTTTGGTATTGTCAAGATACCCTGGAATATTCTCTATCTGTCACACTAGATCTGCTGAACTGTGCCAAATGTATGAAATAATGCAAGATGAAGGAATGAACTTGCAAAAGACAAAGAAGTATCAAAACCCTAAAAATAAAAGATGTAAAATGAATGGGTCAGATTGACCTCAGCTGCCACAATAGTGGGCTTACTAATCTGAGAATTACACTACATTTCAGACCCAAATGTAGTTTTGGTGTGTGTGTGTATGTTGTGCCCTAGGTGCTCTTGTGCTAGTCTCACTTTGTGAAGTAGTGAACAATAATAACTATAGAAAATGTACTAGCATGTGTGCATGGAATATAATAGAATCCCTACCCCTATGACGTGTGTGTTGATGCAATATCTCCTAGCCTTGATGCATGACACTATGTGGATGCAAGTGATGTAATGGATGCAACTCTAGATGGAGTGATAGTAGTATGTGACGTTAGGACCCTCATTATGGTCTCATAACTTTATATTTATAGGGTTATCTTACTCTAATTTTGTAATTAACCCCGACATGGATGACTAGGAAAAATATAAGGTATGAAAAATGGCTAGAAAGAGCCCAAAAAGAAGTGGGAAAGTGGAATAAGGATCAGGGCACCCCAGGTGGGACCAAGGGATGCCCTGGGTCACCTTAGTATAGGCTTATACACCCCTGGTTTAGGCTAAAATGACATGAAAGTGATGAAATAGATGAGCATGTATAGGAAAATACGTGGGAATGACAAAATAAAAGGTAAAAATAAGATGGCCAGTGTTGTTCCACTTCCTAACCATCCAAGTCCTTCCTAGCTACATCATTATGACAATGTCTCTTAAACACCCTAAGAGCAAAAAGTAGCCAAACTTTGATGGACATTTCTCATAAACCATGACATATGGTAATATCTCGTCTGAACCTACATATAGGAATCTAGTCTATCTATGAAAACATCTCTCAGTTTCTCCCATCTCCTGCCCATTTTCTTGTGGTCGCAACTAATTAAAACTGGAAAAAACCTTAAATTATCATCATTGGTACAACATATAGAGCGTTATTTTGTAATTGGCACCAAATTAACGGTGCTGACACATCTAGGTGGGTGGTTAGATGTTATGAAAGGTGTTGTTCTATTTCCAAACCATCTCGATCCTTCTCGGCTGCATTGATTTGGCTATGTCTCTTGAGTGCCCCAAGAGAAAAAAGTAGCCAAACTTTGACAGGTGATTTTTTACAAATCGTTACACCTAGGAATGTCTCGCTTGATCCTACAGTTGGAAATATATTCCACCTATAAAAAATCTCTCAGTTTCTTCCATCTCCAACCCTTTTTATTATGGTCACAACGAATGAAATGTGGCAAAAAACTTCAACTAACATTAGTGTAAGGGCGTCTAAGATGATATTTTTTAATTGGCACTTTGTGGTACCAAACCAACGGTGTCAACACATCTGAGAAGGTTGTTAAACACTATAAAAGGTTTCATTTTACTACCTAGCCATCCTAGTCCTTCTTAGCTACATCAGTCTAGTGATGTGTCTTGAGCACCCAAAGAGTAAAAAGTAGCCAAACTATGATGAGTGATTTCTTTCAAACCATGGAACTTGGGAATGTTTTGTCTAAACCTATACTTGGGAATCTTGTCCATATACAAAACTTATCTTAGTTTCTCCCATCTCCCACCCATTTTCTTACGGTCATAAATAATGAAAGACGACAAAAAACTTCAATTAACTATAGTGTTAGAGTGTTAAGGGATTTTTTTTGTAATATAAACCTCGTGGCACTGAACCAAAAATGCCCACACATTTGAGTGGGATGTTATATGCTATTAGAGGTGTCATTACAATTCCCAAAAATCCCATTTTTTCCTATTTACATCAGTTTGATGATGTTTCTTAAGTTGAATGAGAGCGAAAAGTAGCCAAATTTTGATGAGAAATTTCCAGCAAACTATGACACCTGAGAAAGTCTCGTCTAAACCTATAGTTTGGCATTTGGTACTCTAACAAAAACCTCTCTTGGTTTCTCACATCTCACACCCATTTCTTGTGGTTGCAATGAATGCAACGTGATAAAAACATTCAATTAACATCAGTGTTAGGTTGTCTAGGGTGATATTTTGAAATTGGGACCTTGTGGCACCAAACTGATGACACACACATATCTGGGTGGGATGTTAGATGCTATCAAAGGTGTCTTTCTGCTTCCCAACCATCTTGGTCCTTCTTTGATGGATCAGTGGTGAAATGAGAATGTGTTCTTGTTGTTAAAAAGAATGTTAGAAAGATCATTTTCATAATAGGTGGTGAAATGATA
Source organism: Taxus chinensis (assembly GCA_019776745.2). Classification (NCBI taxonomy): domain Eukaryota; kingdom Viridiplantae; phylum Streptophyta; class Pinopsida; order Cupressales; family Taxaceae; genus Taxus; species Taxus chinensis. Next base: position 655,062,788 of record CM034146.1, read on the forward strand.
ATGTGTTCTTATTAAAAAGAGTAGTTTCATACAATATAGGTTGTAAAATGAGAATGTGTTCTTGTTGTTAAAAATAATGTTAAAAAGATTTTTTTTTGTACAAAATAGGTGGTGAAATAAAAATGTGTTTTTGATGTTAAAAAGAGTTTTTTGATACAATATATGTGGTGAAATGAGATTTTTTTCTTATTATTGGTTTCCAAGTAAACTCTCTCTCTCTCTCTCTCTCTCTCTCTCTCTCTCTCTCTCTCTCTCTCTCTCTAAAACTACATTAAGTCTAAAATGTAGTGCAACGCTCAGTGACAATCACATTGGGGTGGTCACTGAGGTTAGTTTGACTCAAACATATGCATATTTTTTATTTGCTTAAGTTGTGCTTGAGTATTATGCAGGTAGTTAGGATTTCTTTGTTAGGTGTACGTGTGACACAATAAATATTATGCTACGTATAGTGAACAAGGAGCGACATTAAGTGACACCGGAAGAACCAAATATGAAGTTATTATGTAGATGTCAACGCCTAGAATAGAAACTAGTGCTTATGAAGCCATGTCCCATTCTAGGTGGTTCTATCTTGTCATTTTCCATATCGTGGTTTCAAACACCGAGCTTATACTATATTCCAGGATTTCCAAACCATTCACCAGCCTAGAATCAATCTAGACCTACGATTACAAGCCGAGTCATTCTTTAAACCCTACCTATCACTCTTGTTTGTATTTCCTTTGCTTGATATTGCTTATTTACTATTTTATCTATCTAATCAATAGTTTCCTTAAATCTTAGATTTAATTTTGTTAAATCAAGTAGAAGATCAACTAAAGGAACTCCTTCAAAATCCTATACTTGATGAAAAGATAACAAAAGACCATCTCTTCCTAGGAGAAGAAATTCGAACGATTGAGTTAAGGCTTGAGGATAAGAATATTTTCTTGAAAGGCAATGAAAGAAGTTTCTAGAAGACAAAATTCTGAATTTTCTAAATAAAAATAGAGAAAATAATGTAGGCTATGCTCAACCCATAAATAGAGATCCTCGCTGAAGAGGCCATAGAGAAATAATATATTTTTATTGAAGAAGATATGGAAGATATATTGATTGAGCCTAAACAAAGAGAATCTTTAGAATATTTTAATCTTTATATAACTTTCATTGGGGAAACACATATTGAAGAAGGAAATATTTCCTCATAAAAATATGTTGAAATTGGCAAGAAGTTTCTTTGTGGGAAACCAAATATTGTTGTGGGTATCAGGAATGTGAATACAAAAAGCATCAATATAGGCAAGCATTGAGGAGGAATCCTTATACAATAGAGTCAAATTGAGAAAAGTGTAGAAGAATGACATGTGGTTAGAAACATGCTAAAGGAGATTGCAATATAAGAAATAAAATTATAGTAGAGTGATATTGTGGTAGAGGACAAAGATGTTGTAGATGAAATATATCCTTTGAAATACATAGGAATGAAAGAAGAGAGAATGTATTTGAATGCATGTGATGAAGAGGATTTTAAGGGAGTTGAAAAAGAGAAGATGAAAAAATAATTGCAAGTGGACACACATTTGCAACAACAAAAACAAGGAGTGGGAGCGTAAACTTTCACAAGTGAAAGGTATGTTAATAAATTATTAATTGTGAAAATTTTGCGTATACAACATATATAGAATACCAATGCCTGAAATGGTTAAGGAGAAGGAAGAAGAAGATGCATTTTCAATAAAGGAAATAAAAGAGGAAAATAAGGTGGATTTGAGTTCACTTGGAGCATTTGTGAATGCTCAACTTAACGCCAAGAATTTGGGTGTAAGTCACATTGGAAATGGAATTGATAAGGATAAGGCCTCAATGTGTTAAAGGTCGAAACAGAGACTGAAGATGAAGAAGGATATGAGGAGATCAACCATGTAAGAGGAAGAAGTACTGGAGTATGCTAACGCATAGAGAAGAGCGGGGTTGTATGGCTACCCTTGTTTTATTATTTGAGTCAACATGAATGTAGGTTCAACCATGAGCACGGGAGGTTTTGATTGGGAATAAACCAAAGGATACTTGTGAAAATACATGGATGTAAAGGTGAAGAAACAAATTGTTGCATGTACACTTGCGGAAAATAAGAATAGACATGTTGGAGTTCATGTGTAGAGAGAAATGCATTTGTGCTTGAGGTGAATGCTAAGGAATATGAAGAAGAAGATATCCATTTTTGAAATGACCATTGTAAGTGTGAAAGTGAAAATGCAAAGTATTAACTTTAGTGGATTTACTTTGAAGGAGGATCCTATCATTTTTTATTTGAATAATCAATGTAAGGATGTGAGCAATACATAAATTATCCTGACAAGTTTAATTGAATTTGTACAAAATGATTCCTAGTTTGATTTATGGAGGAAATGAAGGAAGTCATGTAAAACCAACTTTGAACCAAGAGATTTAGAATTTTTAAAGATGCGGAGGATGATTTAATTGATCATTAAGTGTTGCATAACCCCCACTTCTCATTATTCTAGTAATTTTTTTGTCATATTCTTTTAGGGAGTTTTTTATGACTCTTATTTGCTAATAATAGCAATTTTCTCTAATTGTTCTATGTCTATGCAGAATTAGAGAAACATTTGTAGTTTATTAACTATGTTTAGGATTGAAAAGTCAAAACAAGTGTATTTCTTGTTGATGTCTTTTAAGTGGTTAATATAAACACGTGTTAGTTTAGTTTTAGGGGGAGAGGAGGAACCTTTGTAAAATAAAGGAGTTTTTAAATAAAATAAAGGAGATATTTTGGCTAATAAATTGTGTATTTGTTGTCTTCTTTTCCTTTAAAATATCAATTGGACATTTATGAAAGTTTGATGGTATTTTTTATATTTATCATTCTTAATGTATATTTTATTTTCCGCGACATTTTATATTTGTTATTTGAGGAATTTCAATAGGGTGTAGGTTTGAGATAAAGGGTTGATTTACATCATTAAAGAGCAGGAAGATTATATGAATTTTCCTCTTTACATGATATAAGAGAAAAAGAAATCTATTAGGACTAAAACCATACGAACATGCTTGTTAAACTACATGTAAGGGAAAACCAAACGACTATCAACCATGATCTGGGTATTGATGTATTTATGAATGTAATAATATTTTTCTTTTTCAAAATTCCTCTATACATGTCTATTTATTTTCATCCATAACCATCAAGTTTTTCCTTGATTCCATATAAACAATTGTACTTTTCAAACACCTATTTATTCCTTAATATGGAATGAGATTTGAACCTTGGACCTCTCATCAACAAGAGACACCAATTTTTATTACACGACGACTTGATGACAATTTTGGGGTTATTTTTATCGATATATTTCATATGAGATGACTCTCATATATATGTAAATATTTATTTTCAATATTATAGAAATTCATTGTTTGCGATTTTTTTGTCTTCACGATTTGTTTAGTGCAGTCCTTCCTGATCCCTATTTTTTCTTCTATGCATGAGGATTTTTTAACGTTTCATTGTTTTGTTTATGGATATAAAACTATATCATGGAAAGAGAAATTATAAAATTAGTTGTCCTCACTTACTTTTTGACCATAATCCAATAACTCATTGTTCCCTTTTCCCTCTATCTGGTCATGATATTTCTTCTAAGATGACTTTATTATATATGTAAATATTTATTTTCAATAAGTACAAATTTATTTTCTGCAATTTATTGTCTTCGAGACTTGTTGCGTGCAGTCCTTCATGTTCCCTATTTTTCCTTCCATCCCTGAGGCTTTATGAACGTTCCATTGTTTTGTATATGGATATAAAAGTATATCACAGCCAAGAACAATTATAAAATGAGTTGTACTTAATTTTTAACTATAATCCAATAACAATGATTTTTTACCTGCAGCGATTTGTGTTCTATCTTTACCCCTTTTGATAGCACACTACTTTTCACACAGTCTTTTTTTGGGGCCTAAAAATGCCACGTTACAATGTTATTCTTAAGCTCCTCACATTTTTGTTTAAATTGTCTCTCTTTACTTAATAGTTACTTAAAAATTTCCTTCATATGTGTAAATCTCCTTAACGACTACATTATTAATTTTATGAGATAATCCCATTACTGTGTTCTACTTGTTCATGCATCATCCTTCATCACATAAATATTGCAATTAATGGACCCACTTTAGTGTATTTTTTTTCTTTTGCTCACAAAAAAAAATTATGTTGGCCTAATCACACTCAACACATCATCTCATGCCAAGTAAACCTTTTCCACTCCAATGAACAATGATTTGAGCCGCCATGAAGGACGCATTGAAAAAGTAAAATTCGAAGGATTTAACGTCAAACAATTTCATTCTATTTTCAAGCCACAAACATTATTTCCTCTATCACGCATTTCCATATGCATGACAATCTTTCTGGCTTTGCCTAACAAGTATTGGAGAAATGAAAGACTAAGAATTTGTGCCAGTAATAATTGTTGAACAAATTGTCTCATTTGCACAATTGGCAAACAACACCGCATCATCATCTTTCACTTCTTTAATGTATCCCTTTCAGCAATTCCATCGCACATTTCACATTCTATTGCTAGTCTATATCACGAATGATTTATATTTTTTTTTAAAGTAAAACTTGTAATTAGATTGAGATAATATAACATCATAATTATGAACGTTGAACCAACTTTTTAAAATTTAAGTTCTCGTATTTGCAGGAATGGGTAGTCTGTGTAGCCAACCACTGGATCAGAAGTGTAAAATGTGCTTCTGTCATATTTGTTCAGCGGGGCATTCAACTCCAATCTCTTCGGCAGATCTGGATTTGATATGAACAGTCGACCATAAGCCACTAGATCTGCCTTCCCACTGGAAATTGCCACATTCCCATCATCTCTGTCATAACCTCCTGCCGCCATGAAAGTGTTTTCGAAAGCTTTCCTCATGGGAAATAGGCTCTTGTCCATTCCAACTCCCTTCTCGTGCCTCGGCTCAACAAAGTGGGCATACACAATATTGTATTTATTCAAAGCCTCCGCCATGTAAACCCCCAAAGCTTCCGGATTTGAATCATAAGCTTCTAAATAGTCCGAAAAGGGGGAAAGCCTAATTCCTACATGCTCTGCTCCGATTTCATCCACAACTGCTTCCACAACCTCAAGAGCAAATCTGCAACGATTCTCCAATGTTCCGCCATAGTGATCTGTCCTGTCGTTTACACTGTCTTTCAGGAACTGGTCAATAAGGTATCCATGAGCTCCATGGAGTTCAATGCCGTCAAAACCTGTTAAAATGATTAACACCCACAATTACATTCAGGGCAAAAGATTATTGTCTGAATTCAAGAAGATCCAAACCCATACCTGTATCTATCGCGTTTCTAGCAGCTTTGCGGAAATCTGCAACAATTTGCGGAATTTCCTCTGTTTTTAAAGCACGAGGAATCGATACCTCTGCTAAATCCTTATTATTTGGTAAAACAATTTTTCCTGTTGATTTTTTGCTCGACGGTGAAATAGGAGATTGCCCATTAGGCTGATAATCTGCATCCCCATTCACTCAATATGTTTATGATTTCCCTACACGGTAAAGCTCGGAAATGGGCTTAAAATAAAAATATAAGTACCAACCAAAGTGAGAATATCTTCCGGTATGCCATAGTTGGCAGAAGAAAATGCCTCCCTTATCATGGACGGCATGAACAATGGGCTTCCAGGCTTCAACCTGCTCCTTCGTCCATATTCCAGGTGTCTCTGGATACCTGGCACAGAAAACAGAATTTCGATCTGGTAAACATTTCAGTGAGAATTTTGTTGTTTCCCCTTTTTTTGTCAAGAAAAGCAAACGGTTCACCCTTGTGCCGTCTCAGAAATCATAGTTGCTTCTGAGATCAAGAAGCCGCCTGGAGTTGTTCTCTGAGAGTAATAAAGAACGGCATGTGGTTGAGGCATGCAATTGTATGATCTTTGCCTGGTTAAGGGAGCCAAAACCACTCTGCAACACAAATCAATCGACGTAAGAAAAACATTATATTTAGCAGGCAGATGTCGCAGAGAAGAGAAGATAAAAGAAGAAGAGACCTGTGAGATAAGGAGAAAGGACCCATTTGGTAAGGCATCATGAGAGCTTGAGAATTGGCCATATTATTTTTCTTCAGCTAAGAAACTCGTGTGCTGTAAAAAGCCAGGGGCAATCGAAACTTATAAACGCCATTTGCATTTTTGCTCTCATTTGAGTCACGTGAATTCAATGATGTCATTCGTTACGTCTATGTTATCAAAGTTGATTCGATTCAATTTGATTTATTCGGTTAGTTTGGTGAATTGAGTGGTCAAATTCATTTAGTGTCTATATTCTTTCGTGCACCATCACTTGTTTTAAATACTAGAAATCACACGTGAAATGATAGAAATGTCCAAGAGGATGTATTGAAAAACTTTAAATTAAGGGAGATGGGCATTTGATTTATTCAGTTATTTTGGTGAATTGAGTGGTCAAATTCATTTAGTGTCTATATTTCTTTGTATGTACAATGCACCACCACTTGTTTTAAATATAAGATGCATATGTGTATATATTTAATTTGTCATCATGTCAATAGTTTCACCTAAGGAGTGTTATTCTCAAATCATAAAAATTGTGCAAATCAATCATAACTTACATACATTATTTTTTATATTTAATTGGTCCATGTCATAAAATGAATTTGATCATAATTGTGACAATTGTAATGAATCAAATAACATGTTTTAGTTAGTTATTTAAACAAGACCATGATATGGCAAATCCTGCCAAAGATGAAGTTTTGTGTGCAAGAGGGCTTTGTTCTTTGTTTTTTTTGCATGGAATTTGTTGTTCCATTGGTGGTGGTGGTGTTTAATCAATTAGACAAACGTGTTATAAACATGCAGTTGAAATTTATGTTTCTGTTATAAACAGCCCGGGAAGCGAAAGACATAATTTTCTTTGAAAAAAGCAATAGCCAAACACGAAACTTGACATAGAATTTTAACAATGTTGGTCGTATCATATCATTGGCATTATCAAATGACATTGTTGCATATAAAGCAAGCCAAAATCTATATAACAGATAACATATTCTTAAAATGTAGTTGCTCTTTAGGGAAGCCAACCATAGATGTTGTAGGATTTAGATGCCTAACATGCAAAATGGAGCAACTTACAAGAACAAGTTGGAAACGTTAAAAAAAACGAAGTTGGGAGCTTATTTTTTTGCAAATTTCTTCTTAATCATTGTTATTTGTCATCATCTATTTATTCAAACGGAAACCACGGAGTAACTACACTGCCATATGAAGAGTAAAGTTTTTTTGGCAAAAACTTGTTCGCAATTCACCTATATGCAACTATAGAGAATAGAATTGTACCCAGTGGGGTAATAATGGGATTTGGTATGCTTTAGATGTTAAGACTAGTCCCTTTGTCCCTTAAGACCTTTGAAAATTCTTGGAGTGCCTTGTTATTTCGATGACATGGCTCCAGGGCCTTTGCATGTTTGGAAATGGAGAAAGCTACACTTTTGAACCTAGTTTGAGTGCTTCGGACCTATGTTGTGGTTGTTCATGTAACGATAGAAAGCAAAATGATAAATTTGTGTGTGGGTGAGGTTGGACTAACCCTGGTGGTCAAGACTTGTTGAATCAATCCAATAATTGTATTACAACCTATTAAGTGGTACAAATCCTCATGTAGTTATCCCAATGTTAATGCAAGTAGTGTATAAAAACTAAGCATCACCCTATGTTTACCCTCTTGTCTCTTAACACATATATAAAAGGTGTAACTATAGAGAATAGAATTATACCCAGTGGGGTAGTAATGGGATGTGATATGATTTAGATTTTAAGACTTGTCTCTTTGTCCCTTAAGAACATTGAAAATGCTTGGAGTTCCTTGTTAATTGTAAGACACGACTCTATGACCTTTACATGCTTGGAAATGAAGAAAGCTACACTTTTGAACCTAGTTTGAGTTCTTCAAACCTATATTCTGGTTGTTCTACAAGATGTGCAACCACTTAATGAATATTTAGGAGATCCTTGAGTGCTTTAGTGTTGATATTTTGTAATAGGAGTACTTGAGAGTTTTAAGTGAGTTATGAACTACATTTGACTTACTTTGATATGATTCCAAAGGTTAGATATTCACAATATGGCCAAACTAGGGAAGGTGAAATGACACACATAAGATTTTCATATTAAGAAAAGATTCATTAGAAGAGATGGTATGAGACTGTACAGGTCGGACCCTTACTATAGTAAGGCCTAGCCCTTTTTATATGATCCAATACAGGGATTTAGTGACGATAAATCTAGAGTTTGTGAATGATGCTCAAGGATGATTACTATTTTTTATAATTACTATTGCATGAATGAATGATTAATTGATCCCGTGAAGCCTTAAAGTGATGTAAATACCGAGCATGTAGCAAATGTGACAGGTGTCACATTTAGATTCTATACAATTTTTAGGATGGGACGTGATCTTGTCCCTAAAGAAGAGTGGGAAGAAAGAACATGCATGTTTTTCAGCAAAGGGTTAGATGACATTATATCATGGAATGCATGACATATAATGACATTTGTATCAAGTATGAGGATAGTTTGAAAGTAGACAACATGTCATCCTTGTTTGAAGAAAAAATACTTGTCAAAACTATGAATCCTCTTAGTCAAGATCAATAACAAGAAATGCAACATCAAAAATGAAATGGATTCTACAAAAAAAGATTAGGGTTTCTCTCGGTGCACCTTTTTACACTCAGTTGCAGCTTTGGGTCCCATAGACTGCTTGTTCTTGTGGACCTTACTAAAATCATGCACTCCCATGGAGAATAAAATGAATGTGTGAGATCCCATATAGTTCATACTTATGATAAGTGGTACATTTAGACTATGTCCAGTTGATGGATATAGGACCCAATTTTCACATTGAATGCATAGCTCAACAAGAAAAAGTGTATGTAAAGGGGCTCTTGATAATGTAATATAAAATCAAAGATTGCGAAGATATCATTGAGTTTGTAAAGAATCACATCATGATTTTGACGTGTTTCACCAATCACATATATAACCAAAGGCTTAACTATTCATCATGAAGGTTGATTTACATGGGAGAATTTAAATGGACACAACTATCATGGGAGGGCATGAAAGAGATCGATTTTTGTATTCTTAGAAAGTTCTCAATAAGAGATTTTGATTGGAAGTGGAACTGGGACCATTAGTCACATATGTGAGATATCGCATGCATCTAAAACTTTAGGAAGTCATTTCTAGAAATTTTTCTAGGTTGGATACAACTAAATTTACTTGAACCATTATGGGATCTTAATTGATCTTGGTCCCAATAGTGATGGATGGAAAATACACTTCAATTCTATAAGTGAAAATATATCATGAGAGACTAGAGTTTTTTATCCCTAAGCAACACAATAGAGATCATACATAGAGTATTTTTACCAAGAATACATAACTGGGTTGTATAGCTTAGTGAATATATATAGAGCACAAAACATCAAGGTGTTGATAGAGAAAAAAGAGAGGTTTTGAATTCAAGAGTGTTGTTCTGTAGAAATGGATAAGTATTAGTCATGCATAGGAGCTAGGAGTTGCGTGCAAGGAAAGAAAGTAAGCGCATGAGAGTGCACAAAGGTGCACACACCATGAAGGAGTGGGTCAACACGTAGGGTTACGAGCATACAGGAAACATTGAGGACTTAGCCAATTTTCCAAGGCAGGGCTAACAATAGAAAAGTAGATTTGGAGTGGCGTCCAAGAAAGGTATAAAAATAGACAAAATTGGGATTTCTTGGGATGTACACAAAGGGGATATTATTAGTAAAAAAACACGTAGAGGAAAGGTAAAGAACATGCATGGATCAAGCTACTAATAGGATTAAAGCATTTAAGATCTGATGTATATTTAGCTTAAACTATTATTAGCACAAGATACATGTAAAAAGCATGCAAGTTATTGTAAGCACACCTATTATTAGGAAAGTGCAAGTAAGTAGTGAAGGTCAAGTCCCCACCTTATAAATAAGGTGATACATCTTTACTGAGACTAGTCCAAGTTCTTGAGTTGAATGAGTTCTTTTTCTACAGTCTAAGTTTTAGATTTTGAATAAAGGTCCAGTTAGTGCAGAGCTTGAATGATCTTGATGCAAGTTTGTTTCAGAGTCCTGTATTAGAGTGTGCATGGTCTTGCACATGGATGTACTCGGGTAATATTGTAATCAGTTTTTATGTTATGTAACCAAATATGGTTATAATGGATAATTGATTATGGATTACTAAAGCTACTATGTCTGAACATGGCTTGACAGGTATTTAAATCATAATATTCATTATCTATGAGTTATTTCCTTAGTATATGTGTTGTCATCTTACTATATTATGATGTATCTTCTTGTATTAATGGTTGAATTGTTAATGAACATACATGTTAACATCTTGTCAAGAAAACAAAGGAGGGACCTAACGGTTGCGTGTGCTTCAGGTGAGCTTCCATACTTATCTGGATGAAGTGTCGGCGTGCATAGCTACATCAAGGGAAATAAAAGACTACATTTTGGTTATGTTGCTAGGACCTCTTTTCAATCTGCCTATCAGTATGTTGCATGCAGATGACGTTTTGACTATTTATGGAAAATATTGAGAGTCGGATCTAGAGAATGACCAAGACGCTTTTGCACAGAGATATAGAACTAGTCTTGACTTTAATGCATGAAAGTGGGTGGAAGATAATATATATGACTACTTATATGATACCTTCTTTGGCTTCTTCTAAGTAGAGTTTTATAGTGGTTGGCAACATACGTGGCTAATAGAGGTGTCTACATAGGAAGGACAAAATCTTGGAGATAGGAATACTATCAAGCACTCTCTAATTTAGACGATATGTAGACTAGAGTTGTAGATTGGTGGTTAGATGGCGTGTTGCATAGCTAGACCTTGGAATATGTAATTTCAACATACTCTTGTCGGTAGGAACAAAATTTGTAGTTCTTACAAGAGCCAAGAGGATCTTGTTTGTGTACAACACCCTTAGCTATCAAGATCTTGATGGTTGAATTGGGAATGGAGAATTTACCTATGGTGAGATAAAACCCCATCACATATACGGGCAAGAAACAAGTTTGGGAAGGATGGTGGAGGCCCTAGTGGAAGAGAGATAGAGAGAGGAAAGTAAGCTCAAGTATGATGATGTGTAACAGAGGGTAACAAGCTGATTTCAAATCCAATGCACCATATCTATTTGTAACAAGCTTTGAAAATGTCATAAAAATGATTCTAAAAGTCATAAAAAATCAATACTTGTAAGTGCCTTGTAAAGCACTTCAGTTCATAGTTTTTACATGGACATAGACTTACAAGCTAATAGATTTAATTGCAAATCTCATTTGGCACATATATATGCATAAAAATATTTTAAAATGTCGTAAAAAGGATTTTAAAATCATATAAATCTTGAAGGTTGTCAAAATAGGGTTTGAAAAAAGTTAATGCACAATTATTTTTGCCTACACAGGTCTATAAAACTATTTTCTAAATTTGTATCTATGTACCTACTGAACTATGTTATCAAAACTGGTATTCATCTACCTATTAAAATATTATATACATTTATGCGAGCCAACACACACACACACACACACACACACACACACACACACACACACACACACACACACACACACACACACACACACACACAGAGACACCCTTGTGCATGTGATGTGTTGAATCAAAATAAGGACAAATATTATTAAAATAATAAAAAACAACATCATGTGTACATATAATGTACTATAAAAAACCACATGTGCAAATTAATGTTAAAATTACACTTTTAGGGCTATACAAATATATATAATTTATATTGCACACATAAGAAATTGTAAATTCAAAATTATTTTTAATTTCCCTTAATCCTAAATCCTAAACCAGGTAAATGTTGGTGTAGGCTTTACCTACAAAGTCTAATTAGCTTGCTTAGGTTAATCAAATGTTATTAGGGGAATGTACTTAAGTCATTTTCTAATTGTGAGTTGAGTTAGTTACCTTTTTGGGCGACCTAAGTTCTCACTATATAATGTAACCTCTTGTGCATATTTTGGTTGATTAGATTATGTATGAATGAATGATTAGTTTTTCTTCTCTTGAGTGTTTTTGGATATCTCTACTCCACACATATTTATGATTTACGCATTTGATCCTATCCAGTCCCAAAGCTCGATTGTGAACTGCTCTGACATGGTTTTTTAGAGTTGATCTGGTAGCCCAATGTCATTGTCTATGTTGGAAGATCTAGCATTATATCTCATTCTGTGTTTGTTTTTTCATAGATTTTGGTTTTTAAGGGTTTAGTGGGATTTCAAGAAAAATCATGCAAATATATTCTCTAGATTCTCTACATGAAATATAGACAAATTTATTGGATTCAGAAGGGTTCAAAACCTTAGGATCATCTATAACCTCAAACTAGCTATGTGACAACCAATTTCAACCATTTTTTGAGGTCTTTTTAAGGTTTTGTTTGAAATATGCAAAAATCATACTGTCTCAAACTCCGGATGACAAGTCTAGAAAACCTAAAACCTTGGTCAACGCCCAATGTTTTGGGTTTTTGGGACTTTAGAACATCTCTGCATCTTAACATGAATTTATAACTTTTGGTCAAACCTTCAAACCCTAGTCAATGATCCTTCGTGTCCCACCCCTTGTCTAACACATTTCAGTTTCTACCACCTTCTCAACATGCGTTAGGTTTCAACCCTTGTCTCAAATTCTTCAGGTTTCACCCCTTGTCTGACATCTTTCGAGTTTGGTAACTTGCTCAACAAGTCCAAAACCCCAACAACCTATTTCAAGTTTTGTCAAGAGTTCAATATGTGCATAGCTTTGACGTAGTGTGTCAGGTTTTGGGGGGTTAAAAAAATTCCATAGTATCTCGATGGAGTAAAACTCTAACTGTGTCTGTCATGTTTGTCAAAGTGCTTGACAATTTAAAAACATTAATAGTCTAAGAGGTTCATTTTGGGACATCACTCACTTGCTCACATCACAATGTAAAGTGACATCATAAAAGGGGATAGGTAGTCTTCCTAACCTTGAGACCCTAGTCATATGGGAGTTACACAATAAATTTCAAACTTTCATCCGATAGCTCTGTTGTAGGCACCATTTTTAAAATTGGTAATATTATCTTGCCTTGTAAATTTTTCACCTCTATAGTTTAATGGGGGATGTAAACTCATGCAGACACATTTTTTGGATGAGTCTGACATATCACATCCTTGAGTGTGCTATCACACTCATCTCTTTTTACATTCCACGGATGCATTTTTGGCTGAGTTTGACGTTTATTTGAGCATGCATTTATCAATTATGAATTCCTTGCATTGATTACTCTCATTTGTAGATGCACGATGGAATAAGTGCTTCATATACTTATGCTTCGTAGGATCAATACTACATCACATCCTCCACCACTTCTTCTTGGTAAATATTATTATACACCATGGCATTTGACCATGAAACATTTTATTACTCAACAACATCTCTATCCATTTTTGTATGGACAAGTACCTGCCCCCAGTAACCCAAAAATACTCAAATATTGGATCAAGACTTATGACATAGTTCTTGGATGCTTGTTTATGTAAATTTCCATGTCTCTCCACCATCATGTGGTACACACGGAGTCTCCTCACATTGTTTGGAGAATTATCTAGAACTTTTTTTGACACCCTTCAGAGATTACAGTATCTACTCCTTCTGATACTGTTGTTTCCACATCCACTACATGTGATGATAGTTCTGATGATATTGATTTTCATGTTCATATTCTTGATGATGAGGATTGTTCTTCTAGTTCTGATGATGTGAGTATTGATGAGGATACATCTCCTCCCTCTCGATCACCTTTCAGATAATTTTGAATCTCCTCCACACTCTCCCGCAATTGACAGAGATCCATCAAACACCAGACATACATGTTCACGATTCCATGGTATTTCACCTTATTTCATTGCATTGGCCTCCATTCCAAAATCATTGTGTGAGGAATCTTCTACTCCTACTTCTTATGTTGACGATACATTCCTTTCAGACATTTCTCTTTTGTTTGTTAAGAAACCCTTTAAGGACGAGTTTCTATTGGACCCCAGATGTCTTTTCGCAAACCCCACTTGTGTTGTAGTACAAAATGATTATCTTCCATTTGCAGATCGTTCACAAATTTGTACTTCAAAGGATTCCATCTCCATTAAAAGGAGTTCCCCTTATAGGATATCAATCACTTCTACTTTTTTGAATATCTTCACTAATCCACCTCTACTTATGGATCCTCATTCTACTATTGTGAGGGTCATTGTACATTCACTTCATATGGATATTCTTCCAATGAATGATCCATACCCATCCTTTGATAGATCTACTTAAGTGACATTACCATCAATTCTTGTGCATACTCTTTCCAAACCTATGCCACATTTCAATCATGGACCAACTTCAGAGTTCTTCATACTACTTCCCTCAACTTCCTTTGTAGAGTGGTCGAACTTTTAGTACTCCTTTTTTGTTCTTCCTAAGGGTAGAAACATTGTTCAATGTAGATGGGCGTTCTTCAATCTTCAGGTGAAAGACCACATCATCGACACTCTAATGGGCCTCTCCTCTTCTTTATCTCTTTACTCTCTCTGGGATATCTTTTATGTTCTTTTAGGGGGCTTCTTTCTAAGGGATATTTTTTATATGTACTTATCTTTTCTCTCTTTTTGGGAGTTTTTTCCCAATGGGATTTTTCCTTTTCTATGCTTTATGAGATATTTTCATTGTATGTGGATACCTTAGCATACCTTTTTTTTAGACCCCCCTTTCTTTTCCACCCACCTAATCTACGCTTAAGGAGGGGTTTTGGTGTAGGCTTTAACTACACAGTCTAATTAGCTTTCTTGGGTTAATCATATGTTATAATTAGGGGAATCTACTTTGAGTCATTTTCTAATTGTGAGTTGAGTTAGTTACCTTTTTGGGTGACCTAATTTCTCATTATATAATGTAACCTCGTATGTAAATTTTTGTTATCTGGCTTATGCATAAATGAATCAAGATTTTTTCTTCTCTTGATTGTTGTTGGATCTCTCTACTCCACACAGATTTATGCTTTGTGCATTCAATCTTATCCAGTCACAATCCTCGATTATGGACCGCTCCGACAGTAAACCCCTAACGCATTCCCAAATTTGTGTATAAATGTATGTTTCTATTTAAATTCCAAGTTAATGACAAAAATTTGTTCCTTTCACAAAAATATTTTTTTGTGTCACGTGTTGAAAATTTACTTTTCAAATCATTGATGTTTAACTCTTCATTAACCCACTCTTGTTCATTGATGTCTACCTCTTCATTAACCCATTCTTGTTCATTGATGTCTACCTCTACATTAGCTTGTTCGTCTTCATTGATTTCGACATCATGATTATCATGCTCTCCTTCATTGAAGTTGATTTTTTGCTTGCCCATATTTTCCTATCGTATGAGCCCTGTCAACATTTTTTTAACTCTCATATCTTTTTCTTTAGAACATTTTCACTTCTTATTTTTTTATTTCCCATTATTCTTCCACGTAACAAATTTTCTCCTCTAAATTTTAATCTAACACATTTTGTCTACCAAAATTATACCTACAACTAAAGCGAATGGAAAATATAATATATACATTCTATATAGAACTGTGTTAAGAAACCTATATTTAATTTTTTCGTTATTTTTTTATGACGTAACTTTTTTTAGTTTTTATATATTTTAAATAATTATGGCATGCTTTAATTTGTTAATGTTTCACTTGAGTATTTTTTTAAACACTTTTAATTAAATATTATATTAATAATGTTTAGACTAATATTATAGAAAAATTAATGTGCTACTTATTTATAAATATCAAAAGAAATATTTAATTATCAACTCAAAATTAGGTGAATAATAAAACATATAATTATATAAACAAAATAATTATATAAACAAAATAATAATTTATGCAATATTTAATGGAACAAAATGGGTTAGTGGCTTTTTGGGTGGTAGAATGAATGCATGGTTAGTGGAAAGACAAGATTTAGGGGGTTCTCCCTAAAGAGTTTCCAAGGGTGAACCCCCTTATATGGTACCTAGGTTGCAAAAACAATGCCATGTATCCCATGTAATCCATGTGGAGGCCTATAATTGGTTTACAATTGTCATTTCATAAGCCACGAATTTGGGTCGAATTATTGGAAAATTTTATGAGATTCCACATTTACGGTTTTTTATCTTTCTAAAAAAAATTATTTTTACATATTTTTTACTATTTATTAATTCTTACTTGACTAAGGTATTATGAAAAAAGTGCATATTGTTTGTTTGGGGCATTGGGAATTTATTTGGAACATGTCCAAAAAAAAAATAGAACACTTCTCCATTTCATCATATATAAAGAGAAATATTGTCATGGAATTTTGTCCATATCTAAATTGAAATTGAATGTTACAGTATTTAATAAAAAATGAATTAAAATATATTGATTGAGAAAATACAAAAAAATATGAGTTCCTTAAGTCTATAAGTTAAGAATATGTATCCAAAAAATCTCAAGGAAATAATAAGTATTGAGAAACTTATAGTTGTGGGACTACTCTCACTCTATTAGAATTTGGTATGCGTATAACATACACCCTTTAAAATATATTTTTAAATTTTTTAAAAAATAAAACTTACATATGTATGTATAGACGTAACTTATCTTTATGTGTGTGTGCGCGAGCGCATGTGCGAGTGTGTGTGTGTGTGTGTGTGCGTGTGTACAATACATACACAAATACATATGTATGCATTTATGTATGTATGTAATATACATATATACATACTTTACACTTAAAATGCAACATTTATTTGGTTCATGTCATTTTGAAATTGTGTATGGTTTGGTCGTAATTACCTTTGGAGTTTGAGAAATATTTAAAATTAACACCTTTGTTGTACAAAAATTGGCAAATAGTAGGACATAGTTATATGCTTGGAAATATAAGCATGAAATGACATTGCCTAATCATAAAGATAAAAAGGACAGTAGATTTTGTGGTTTTGTGGTGGTGCTTACAGTGATAAAAGTTACATCAAAATGAGTGTTAATGCATTTATTTGAAGATTATGGTTTTTAGTTGACCATAAAACCCTTTTACCATAGCTAGCATACCAAGTAAATCATTGTGTACCCAAGACTAGTAAGTAATGTTATAGTGAAAATGTTTTGGCTTGATTCATTTCCTACCATATTGTTCTTTAATAAATTTGAATTAAAGAATACATGTATAAAAATGACATAAATAAAATCATCATTGGGGATTTTATATGTTTATAATGTAATAGGGTAAGTGCACCAAGTTGGGGGGCCAAAAAGGGGTATTAAGTGGACGCATGTTTTTGAAAAACAAAACTTCAACTTGTACGAGTTTTTCGAAATAGTTACACTCAAAATTGGAAGATGTTGTAGAAATATGAATCGTATCATTTTGAGTCTAGTTTCTAAGCTACTAAATTTTATTGAAAACGGATAAGTTTAAATGTGTCAAACAACTAAAATACCAACAGATGCTCTTGTTTTTGTTAAAAAAACATAATAGAGTGACTTTCGTGCCCCCCACCATTTTTTGAGCACCATTTAGTATTTTTGAAAACCCTTTGGTAGAAAGATAGTTAGGAGCATCTAGTTTGGGCTCCATTTTTTAATAGATTTTTTTGGCGAATATTTTTTTATTTATGATTTTTCTAGTACATAAATTCTATGTTTTGAAAAATAACGGAGCTTCGACCGTGCCCCCCCTAACTACCTCAAAAAATATCAAAAATTAGTTTTTTTTAATATGTATAGAGTTATGCCTAGTTTGGGCTAGTATTTTTTTAAAAAAATTTCGATCACCCAAAAAAAAGATACACCATGAAAGATAGACATATTTACACTTCAAAAAATAGCTATAAAAAGGTGTAGTTAGAAAATAAATAATATGGAAACCTTATATTAGTCAGAAAATTTGAAAAATTGTATTTTTAGAAAGAAGAGACTCTACTCTATGTCGTGGTATAATTTTTTAAAAAGGGATTAATTGTTTTATTTTGATTTATCATAGAGAAAGTGGCATTTTTACATTTTCTTGTTAAACATGTTGTTTGTTGTGCTTGTGCAGGTCCATGCCTCAGGCTTGGGGATCCATACCGGATCCCAAGCCTTGAGGCATGGCTTGGGAAAAGAGAAAATGCAAAATGTGTATGCATTTTGTGTAGTATAAACATAACGTGTACTTGTTATAATGCATACACATTATGTGTAGTATAAACATTATGTATGCTTTTGACATGCTTCTATTTACATAAATAAAAGTATAAGTTTTTCATTTATTTATTTATGTAAATATAAGAAATTAGGGTCACTCTGCACCTTATGGAAGTAGTCTCATAGCTCCATGAGTCATGGTTTAGGAGATAGTTTTTAAAGTATAATCTGGTCAGTACATAGGTAATTTTTCAGGATTTCAGCATTCAGCCTAAATCTTTTAGCATTTAACTTCTACAATCAAAACCCTAAACCATAGGCCATAAAACTAAACACTAAATTATAAACCTTGATCCCTAATACCTAAACCCTAAACCTTTAACCATGATCCCTAGACCCTAAAACCTAAACCCTAAACCCTAAACCTTAAACATTCAACCCTTACCCGTGAGCCCTAAACCCTGAGCCTTAAGCCCTAAACCCTAAGCCATAATCCCTAAACCATAAACCCTAAACCATGAACCATGAGCCCTAAATGCTAAACCCTAAACCCTGAACCACAAAAACTAAATCCTAAACCCTAAACCCTGACCCCTAAACCCTAAACCTTAAACACGAAATCCTAAACCCTAAACCCTAAGCCTTGAACCCTACACCCTTATCCCTAAGCCCTAAAATATAAACCCTAAAACCTAGACCATATACCCTAAGCCCTAAAACCTAAACCCTAAACCCTAAACCTTAATCCCTAAACATTAAATCCTAAACCCTAAACCGTGAACCCTGAACCATAAAACCTAAAACCTGAACCGTAAACTATAAACCCTTATCACTAAACACTAAATCCTTAACCCGAAACCCTAAACCCTAAACCCTAAATCCTTAACCTCGATTCGTAAACCCTAACCATAAACACTAAACCCTAAACCTAAAACCTAAAACATAAATCCTAAACCATAACCCTAAACCTTGAACCCTGAACCCTAAACCCTAAACCTTAAACCCTGAACCATAAGCCCTAAACCCTATACCCCAAACCCTATTTTATCAATATTTCCTAGTCTCGTGCCTAGAACCATCATTGATTCTGCTTATAGAACTACCTTGTTTATGAGAGGTGGGACAAGTAACTAAATGGATATGACATCTTCATTATGCCTTGTAATGCATATATTACACATCTCTTCCAAACTTGATTCTCTCCACATATGCGTACGCTCTTGAATGTAAATTTATTCACACTCTAAAATAAATTTCACATTTCTCATATTTCCATGTATGGTATTATGCAAGCCAGGATGACCCATTGGAAGCTGGAAAAAATAACCATCACAACAAAAAAATTAATCTTAAAGGAAACAAAGAAACATAGAGAATATATCAATGCAAAGGTGTAGGATCATAATTGAATTTCCTATAGTATCCTCTCCTCCAAAGAAAGATAAAGTTCAAGTGTTCTACTGGAATGGATAGTAAATTTGACAGAACTTCCTAAAGTTTTCAAAATAAGCATAGAAATAGGGGAATGGCTAAGAACACTAAGGGGTTATCAATCACCTATTAAATCTTTCTTGTTTAGTTCTAAATGGGAGTTACCTGGCCTACGACTTAGTGACCTTCCATTCATTGATAATTCCTTATATGATAAACCCATGGATGTTTTCAAAATCCCCTAAACAAAAATATTGGGGTAGTCATCAATCCTAGTGAAGGGTGTGATGTGGTTTCCAAGAAAATTGAAATTCATATAGATTTAGAGGTCATAAGATGAATTTACAAATATCTCTATCATTATAAATGGAAGCCAAGTAACAGTCTCTCCCTGTACATCTAAGGATTGAAGACTACTGGGGTCTTTAGAAGGATTGGACAGTTAGGAATATGACATTTCCATCCTTCAAAATATCAACATATGAAAAACATCATATTTTGATGACTCTCTTTGAATGTTCTACCTACAAATTCGATGAACCCTGAACTTTGTGACCTAAACCCTTAACCCTCAACCATGAGACCTAAACCCTAAACTATAAACCCTAAACCCTAAAATTAAAATAATAAATCCTAAACCCTAAACACAAAATACTAAACCCTAAACCCTTGACCATAGACCCTAAACCCTGAGCCCTAAGCCATAAACCCTAAATACTAAATCCAGAGCCCTGAGCTCTAACCCCCAAACCTTAAACCAATAACTTTGAACCCTAAACCTTAAGCCATAAACCATAAACCATGAACCCTAAACCCTAATCCCTAATCCCTAAACCTTAAACCTTAATCCTTGAGCCCTACACCCTAATCCTTGAGCCCTAAACCCTAAACCTTAAACCCTAAGCTCTAAACCCTAAATCTAGAGCCTTGATATCTAATCCCTAAACCTTAAACCCGTAACTCTAAACCTCGAACGTTGAGTCGTAAATCTTAAACCATGCACCCTAACTCCTAAACCCTGAGCCCTAAGCCCTAAACCGTAAACCCTAAACCTTAAGGCCTAAATGTTAAATCCTAAAGGAACTTAAACCCTAAAAACTAAATCATAAACCCTAAACCCTGACCCCTAAACCCTAAACTCTAAACCTCAAGCACTAAACCCTAAACTACAAGCCCTAAACCCTAAACACTAAACCCTAAACCCTAAACTCTACGACCTAAACCGTTAACCCTAAAACCTAAACCCTAAACCTCAAGCCTTAAACCCTAAACCCTTAACCCTTTTCCCTAAACCTTGAACCCTGACCTTTAAACCTTAAACCCTAACTCCTAAACCCTAAACTCCTAAACCCTAAATCGTAAACCCTAAATCCTCAACCCTAAACCTTAAACCCTAAGCCCTAAACCCTAAACCCTATACCATAAACCCTAAGCATTAAGCCATAAACTCTAAGCCCTAAATCCTAAACCCTAAACCATAAACCCTAAAACCTAAACCTTGACCCCTAAACCCTAAACCTTGAGCCCTAAACCCTAAAAGCCCTAAGCCCTAAGCCCTAAGCCAAAACCCTAAACCTTGAACCCTTAAACATAAACCCTCAACCCTAAACCCTAAAAACTAAACCTTGATCCCTAAACCCTGAACCCTCAACTCTCAACCCTAAACCCTCAACCTTGATCCCTAAACCCTAAACCCTAAACCTTTTTCCCTAAACCCTGAACCTTGACCTTTAAACGTTAAACCTTAACTCCTAAACCCTAACTCCTAAACCCTAAACTATAAACCCTAAATCCTCAACACTAAACCTTAAACCCTGAGCCCTAAACCCTAAACCCTATACCATAAACCCTAATCCCTAAACCGTAAATCCTAAACCCTAAACCCTAAACCCTAAACCTTGAGCCCTAAACCCTAAACCCTAAGCCCTGAACCCTAGGTCCTGAGCCATAAGCCCTAAACCAAAACCCTAAACCTTGAACCATCAAACATAAACCCTCAACCCTAAACCCTCAACCTTGATCCCTAAACCCTAAACCTTGAGCCATAAACCCTAAACCCTCAACCTTGACCCCTAAACCCTAAACCCTGAACCATAAACCCTGAACCCTAAACCCTAAACCCTGAACCATAAACCCTAAACTCTAAACCCTAAACCATGAACCCTAAACCATACCCTAAGCCCTGAGCCCTAAACCCTAAACCCTAAAATCTGAACTATGAGCCTTAAACACTAAACCTTAAACCCTAAACTCTAAACCTTGAGTCCTAAACCCTTAGCCATAAACACTAAACCCTGAGCCCTAAACCCTAAACCCTAATACATAAACCCTCACCCAAAGGAAAGTCTTAAAAAGATCATTCAACGTGTTTCAGTGTGTAGGCAATAGTGTTTAAGGTGATCGATTGACTCATTTAGTTTTTGTGAGAGACTACTTCCTTTGAAGGCCTAAAAAGGCATTTTTGGCCATTTTGTAGTTAATTGAACACCCTTTAGAACAATCTAAAATGAGCTAGTCATGTCACAGAGTTATCAAGGACCATTATTTGTGAAGTATTAAGGCATCGTTTGTCTCCATAAGAGACATATGAGCAAAAGCGTGTATGAGAATCATGAATTTGATTCCATGAAAGGATGCTTTTAGAGCTAGGAAAGGTGAGGGTATGATCTTTATATGGAGCACCATGTTTCTAAGAATGAGAAATCATCTGAGTTCACTTCATGCAATTCACTTGGTACTATTCGTAACAACTCATTCAACACCTAGTAGTGTTATCACACCTTAAGGAGGAGGCACATTACAATCACCTCATTGTTTCCATAAGACAGGAATCCCATTTAGGGAACACTCCTCTATCTACAAAGTGAGGATCTCTTTTTAGTAAGAAGTAGACAAACATAATAGAGTTAATTCATGGTCACTAAAGTGAATTATGGACCAAATTTAAAAATTAGAACCAATTCAAGCAGTGGTAGGGCCAAAATCCATTTTAGAAGGTCAAAAAACCTTTAAAAGTGACTATATGTTTTCCCAAAACAAAGACCGACTACAATATATATGCCCTGAAAGTTTTAGGTCATTTGTTGAAATCCTGAAAAATGAGTAAGTACTGACCAGATTAGATTTTGAAAAACTATCTTCTAGATTATAATTGTTGGAGCTACGAGACCACTTCCATAAGGTGCAGAGTGACCCTAATTTCTTATATTTACTAAAATAAATTTAAAGTATAACAAATAATAAAAGGATAAGAAACAATAAAAGAAATTTTATATTTATTTAAACATTTATTGTTGTAGTATAAACCACCAAAACACATATGCATGGTCCATACTACACAAAACACGTATGCATTATAGGTTCGGTGATTACCAAGCCAAACAAATTAAAACGCGAGCGCATTTTAGCAAAACGCGTATGTGTTTCGTCTGTTTTCAGGTTTTTGTCCACTTTTTGGCCCCCAAACTTCGTGCACTTACTCAAGAGTACCTATATATGTTGTTTTTCATCCATAATACACTAATGAACTCATCTATGGGATGATCAATATTGACTCTATGGTCATATGAAGTAGGAGAGTGTTGCACATAATATTTCATATGAAATTTTTCATTATTCTTAATTTCTTACATAACATGATTTTGGAGAGGATAGATGAACAATTTTAAGTGTTGATTATGTTGTGAACTGGTTCATCTTTCATTGTGTTACTACCATCTATTTGAATAGGGTTGTTTTCAATAAGGACCCAAATCTTATTTCTCAATCCAAAACATATATTTTTTAAAACATTTATGATAGGTGCAATATTTATTCACATCAAAGTTCTTATATTGTTGTCTAGATGTGTCGGTATTAATTGGTGGAGGTCAAGAAATCGCGTTGTATTCATGAAAATGTTGAGGCACTTTGTGAGGGGGCTCAAATAAAAGCATGAATTGTCTTAGTTGAGGAGATGAAAGGACAAACATGTTATTTGGTTTTGATACCCTATTTATTGAAGTTTTAGCATCATTATTGAATTAAAATTTTGTATCACTAACCTTAGCCTTGAAAGATGATTTTTTTTTAAAATTTAGCTTTGGATGATGTTAGAGTATTGTTCATGTGTTTAAGAATGTCAATCGCAAGGATCTTGGTTTCATATTACTTCATAGTATGGAAAATTTCATTCAAATCTTTAAATGTGCAAAAAAATTAAGTGACTAGCTTTTGTTTGGGATACAATAAAGTGTTCATCATAAGAGAGCTCAATGGTGCATGTATGTGTATCAATATATTTAGGATGTGATATTCAGTAGAATTTTCTTTGGAGGTGATGCCAAATTGACTTAAGGATCATGGAGAGATAATAAAAAAATATTCTGGTGTTTCCAAGTTTTTCATATTGATAGTGATTTTCTCATAAGAGGATTCATTAGCATAATGTGGAAGATATTTCTCATTCTCATATTCAAAGATAGGATTGGCCTCGTGTTTATTTTGTATGTTATTATGGATGAATTAAATACATTGGCTTCTTGAAAATGTGATTTACCTCATGTAGTGCATCCATTTTTCCCCATAATAAGTTATATGATAGTTAGAGGTCTAAGGACATTAACTTTGTGTGTACTATTTTGGGTCCTACGGTAAAAAGGATCCAGATACAACCGAGGGAATTTTGGTTACTCTTTTCAAATCCATACTCGTTAATTAATGTCTTTTTTAGGTCATTTTAAAAATATCCTAAAGTGTCGATTAATCATAAGGATGTAACATTGATTACTTACCCTTCTTCTACTAAGATATTCCTCACTTGAGCATCATTAGTCATACACTAATGAAGAGGGAGGGTCATTGGCATGGTAAAATATGTCATCAATAATCATGTTATTCTCTAAAAATTCAATAGAAAGTTTACTATTATATTGAGTATGAGACATAGTTTCTATGACATGTACTTTGTTATGTGAAGCCAGTTGGGTTATTATTCCTCAGTGGTCATCTAGGAATCCTCTATGGATTGAATGTGTTTCATCCATAACTTTCTATGATGAGGGGATGTACATATAAGTTTGGTGATAGGAATCTTACAAGGCAGGGAATTGAGTTCACCAAGGGTTTTTTATAAGTTTCATAATGGTATTTAGGTTGATATGTTGGGTAAGTGGTTAGAGATTTGATGATTGGATGGTTTTTTCCAAGGTTTGAGGAGCTTTCTTCTTAGGTTGAGTCTCCATTAGTGGAGCGAAATTTTTGAAATATGATCATTTGAAGATGAAGTAGAGGTATCCTTAAGAAAAATTTATTCTTGAGATGTATTTTTTAGAATTTTTGACCTAATATTTATTTGCAAAATTTCATCGATATTTGACATTTGTTGCACTTGCATATTAGGAGTTGAGATATTTTTTTCATAATTTCCTTCTACGGTGACCACAATTTTGTTCATGGGTTCCTTATTAAGATTATGGACAATTCTTTTTTTTTATAGTTTTAATGATTTCAAGAAAGTGACTAATATTTTTCATAATACTCTTTAGTGATTGCAACATGATCAAAATTAACACATAACATGAGGATATAGGTGATCATTTTGAATTCATGACAATTTTTATAAGAGTATTAATGTTTTGTTTTTGATTAATAATTTAAGGGGTTTTATTGCCTCACTTAAAAATTAAAGAAAATAAGACAAGAGACATAAAAATAACAGTTATTGTAGTATAGTGTTCTACAAAATACCGCCATATACTATAATAGGGTGATAGAATATAGGTGGAATCACGAAAACCATTTTTGGCCCACATGGGAATAGTAGAGAGAATTACATACACACAGAAACAATGAAGCAAAAACAAAAACAACATTGATATAACTAGATCATATTTGTTGGACCATCTTGGCTTTCTTCAGTTCTTTGGCCTTCATCATTTCTTGAACCTTGTGTATTCGTCCTCATCATCAATTAGAGAGAGGAATTGTTTTATTCCAAGAAGAAGCAGCTTCACTTATCATGATAAAAACTAATGTACATTGTTAGTTGCATTGAAAACAAGTATAGTATCAGTAGCAACAAAAACTGAGAAGCCTAAGGCAAGTAAATTTCCATTTTTTCCGTGTTCCATTTTCCTTTTTACTTCCACAAAGCTAGTCCAAGCTTATGCATAAATGTGACCAAGAACATATGGCTTTCTACCTCTTTTTTAAGGGTATATGGATTTGCATGAGATAGATTTTACCTTCATTCCCAATATATCCTCACGAGAGGATAGGGACTGAAGAGTATGTATAAACAAACAAGATCGATTTGGGCGAGAAATATGCTGAAAACGAAGGCAATGAATGGCCATCCTCGCCACCTTATAAATACATCTCTGCGTACACTTCTGAGTTGATGCATTTATGATGGAAGGATATATACATATACTCTACGCTTCAAATGCAACATTTATTTGGTTTACATCAATTTTTAAATTGTATACGGTTTGGTGGTAATTATTTTTCGAGTCAGACAAATATTTAAAATTCACGTGTACAAAATTTGGTAAATAGTAGGTAGGTCATCCTTTAACGATTTGAAATCCAAGCAAGAAATGATAAAACTAATCATAGAGATTAAAAAGGCGTGCTATATTGTGTAGTGGTGCTTATGATGACCAAATTTGCATCATTATGTGTGCTTGGGAATTATTTTTAATGATTTTGGGTTTTAGTTACGATAAAAACTTTTTGTTGTAGCCAACAAACCAAGTAAATCGTGAGTGTACAAACAATGTTATAGTGCAAATGTTTTGGCTTGATCCATTTCCTACCATAATGTGTTTTACTAAATATAAACAAATAGCTCATCAATAATATCATTGTTGGGGATTTCATATTTGTATCATTGGGGATGCCATATTTGTATAATGTAATAATAGGTATTTTTTGTTTCTCATCCATGATATATCAATGAACTCATCTATGGGATGATCAATATCAACTCTAGGAGTATGTGAAGTAAGATACGGTTGTACATCATATTTCATATGAAAATTATTCTTATTTTCTTACATGATATGATTTGGAAGAGGATATATAAACAATTTAAAGTGTTGATTATGTTGTGAATTGATCAATTTGTTATTTTGTAGTTATCATCTATTTGAATAGTTTTGTTTTCAAAAAGACTGTGATATCATTTGATCAAGCCAAAACATTTGTCTGTTTAATATCCTAAACATTTATGATAATTACAATATGTATTCATGCTACTAAACATTTATGATAATTACAATATGTATTCATGCTACTAAACATTTATGATAAATACAATATGTATTCACATCACATTTCTTATATTGGTGTCTAGATACATCAGTCTTAATTGGCAGAGCTAAAGAAATCATAATACATTCATGAAATTTTTGACACACTTTGTGAGGGGGTTCAAATAAATCCATAAATTATCTTGGATGAGGAGGTGTGAGAACAATCATGTTATTTGGATTTAATACCCTATTTATTAAAGTTTTAACCTCATTATTAAATTGAAATGTTATATCATTATCCTTAGCTTTGAAAGATGACATTTTTAAATTTAGCTTTGGAGAATGTTGGAATATTGCTCTCATGTTTAAGAATGTCAACTGCAAGGAGTTGGGTCTCATATTACTTTTAGTATGGAAATTTTCATCTAAATATTTAAATGTGGAGAAAATATAAGTGACTAGCTTGTGGTTGGGATACAAGGTAGCCTTCATCGCAAGAGGGCTCAATGGTTCATGTTTGTGTATCATTGTGGTTAGGATGTTGGGTTTTATTGGAAGTTTCTTTGATAGTGATGAAAAGTTTAATAAGGATCATGGAGATAGAAGCAAAGGATCTTGAAATATTTTGGTGATTCCAAGTTTGTCACATTAATAGTTATCTTCTCATAAGAGGGTTTATTAGCATTATATAGAGGATCTTTCTCATTCTCATCTTTGAAGATAGGAACGATAAATCTCTTGGTAAGAGATATGTAGGAAGGCACTTTGTGATACATTGTGGAAACTTGATTGTGTTGCATGTGCTTTGGAGTTTGTTTGGCTCATTATCATTACAATCAACAATAATAATTTGTATTTATCTAGGTTCATATCAATAAATTCAAATAATGCAGTACTACAGATGGTTTTTGTAGCATGTATACATATTTCATTTTATGGATCATTTACAATGGGAATATCCAATTGGTCAAGATCAACCTCGTGTTTATGTTGTATGTTATTATGGATTTAAATTAATACATAAGCTTCTAGAATATGTGATTTTTCCCATCTGGTGTGCCCATGTTTAGCCCAATAGTAAGTTATATGAGTGTTGGAGGTCTAACGCCATGACCTTGTTGTGTAATATTTTGGGTTCTCCTATAAAATGGATCTAAATACAACCAAGTGGGTTCTAGTTATTCTTTTCTAAGCCATGCTAGCTTATTCATGTATTTTTTTAGTTCATGTAATTATTAACCATAAAGATGTAACATTTCTTCTTGAGCCTTCTTCCACTAAGACCTTCCTCAATTGAGCATCATTGGTCATGACACTATTGAAGAGTAGAGCGTCATTGACACAGTAAATGATATCAATAATGATCATGTCATCCTCCAAAAATTCAATAGAAATTTTATTATTAGATTGAGGATGATACACAATTTCTATGTCATGTACTTCATTAGTATGTGAAGGTTGGTTAGGTTGGTCTTCCTTGATGGTCATATAGGAATCCTATAATCCTTGAAATTTTTGCATCAATAAATTTCTATGATGAGGTAATGTAATCATATGTTTCATGAGAGGAATATTACAAGGCATGGAATTCATTTCACTAAGGGTTTATGATAAGTTTTGTAAAGGTATTTAGCTTGATAAGTAGGTAATTTGTTGGATCTTTGATGATTGGAGATTTTTTTCATAGGTTGAGGAGATTTATCCTTAGGTTGAGGCTCCAGCAGTGTACGTAATTTTTAATAATATGATCATTTATAGATGAAGTAGAGGTAGCTTTAAGTGACATCTCATCTTGATATGAATTTTTAGGATTTTGGATATGATCTCTATGTGCAGGATTTCATTGATATTTGAAGTTTTTTCCATTCAGAGACCGTTTGTTCATAATTTCTTTCAGTGGTAGCCATAATGTTGTTCATGGGTGTCTATTAGTGCAGAATCATAGCACCCCTGAGTGTCTGCAACTATATGGGTTGACACTCTTAGTGTGATTGCACAACATGGAACATCTCTGAAAGTGTGGGACTTTGAAAATGAGAGAGCTCTCCGTATGAAGGTCAGTTCATGTTCCTCTATTTAGGTGCACACATGAAACTTGTAGAGGACCTATTCTAAAAATCTATTCTAACTTGTCAAGGAGACAGGGTTGAGAAAGATGCGAAAAAATAACCTAAGCTAACACGGTGATGCACCAAAGGAATGTTAAACACCCGTTTTGCAATTTAACACAGACCATAGAAATGTAATACAACCAACATACGTAGATAACCAAACTACAATGAGAGATCAGAAGAAAACAATGAACACATGAGAGTTTGGTTGAGAATCATCCACAGACATATATTATTGCTCCAGAGTTGATACAGTACATTACAGTAGCCAAGAGGAAAAACTTTGCATTACAATTTGAATGGGAGGTTTGGAAAACTCCACAAATTCACTTGCAGACAAGGGAAGAAGGGAGGGTGCAAAACAAAATTTCCAACCCTTTACAATGAGCAAAGCTCCTTCTTTTATAGATGCAGCGAAGAGAGATAGAAGAAAAGAGGCGGGAAACCTGATTTGGAGCTCAGCTACCTGCCATCAATGCCCCTGTAAATCTGCCCACAATCTATGTTAGTCTGCCACTCTATGTCTTCTCGGCGTGTCGAAGAAGGAAGAACGATGGATCAAATCAAATCTGATCTGGTTGTTGAGAGCAATTAGATCGCATATTAATGGCATGAAGACATTTTCCCAATTCTCACCCACCTAACCTTCGTCAAAATTAGGGTTTCAGTTTTCCATGGCGTAGAGGAGGTCAAGATCTTTCTAAAATGGTCCTCTTTTGAATTTAGGCACTGGACTCAAAATATATGGTTATTTGAATGTTTGAGTCAGGTCTTACAAAAATGGGCGAAAACAAGTTTTTGCAGAATGGGCCACGTGGCACCTAAAATTCACTTTCGCCTTTTACACTTAAAATTACAAAATGTGGCAAAAAATGCTTTTCCGAGCCCCGCATATTCACTCTTGATGGCAAAAAACCGATCACATGGGGCCCATTGGTGCCCGCATTTTCCATTTGAGATTGTACGGAAACACGTCCTCCCCAGGCTTTTAGAATTTTCAACACCTTCTTACCTTTTCGACTCTGGCCAATTTGGGCTCATTTGGACACGTGGCACCTTTGAAATTGTGTTGAGATGCGACAGGTGTGGCTCATGCCTTTATACTTAACACCTTTTGATGAATACTACCTTTAAACCCTAGTAGTTTAATTTATGACATCTGATGACACTGCCTCTGATTCGAAGGCCATGGCCTTTGTGTTTTGGAGTCTCCTTTCATTTGGCACATGTTTGACTCTAGACACATGGAGCCTCAACGCTTAATTTGGAGCTTTTCCAGAGTTGATTTTAAGTTATGTTAAGAGGACATGTGGCACGCTTTCCTTCCATGGTATACTTTGTTATGGTTTGGACCTTATGTCTTGACCCCTGGCTAAGTGGCAAACTTTTGTTTGGTGCTTTATGGGCCTATACGTCTGACTCAGGACAACGTGGAGACTTATTATACTTGTCCAATTCAAACGGTCTGGCTTTATTCCCTTTTGGAACACATGGAAGCTTTGCGCTTGTTTGAACTAGCCCCTAGGCCGACCATTTTGAACTTACGTCGTTGACACGTGGTACCCTCTACCTTTGCCGTCATTTTTACTTTTTACCATTTTGAGTTGATTTGAACAAAGGCTAGGCTCTGGGAGAGCCACTTTTTTAACCTTTGGACATGTGGAAGCTCAGCTCCTCACGAGTTTAGGATACTTAGCCGATTTTAGATTCTCAAACCTTGGAAGATGCGCATCTGAGCTTTGGGTTGACACGTGGACACCTTCTGCTGATTCTCTATACTTAACCAATTAGGCCCGCTGCCATTTGACTTCTATTGGACCCTGACCATGTGGAGAGTTGGCGCTAGTTTGAGTATCCGCCTTGGGCTGTCTTTTGAAATTACGCCGAGCTGACACGTGGTTCTTCCGCTCATTTGGAATTTTCAATGGCCGACTCTGTCCCTTTCCGAACCTGGGACACGTGGAGCTTGACACTTGTTTGGGGAACTTCCCTTTGGGTTTAACCTTTGAAAGAAGCACCGATGAGGCACGTGGCAGCTTCCACATCTCTTTCATACTTAGTCAATTTGGGCCCGCTCTGAATCATTTGTGAAGCCCAAAGACTTTGAGCCTTTCCCCGCTTCTCTCCTGAGAGCCTCTTGTTTCTTTGACGTTGTTTGCCTCCTTTATCGACCCTACTCCTCCATTGTAGATCCCACCTGCAACTTTTTTGTTAGATTTGAAATGTGGGCTCATACGACGGAAGCCTCCCCTTAGATTTCTTCCTGTGTAGGTCATGTTTGATCAATTTTGTCCGGGGGGCAAAATTGAGATAAAAATTTGGTGACTCACGAGGACATCTTCCTACTAGATGAAGAGATCAGTAGCCTTGTTAGTATCCATTGGGCATGGAGTCATGGGTGGTGGCCTGATGCTGGTCCTATTCTTGAAGCTTGAATCTGACGTTTACACTTGAAACCTGGAACCTGCCTTCACTGTTATGGAAATGGACCCTTCGAGACCCGATTTTAGTTGCTCTGTATTTGTTCTATTTTAAAATGAGCAACTGTCATGGTGACCTATGGGTCTCCCTATTGCAAATGCTGAAGGGCCTTGACATTCACCTGGAGGCACATCGAACTATATAACGACACAAACCTAGAGCAAAAAAACCTGTGCCACAACACTTAGGGAAATAAAACCTATGCTACAACAAGACAATGTGCATACACACTTAGAGAAATTAAAAAACCTAGGCTAATATTTACAAGGGTGGAACCTTCCTTTTCAGTAGTAGTGTTTGAGGTAGATCCCATTGACTGGAATCTACAATTCTTCACCATCCAACTTAGCCAGCCAGAAGGCATTGCTACTTTTACACCTTGTGATCATGTAGGGGCCACTCCAAATGGCATCAAACTTGGAATGCTTTCCTGGTTTTTCCTGATCTGCATCCCACTTTAGAACTAAGTCCCCCTCTTGAAAGGTCCTTGTTCTTGCTTTCTTATCAAATCTCTTCTTGATCAATGCTTGATCTTTCTCCATGATCTGCATTGCATGCTCTCTTGCCTCTCCTACTTCCATTAGCTCTGCATACCTGATTTCCATAGGTTCAAACTCGGCTAGTTCCAACTATTTCATGAGCTCCAAAGTGGGCAGCTCCAATGATATGGGAAATACTACCTCTTTTCCATATACAATCTTGTATGGGGAGCTCCTGTGGACCTTTTGGATGTGATCCTATCAACCCATAGAGCTGATTTGAGCTTTGTGTGCCAAGTTCTCTAATTTTCATCAAGATTCCTTCTGATAATCCTTAATAGGTTCTTGTTTGTGGACTCTGCTTGGCCATTACCTTGAGGGTAATAGTTTGATGAAGTGTTGAGGTATACACCATTCTTGACAGCCCATTCAGTGATCCTTATACCAAGGAATGCCAATGCATTATCTGATATAATAGTGGCAGGGACTCCAAACCTGGTGGCTATTCCTTCATAGAAATCCAAGATGTTGGATTCATTTGCCTCCTTAAGTGCCACTGCTTCAAGTCCACTTGGTGAAATAGTCTGTTGCTGTAAGTATCCACTTGTGGCCCTGGCTTGAATTTGGGTTGATTACTCCAATGAAGTCTAGTCCCCATTGCATGAATGGCTGATCCACTGAAATTGGATGAAGGGGCAGGGCTGCTAACTTTTCCTTCCCTATGAAGAATGCACACTTCTTGCACTTCTTGATCCATGAGTAGCAATCCCTAAACACCGTAGGCCAATAATAACCAGCTTTCATGATTTTGAGAGTTGTTACTCGAGGAGAAAAGTGGCCTCCTACTTCTCCATCATGGAACTCATGCAACACCCTCTCAATTTGTCATGTCCCAATGCACCTCAATAGAACACTATTGATATCCTTCTTGAACAAGACACCACCAATAAGCACATATGGGATGGCTTGTAGTCTGAAGTATCTCCTCTTTTCTTTGTTCCATTCTAGAGGGCACAAACCTATTTGGAGATAATGCACCAAGGCTTGGGTCCAACATGGAATAGGTGCATCATTAGCTGGTTGTTCTTGATCATTCTGTAGTAATAGGACAACCTCTTCTTCATCCACTGACTCATTGTTGCTTGGAAGTGAGCTACTCACACAGACCCTTTCCACGAACTAGTTTGGTCACTTTGATTTCAATGTCATACTCCATTACATGAGTGATCCAACCTGGCTCTCTTCTCATTCAAGTCCTTGTTTAGGAGAAAATCCTTGACACCAACATGAGACACTAGCAGTTGAATCTTATTGTTCGAGACTAAGTGTCTGAACTTCTTCAAACTCCTAATGACAGCAAGGACATGCTTCTCAATGAAAGAATACTTTACCTCGTAATCTTCCAAGCTCTGACTGAAGAAGGCTATGGGTTGTTCTGAACCTTCCTTGTTAGGCTGAACCAAGATAGCTGAGATTGTGTCTGACCCTCCAAAATCATATAGCATGAAGTCCTTTGAAAAGTTTGGGTTAACAAGAGTTGGGGCCTGTGATATTGCGAGCTTGATGGCCTCAAAACTCTCTTTTCCTTCTGTTTGTCCATTTAAATGCAAGACTCTTCTTTAACATCATTGTTAAAGGCTTCACAAGAGTGGAAAAATCAGGCACAAACCTACGAACAAAGTTTATTCTCCCCAAGAAGATTTGGAGAGATTTCTTGTGTTGTGGCAATGGAAGTGTTCGGATGGCTTCAACCCTTTCAGGATCAATTGTTAACCCTTCTCTTGAGACAATGTGGCCCAAAAATTTTCCCTCATGTGCCAAGAATACACACTTCTTTGGGTTTAATGACACTCTGAACCTTCTACACCTCTGAAATACCTGTCTGAGGTGGAAGAGATGGTCTACAACATTCTTTGAGAAGATGGTGATATCATCTAGATACACCAGAACTATATTGTTGATTAAGCCTTTGAATGCCATGTCCATAGCTCACTAAAATGTTGCTCTGGCATTTGACAGTCCAAATGGCATCTTCTTATAAGCATATGTACCCCATTTGGTGGTGAAGGTTGTCTTGAATTGATCTTCCTCTTTCACCATTATCTGATTATAGCCTGAGTATCCATCTAGCAATAAAAACCTCTCAGAGCTAGCTACAACCTATAAGATCTGTTCCATTGATGGAAGTGGATAATGATCCTTGAGTGATGCTCTGTTCAGATCATGAAAGTCCACACACAGTCTGATTTCTCCATTTCTTTTCCTCATAGGCACCAAGTTTGCAACCCAACTTGAATGCTTGATAGGGAAGATGATGTTGGCCTTAATTAGCTTGTTCAACTCTTTCCTCATGAGAGGTTCAATGTGAGGGTTTACTGGCCTTTGCTTCTGTCTGAAAGGCTTAGATCCTGGATCCAGCTCGATAGTGTGTTGTGCCAACCTTGGGTTGAAACCTCTTAAATCCTTGTAATTCCAAGAAAAGACATCTGGGAATTCTTGACAAAGTTGAATGAATTCATATTTTTCTTGTTGAGTACTTACCTTGCCAATTCGCAAATGTTTTGCCTTCTTCTATGGAAATGGGCTCTGAATCTTCACCCTTTACCTGAATATTTTATTTCTCCTTCCGGAATTGATCATTTGGGTTGAAGATTGACTCCAAAGTTACAAGACCCTTTGGTAATTTGTTGGTTCTCAGCTGCACCACTTGGTCACCATACCATTGTTCCAACTTGTCTTGGTTTCTGGAGGAGAACTCAACTTCTTCTTGTAGAAAATTGACAATTTGTTGATCATTCTCAAAGACTTGCCAACTTGTGTTGTTATCTGGGACAACTGGTCTTACAACCACTTTGATATGGGGCTGAGACTTATCACTCTTGATACTCTCTACTACATCAAATGTTGCCCCAATTGCTGCCAATTCTGTCTGCTGCTTCATTCTTCTTCCTTGGGATGGAATTGATGTTGAAATGCTTGAAATCTTCGATGAGGTCCCATACCCGGTTCTTGTAGTTCTTTAACAGATCATTCTTGGCAGCATTTTGTCCTCAGACTTGACTCGTTCCAACTAGCTCACTATCACCAAAATACTTGCAAGTTTTTAATCCCTCTTTTCCTTTCCCAATGCAGTCCATGGATCAAGGCTTCATACTCTATTGTGTTGTTTGAGAAAGAAAATTGGAAACAGAAGGCTGAGTAATATTTCATACCTTGAGGTGAAACAAGCATAGCTCCTCCTCTGGCTCCTTGTCTACTTCTTGAGCCATCAAAGAATAACTTCCATACCTCATTATCATCTTTGTGGTCTGGCTTAGTGATGTCAGGAAGAGGATGATTCTCCTCATGCAAACAAGTAAACTCCTAGCTCAAATTCCTCCATTTCCTTGTAAGGGTCAAAAGCATGCCTCTTGTTCACCCACTCATCGAGGGTCAAGTCTGGAATACACCCAACCTTGGTATCTGCCTCATAAGTGCTTAAGAGGTCTTCCTGATCAAAGGCTGAACAATTCACATTGATTGGGCTGGGTACATGAGGCTCAATATGGAAATCTGCAATGGGCTCAGATCTGATCGTAGCCTTAGCTCCATACCTTCTTCTAAAAATCATGTGTGACCAATCAGTAGACAAATAGCCTCCAATTTTAGTAGTGAAGTCCCTTGACAAACACAATGCAAAATGTGGTGGCAAGTCTATGACTGATATGTTTTGCAATACGGTCACATTGGGGCATGCATGCAATGTGAGGATCAAATCCTTGATGACTCCAACCGTCATTATTGTTGTCCCATCCAATTGCACTACACCCTTGGAGATGACTTCGTATTGAAGACCCAGCTGATCGGCTATTTTTTTTGGCATACAGAGCTACTTGCCCCTGAATCAATCATGTAATTATGTACCAATTTGTCCCAATTATCAATGAAACATAGAATGGAGGGGGCTTCAGATTCTTACCTTGTTGTCCTCCATGGTTTCCTTCAGGCTGAGCCGCATTGGTAAGCACTTTCTCTTGTTGGTTGGGGGGCTGATTTGAGGTTGACCAATTGGCCATAGCAGCCTGCAATAGGTCTCTCTGTCCTGGGATAGCCAATGAATCCCACATTGAAATATTCACATTTGTTTTCTTCATTTGTTCAATGATGTTAAATGGGGATGAGCTATCTTTTTTCTGCCCCTTTCCTGGTACATTTTTCTCTTGCACATGGGTCGTTACAACCGGTGCTTGAGTGGGTCTGGAAGGTGGCTTGGGCTGACTCTACACATTGGGAGTTGCACTTTGAGTGCCAATACCTTGTGGAATAATAGAGGGTTGAGGATTACCTGAGTTTGATGATTTTCCCTCTCCAATATTCCTTTTCTTGGACCGTGTATTGGTAGATACACTTTGATAATGGGATTGGTTCATCCATAGAAAGTCTTCAGCTTGCCAATTGACAAGCATAGTATTCACTTGGAGGTGCCTCTTTTTAAGCTCCTTGCTGCTGATTTTCCTCTTGACTAGGCTCTTGGGACACACCAATGGTTTGTACCATCAAGGCCTGGTTTAGTGCACCATTGAAACACATTGATTGGTTATGGGGTTGATTGCATGGGAAACACCAATCATATTCTTGTGCCATGTTATTTTGTGTTGGAACCAAGGCCCTTGATGTTGAAGCTGTGTTTGGATCATATGGTCAGAAAGGCCTAGCAACTTGAGGTTGTCCTTGGTTTTGATTTTGATTTGCAACCTGAGCTGGTGGTCTATT
Organism: Taxus chinensis; assembly: GCA_019776745.2. NCBI lineage: Eukaryota > Viridiplantae > Streptophyta > Pinopsida > Cupressales > Taxaceae > Taxus > Taxus chinensis. The sequence goes on from CM034146.1 coordinate 655,099,604, forward strand.
TTGCTGGTATGGGGGTCTAGCTTGATATTGAGTTTGAGGCTGATATGGCCTAGAACTCTGAGCTTGTTGCCTTTTGATAGTCACTAGCTCATTCCCTAGGTTCTACAGTTGTTTCATAACCTCTTGTAGCTCTTTTGAAGTGCTAGAGGATGAGGTGGAAGCTTCAGCTAAACTCTGATTCCTTGGAGTAGGTATGGGAGCTAATGTGGGTGTTTGACTAGTGCTTGGAGCTCCTAGTTCTGGATATAGAGGCATAGGTGGCCTAGGTGCAAGTTTACCAGCCTGAATTAAACAATTTTCAGCTCTAATGGAAATTTTATAGGCTGCAAGTAAGGTTATACCTCCCATTGATTGAATCATTAAGGCAATATCAGAATTTAAAGCTCTAAGAAAGTATAGGAAAGCACCTTCATCTGTGGGTCTCACGGCCAATGGAATCCTATCCCATGTCCTTTGAAATTTGAAGTTGAAATCTGTCAACTACTCATTAGGAGCCCTCTTGATGGTTGTCAAATGTTCCAACAAGGATAGATTATCTCCCTTCTCTCCAAATTTATTGTGAAGATCTTGGCACAGATGGTCCCAATTCTGAATAGAGCCTATTGTTAGACTCCTAAACCATTGCGAAGCTTTACCCTTGAGTGAAGAGGCTAACAATTTGACTGCAATGTCCATCTCATGATCTCATGAATTGCGTAGACATTTGCAATGTCTTGAATGTGGTCACTAGGAGAAGTCTGGTTCTCTCCAGTGAAATATGGAATGCTCTTTAATGCTGCAACTGGGACTAGATTTTGTGCATTGAGAGTGAGTGGGCTGCTGCCAGTGAAATTGACATAGGGGTTGGGTGGTTATGCCATTATGATTGGCCTGAGAACCCTTGTTGATTGAATGAAAGGCCTACCAGGAGGAGGTGTTGACAAGGTTCTTATTTGGTGGAGATGGAGACCTTTAAGCTCTTCTCCCCCTTCTCCCTCTGATCTGGGGACAAGTGCAGATAGACAAACAATCCTTCTTCTCTAGTTCTTGATCTAGTCTGAATCCTTCTCATGAATCTGTCAAGCCTGGCTTCTGAAACTAGTGGATTCTGATCTTTTGGAGTCACCAGATGTGTGCAATTTCAAAGCTTCTTAAAATCTAAAAACTTACAACAAGTACACATCAATCTTGCTGTAATAAAATGAAGACCTCTTGGTCCCACCGGGCGTGCCAAAACTGTTAGTGAAGAATAACAACACCCCTGAATGTCTGTAACTAGATGGGTTGAGACTCTCAGTGTGATTACACAACATGGAGCATCTCTCAAAGTGTGGGAATTTGAAATCGAGAGAGCTCTCCAGATGAAGGTGGTTCCTATTCCTCTGTTTAGGTGCACACAAATAAATTACAGAGGATCTACTCTAAAACCTACTCTATCTTACCAAGGAGACAGGGTTGAGAAAGATGCAAGAAAATAAACCTAAGCTAACAAGGTGATGCACCAAAGGAATGTTAAACACCATTTTGCAATTTAACACATACCATAGAAATGCAATACAACCACCATGCACAGATAACCAAACTACAATGAGAGATCAAAAGACAACAATGAACACATGAGAGGGTTGAGAATCATCCATACAGACATATATTATTGCTCCAGAGTTGATACAGTACATTACAGTAGCCAAGAGGCAAAACTTTGTATTACAACTTGAATGGGAGGTTTGGAAAACTCCACAAATTCACTTGCAGACAAGGGAAGAAGGGAGGGTGTAAAATAAAATGTCCAACCCTTTACAATGAGCGAAGCTCCTTCTTTTATAGATGCAGCAAAGAGGAGAGGAAGAAAAGAGGTGGGAAACTTGATTTGGAGCTCAGCTACCGGCCATCAATGCCCCTGCAAATCCACCCACAATCTGTCGAGTCCACCACTCTATGTCTGTTCGGTGTGTTGAAAGAAGGAAGAACAAGTGGATCAAATCAAATCTGATCTGGTTGTTGGAGCAATCAGATCGCATATTAATGGCATGAAGATGTTTTCCCAATTTTTCACCCACCTAACCTCGTCAAAATTAAAGTTTCAGGTTTCCATGGCATAGATGAGGTCGAGACCTTTCCAATGGTGCCAAATTTGTTGAATTTCGAGCACTATATCGAAAGATATATCCATTTGAATGTTTGAGTCAGATCCGTACAAAAATGGTGAAAAATAGTTTAGCAGAACGGGTCCGCGGGCCCAAAATTCACTTTGCGCATTTTTGCACAAAAATACAAAATGCAAAAAAATGCCCCGCAGCCCTGCAATTCATATTGTTGTCAAAAAACCATCCTCGGGCCCGCTGGTCCGCATTTTCCATTTGGGTGAAAATTCCTCCCCAGGCCCGCCGGCCCACATGTAATTTGGGCCTGACACATGGCTTCTCTGGGCGTGGGCAGAGTGTGGCTCATTTTTATACTTTACGCCTTTTAAAAACAAAGCCAAAAGTTCAAATTGCCTCCCATGACCTGCCTTGACCTGACGAAGCATGGCCATGTGTAGAGCTGGCACGTGTTTGGGGACCGCTTTTGGAGTTTTTTTTTGAAGTTTCACTGAGAGGACACATGGCTCCTTCCATCGGACTTTTGACTATGTTTCCTTATGTTTCGACTAAGTTCCTATTTGTTTGGTGGGGCCATATGTCTGACCCGGGACATGTGGAGACTTGTCGTTTGTTTGAGTCTGGCCCTTGGGCCACCCTTTTTGAATTTGCGCGTCCCCTTTCTGATGACATGTGGAGGCCTCTGTCATTCCTTGGGCCATACTTAGTTGATTTAAGCTGGCATCGGCTCTATCCCCATTTTTTTACTTTTGGATGCGTGGAAGCTCAGCGCTAGTTTGGGAGACCCACTTTTAGATTTACCTTTGAAGATGCACGGAGCTGACACATGACGCCTTCCGTCGATTCTCTATACTTAACTGATCTGGGCCCGCTGCCATTTGAATTTTGTTGGACCCTAACCATGTGGAGGGCTGGCACTAGTTTGAGTCTCTACCTTAGGCTCTCTCTTTTGAACTTGTGCTGAGATGACACACGGTTATTTCCACTCATTTGGACTTTTCAACGGCCGAATTTGTCCCTTTCTAGACCTGGGACACATCGAAGCTCCACGCTTGTTTGGGGACTACCCTTTGGGTTTAACCTTTGGAGAAGCGCCGATGAGGCACGTGGAAGCTTCCATCGTCTCTTTCATACTTTGTCAATTTAGGCTCACTCTGAATCATTTGTGAATCCCAAAGACTTTGAGCCTTTCCCCACTTCTCTCCTGACAACCTCTGGTTTCTTTGACGATGTTTACCTCCTTTGCTGACCTTGTTCCCTCCATTTTCGATTCCACCTGTAACCTGATCGTTAGATTTGAAACGTGGGCTCGTCCGATGGAAGCGACCCTTAGATTTCTTCCTGTACAGGATTGGGTTTGATCAATTTTGCCGAGGGGACAAATTTGAGATAACAGTGCCTTCTCGAGATTACAGACCATCCTAAATTTTTGTTGTTGGTTTTTATGAATTTGAGACAGTGATTGATATTTTTCATAGCACTCATTAGTGATTGCATCATAATAAAAAGTAGCACCTAACATGAGGATGTAGGTGAGATTTTTTAGTTCATAACAATTTTCATAAGAGTGTCAATGTTTTTTCTTTAGATTTGGTAAATTAAGGGGCTCTAATGGGCTCCTCACTTGGAAGTTAAAATAAAATAAGGAAAGGGACATAAAAATATGCAACGGTTGTAATATAGTGTTCTAAAAAATGCCACCACATACAATAATAGGGTGATAGAATATAAAAATAATAATAGAATATAATAATGGAATAACTAAAAACAACAATAATGGGTTGCCATCATTATTGCCTTAGAGATACATCTCTTCACACACTTTTGAGTTGATGTATTGATGGTGGAAGGATAATGCAAGGTGCAATTAGTATTGTTATTGACTTTTGATTACCTCCCCATGGAAAAATATTCATGTGGCACATAACCTACCAAAATAGCGGGCATAGAATGATTATTTTATTTTAAGAGCTATTTTTAAAATGGTGCTTGAAGGGGTGATCAATTAATTATTAACCCATTATAGTGTTCCTTGATTATACATTTCTATAATTATAAAGATACTTGGCCACTCATTGTGGTATGTGCTTTCCACTAGTGAGAAGAGGTTAGAATTTGCACCCTCGTTGGCCCTAAAACACATCACCTTATTGAAAGATTCAGGGTAATGTTTAACTTCATTTCTATGGGAAAAAAAAAGAATTTGGATTACGTAAGAATAGTTAAGCCTCCAATTGAGTTTTTCCCTACTTAACAACATTAATGGTTAGCAGTGAACCTCCTTCAATTATGATCCTTGAAAAGTATTTCTCTGGTCTTTCTTAAGAATTCTAAGAGGGCCATAATTTCGAGTTTGTTGTTTGAAGCATGATGAATTAAACTTGAAGTATCCATGATTACGGAACCTGAAGAGTCTCTCACTATATCACCAAAACTTTCTTGGTTGGTGATGTCTTTACTAGCACCATATAATTAATGTTTATATGGACACCCCAATTTGAGATGGATAGTAGTTTTACGTCCTCGAAATCCATGGGAAAACCCAACCAAGAGTCTCCCCAAAATTTTACGTTCACTCCACAACCAATTTCACATGTGATTTTTTATTGCAAAACATCTCTACATGAATTAATGAAATTTCATATTTGGGACCCATGGGAAGATCGGTGAAAATTATCTCATCTTCCATAGAATCAAGATATTTTTCTTTCAAGATTTGGTACCACAGTTTATCTAGATTAGAATAAATTCTGCAACATAACTTTGCACCTAATGTGAAATTTTGTCTTTTTAAATTTTTTTAGATTGGCTTCACCCATCCGTTTAGAGAGGAAAATTTTTCTTTCCAACTCAAAAGATGGAACTTATGATCCTACGACACTCCCTGACATAAGAATTTATTCATTGTTCTATTTAAATATTTCACAATATTGGTTGGAGCCTTCAAATCGATAACATGAAGGTAGGTAGTTTTTGGAGGACTGGTCTAAGCATGATTATTCTAAGATGGGGCATTGACCTTTCCAATAGGAAAGTTTCCCTTTTTTTATTTTTTTAGCATTTGACCCTCTCGTAACAAATTTTTCATTGCTCCGTTAAACAATGGTATGGATAACATGTATTCGCGAGATTATTTACATTCCCATGGTATCAATCAATTGTTGTTGTAGAGAATCGAAGGTATTACAAAAAAAAAAAAAAACCTTGGATCGAGTATAGTTTGATTTCTTTCCTAAAGAAAATGATTGTGTTCTCAAGATTTTGGTAATTGTTCTGGTTTCTTGGTACGTGGATTATGCAAGAAGTAAAGTATCATCTACAAATAGTAGATTTGAAACTAGAGAAGTACTTGTAGCAACCTTGAAGCCTTCTAGTCTTCCATCATGAGTTACCATTTTAAAGGATCTATTAATTGATTCCGCCATTAGAATGAATAGGGAAAGTGATATTGGATCACCTTATCTTAATCCCCTGAATGAGGGACAAAGTCTACTAGACATCCATTTACTAACACCGAGGAGACAAAAGAAATACAAGTAGGGATCCAAAGACACCAATCCTCCCTAAATCTAAGCCTCCTTAGTACCCCAATGATCAATGTATATCTAACTCTATCATAGTCTTTACCGATGTCCAATTTGATGACCATCATCTAGAATATGCTTCCCCTCCATGAAACCCCTTGTTATTCAGAGATCAAGTTTGGAAGTAAAGAATCCAATATACTTGTTATGGAGTCAGTAATGACTTTGTAAATGGTATTACACAAATAAATAGGTCTAAAATATGAAAAATCCAAACATTCCTCTTGTTTAGAAATAAGGCTTATAAAAGAGTTATTAAGGTATTTTAAAAATCTTGCTAGATTTTTTTGATTCATTAACAACTCTTGTAACCTCTTTTCCAAGAGATTCCAAAAAAATTGATAAAATAAAGCAGGTAACCCAGTCGAGTCCAGAGATGTATTCCCATCCATTTCAAAAAATATGGTTATGATATCTTCTAAAGTAAAAGGTGCCAAATTAATTGTGCCTTTTGTTCACGAAAAACCAAACTTGGAACATTTTGAAGGAAATATTTGATTTCCCTATCTCAAGATGTTCTTAGGTATTTTAGAATATTTTTAAAGAAGTTAGTCTCTTCATTTCTAATTTTAACACTAAAATCCAGCACTAAACCATCAACTTTGGAATTTTTGCTTATTTTGTTGGTTTTTCTACAATAGTGGAGGTATGAAATAGTTTCATGTTTTTTTCCCTCTTGAAACCAAGTCTCTCTTGATTTTTGTCTCCAATAAATCTATTCTCTTATATAAATCTCTTTAAGAGACATTAACAATTATTTTTCCATTTTGAGGATTTGATGTGTCATTCATTCATTCATAATAATTTTGCTAATTTCGTTTAAGTCCTCTTCTAATTGTGTTTTTTTAAATGAAAATATTCTTGAAGGAGGTGTTATTCCATTCCTTCAAGCAACCTTCCAAGAATTTCAGTTTTGATATAAAAAAAAATGTTTTTGTGGCTTTAATTTTTTGGGCATCCTTCCCACCATTGCTCCACCAAATTAGAAAATTACATATCTCTAAGCCAAATTACTCAAAAAAATTACAGACTTTTTAAGGGCCATTACCTTTAGTTTTACCGATCTCTAACCAAATGGGGGCATGATCAAATTTGGACAAAGGAGGAATCTTTTTTTCTATTAACCATAAATTTAGAAGCCATTATTATGAAAGAAGAAATTTGTCAAGTCTTTATTTTGCATTACAAAAATCTTTCCTTATATTCTCCATGTAAACTTTCCTATCTTTTTTTTGTGAAATGTCCAAGAGACTACAATCTTGTACAAAAGTAAATAAATTTCTTTGAGATGGGTTTTCTCCTAAATAACCACCTTCTATCCATTGTGCAAAAAGTTGCATTAAAATCACCCCCAATCATGAATTTATCATGAGCATTTTGTTGCAGAAAGACTTTAATTTCCTCAAAACTTGATTTTTTCCTTCCAGATGATTAGGATCATTTATATTGATTAGTCAATCTTGAAAGTATTCATAATATGCCAGAATATCACAACATATTGAATTTATTCCCTTACCCATAATACCAAATTTGTATTCTCTTCAATTCCATAAAATACCCAAACCACCAGAAGTTCCTTCAGCATCCACACCAGAAGATTCCCATGCAAGCTACTTTTTGTGCCCTAAGTTGTGAAAAAATCTGTGTCACCTCATTTTCTTTGAAAAAATAATCATTGAGAAATTTAGTTAAAGCTACTTATAGATCAACATATGTTTGTTGGGGGAGTTGAGTTCTTAACGTTGTAGGAGATGTACCTCATTTTTATTATAGAGGGATCTTCCCCCTCCACTATATAAAATGCTCTTTGATTCTTTTCTAATCATTGAATCCAAAGTCTTTTAATTGGTTCTTGTATTTTTTCATATTTGTGTCATTTTGATCCCTCCTTTGTCTTCTTTGTGATCTAAAGTCCTCTAATTGGTTCTTGTATTTTTCCATATTTGTGTCATTTTGATCCATTCTTTGTCTTCTTCGTGATCTAAAGTCCTTTAATTGGTTCTTGTATTTTTCCATATTCGTATCATTTTTATCCCTTCTTTGTCTTCTTCATGATCCAAAGTCCTCTTATTGGTTCTTGTGTTTTTCCATATTCGTGTCATTTTGATCCCTCCTTTGTCTTCTTCGTGATCCAAAGTCCTCTAATTGGCTCTTGTATTTTTCCATATTCGTGCCATTTCGATCCCTCCTTTGTCTTCTTCGTGCTCTGGAGCTTTACTCAATACATGGTGTTTGGGAGATACCTGATAAGCTAGGAGATATCCATATGGCTACCTTCATTCTAAGATCCAGGTGGTGAGTTGATCCGACCTTGAATCTTCATGGGGATACATCCTCATCATTTTTCATGTTTTGATATCCTTGAAATGAGACATTGTTTCCTTTTTTGAAAATTCTCTTCGAGGAGTTGCCTTCACTTTGACATATTTTTTTTTATTTGTGGGTGGAACACAATTTTGCTTATGAGAACTCTCCACAAGTGGGGAGGACATCAATAGAGACTTGAAAATTAAATTAGTATAGGGTCGCCTATGACTAGAATTAACTTCCATCGGTGGCTTATAAGTAGTATCATCAACATGAGTGGAGGTGAGAGGGATGGATGAGGAGTTATATGGCATCAAATATGAAGAAGGGGTTTGGAAGCGAATATTTTGAAACCGTGACCCAAACAATGAGTGGAGAAGAATGGACTTCGAGAGAGAGATGGGAATGGATGACCAAACACATATTGATGTCTCAAACAAAGATCGATGTATCACCACAAATGATACAGGTCCTCCAAATTTGAGTGCAATGGTCTGGATAATATAAAGTCTACTATAAGTTGGAGTATTCCCAGGAGATTAATATACAAGGGGAAAAAGTATTTTACATTCAAATAGGGATTAAAGGACACAATCCATGGGTGAAGGAGCATATAGGAATCATCATAATACCATGGTACAAAGGATAAAACCTCCTTACACCATTTTTCAAATGAGCATGATACCTCGAAGAATCCTTGACCAATAGATCTATATCCTATACCTTCAAAATCCTTCCAATTCTTGTCTAGCCAAATTATTAAGGGTAAAAAATGGAAGCTAAATACCAAAAAAACAACCAATAATCATGAACCTTTAAGGGGTTAACATCCTAATAGAATCCCATTCATTTAATTCAATAGCCACAATTTCTTGATTAACTTTCTTCACAGTGTCAACTGAAATTCTATGGGATCTAGGGATGGAGGACTTACCAATTGTGGGTATATAACAAGAGCCCACATTAAAGGGCCACATATTTATGGACTAGAATCCCAATTAATTTCCATTTGAATACAGTAAAATTATTGTGATTTGAGGGAAAGGTCCCAAAGTAAGTGGTCCTTCCCTGAAAATAAATCCCCGGTGCTCGTTTTTATGAACCCATCTTTTCCCATAATTTAGAAAAATTGGAAATTTCCCTTTTCCATTTTATTTTGGCACTAATTTGTCACATGTCTTCACTTTCCCCAACACCTCAGAAAGCTTTTTCCATTTAACCTAAATATATTTTTATCTTGTTAGTCTGCTTATTTTGGAAGGTTGAATCCTTTTAACAATGGGTCCTTTAAAAAACAAATTGATGGTTATAACCAGGGTTGAGATTTGACGTTTGTCCCACCCGTTTTTTGGGTGGTTTGGACGCATTTGATAGTTTTTGTTTGTTTATACCCATCATTTTTTAACAGATATTAATGTATAAAAACCATCAAATTTATTAGGAAGTATACATTCTTAAGTAGTTATTCAATTGTAATAAAAAAAATATTATTAACTTTCTTTATTATGATCCTCTCAGAAAACTTATTGAATGAGCATAAGTTTTAGTAAATAAATTTATATGAGGACAAGGAGTAAATATATTTTTCCATTCTAAAAATTTTCACTGATGGGAAACCCTACCCATCAAATCTCATCCTTGGTCATGCTTTTCTTTTTACTCACTTCTCAATAAGGTGTTTTCATGCATGGGGTCCATGCATTACATCTTAAACCACTTGGCGATGGTTCATATATATCGAATATTTCTTTTTCATTATCTCTAGACAAGGGTCACAACTACTAGATCTAGGGATGAAAGCACCCCAAAAAACCCAAGATGCAAGAGATTATCCCATGTTGTTATTAATGTCACCCTCATTTTTGGATTGTACACTACTTGCATAAGACCTAAAGCCCACTCTAGTAAAATCTATTATTAGATCTATATACGCACATTTGTTGCAAGTGACCCAAAATGTAAAGTAACATGAACATTTGTAGGGGGCTCACCCTTTGGAGTTCCACCATTATTTATATAAGTATATAATATGTTAGCATGCTACAAACATAATTTTTTGGGATCATACCATAAAATAAAGATGATGTAATATAGGTGTAGGCATCATTTACTTGAGTTCTTGGTTACTCAAGTGTGGGTGGTGTGGGTTATCAAAAGTAATGTTGGAACTAATTAGATCTAAATCATTAGAAGGAGAATCCATGATTGATTTACCTTAGGGAAGAGGTTGATTTTTTGATGGATTAATAGCGATGATTGTTTCCTTGAAGGTATCTATACTTTTTTTGTAGTTGTTCAAATTTCTCCTTAAGGTATTCTTGCCTTTTTTATGCAACAACATTTGAGTTAATTTGCAATCTTAAATCACCCAAAATTATTATAAGATAGTTATGCCCAAGTGTTGATTGTGTAGGTATTTGATGATTATTCCATGTAAATTTTGTTTACACTGAATTTTATTTTATTGTACGTTCTACACAAGTGTTGTTTGCATGAGTCTTTTAGTATGGTTTATGTTATTCTTATGTCATGCAAGTGCCTATTTTAATGTTTCATTTCTTCTTATGTGCATGTTAATGTGTGGAGTGTTTATGTTGTGTTTTACACATAAGTGTAGACACAAAATCACACACATACTATTATTTTACTATACCGCCAAGTGTGTTGTTTTATATATGGATCTTGAGTAAGAAAAGTATTCATTGATGGCCCACTATTTAATCTGTCTATTTGTCTTGCATGTTTCTATTGTTTTATCTTACACACTTGTCGCTCATACACCCAGTTCTGGTTAGGTCATAGGGATCCATGTCTCTCAGTCTTCACACATTCATCGTCAATTATCTCTAGACACTAACACATAGGCGCTCTTGTTCATCCTAGGAACCTGTGTGCTCTTTATTTATTATCTTATTTTTGACATTTGAGGTTAGTATTTTTGGTTTTCCCACTCATATCCTGAGGTACTAGTCGGCATGTCAGATCATTAGAGTCAAAATTCAAGCAAGAGATCCCTATATACACACAACATACATACCATTATAATGGTGGACAATTCTTATCAAAGGCTATCTATCTATATATTTCAAGGGACTGCATTTGGGCACATTTTTCTGCATACACACTACATAGGAAGAGGAAGTTCATTTTTCCATCCCACACATTTGCATTTTATCTAGCTATTACCCACTATCTTGGTGTCATCGGCGCGAGGGAAACCTAAGAGCACTATTGCATACACAATCACATAGAACTACATTGCGTCGGAGATGTAGTGTAGTGATCATTCGTAAGTTCATTAGTTTAACAGTTGAGGACAGTCTGACCCCTCATATTGCATCTTTCTTTTTTAAGATTTGATGTGGTCTTGAGGGTTTCGCAGGTGGATATTTGTGCTGCAAATTTACAGGTACTCTCGCAATCAAAGCTCGACTTTCATGCAATTAGTGGAGAATAAGTGTGAAACCATAACGATAGTGTTGGAATCAGATCCCAAGATTTTTCATAGTCTACAGTGCCCACAAGCGCCCTTGATCCTATCCAGGCACCTGTGTCCAGGAGTTTTGAGCACCTCTGCATTTTTCTGAGCAAGAGTGCGATGGTCTGTGTTTCTGTTCTATCGCATTCTCCAATCCAGACACACTTTGGGATAATCAAAATCAAGGTAAGTGCCCTATCTCTTGTATTTACTTTCATAAATAAATCAAATAAATTTCCTAGCATTTGTATTCCATTGTATATCAGTTATAACAGACATTATTTTCATATTTTAATAAAATAAATTCATGTTTTATTGAATCATTCTGGTGAACCCATAGCTTAGAACTCCTTGTCCTGGGATCCACTAAAACCCTAATGGCTAAGAATATCTCTTCTCCTCCTAATCAAGTCATGCCTCGTGTGAGTGTTAACCCTATTTATGATGAAGAAACTATAGTTGAACTTAGCACTCTCTATCATAATACTTTTCTTATAAAATATACTCAAAGGCTATTGTTGGCTAATGAATGCAATATTCCTACTAGCTTTGATCATTCTATGGTTAGAATTGTTTCTGATCCCACAAGCTTTTCAGGTTGTAGACCTTGTTATACAGTAAGGCATACTCCACCCTCTTCTATTTCTGTTAAAACTCTAGATGATGTTATCATCCATTTTATGTTTAGTCTTGATGATAATGCTCCAGATAAAAAAACATGATGAAAATATACATGTGCATGATGTTGTTTCTAATACTAGTCAGGATGATTCAATAGTTGTGTTTCTGAAAATGTCTCCAATGATAATAATGATACATCTCATAATATTTCTCCTCCTACTTCATTATATGTTGATGATATGTTTAATGAACTCCTTGCATCTGAATCTTTGTCTAATATTGATGATGCACACGTGCTAGTAACAATTCTACTTCTTTGCATAATGATGAATATGAATTCTTTGCTCCTCTTTCATCTTCTTCTAAGATTGTGTCTAGTAAAATGCATTTTGATTCATATTTGTCTATTACTTCATCTCCTCACAATCTTTCTGATGTTATTCCTAATTTTTTTATTGATATTACATGTTCTTCACCACCTATTACTTATTTTGCACCTACATCAAGTGTTCCCTTAGCATCAACATCTTCCACCCCTTCTATTGACATCCCTATGATCACTCATAATGGCAAGCTTCAACTACTAAACACCCCATTCACATATTCTATCATTCCTTCACATGACATCTTATCACTCTTGCATGTTTTTGGCTAATGACAATATCATGTCCAATCTCTCGCGCTTGAAAGTAAGGCCTATTATGCTTCTATCGATAGTAATTATTTACATGGCAATCCTATTCCAAAAAAGATTCAAAATTCAAAATTTCCTAAGGATATCATTATGCCTAAATTTTCATGCTTTGATGGTATTGGAAATCCATATTTTCATCTCAAACATTATCATTTAGCTATGGCTTCATACTCCAATGATAGATTATTGCTAAAAGCTTTTCGCCATAGTCTTACTAATGACGCTCTTCATAGGTACACACATCTACCCTTTGGATCTATTGGTACCTATTATGAGATGGAAGAGTCCTTTCTTCAACGCTTTATACTTAACAATGGCCCTAGAGCTCACATCAAGGCAAGACATAACCTATTATTGATTACATTTTACATTTCAATGCTTGCATGCATCAATTATAAATCTCCTTAATTCATCATGTGTAAATCTAGGGCACACTCTTATGCTATAAGGTCATTGATTTAGAACAAGATCTCATTATTATACATGTCATAGATCTTCCTCCTAGTTCTAGTATTGTTCCATCATCCAGTTCTTCTCCTCTTCCATATATTTAGCATGCTCCTAGGTATCCATCTCCTCCACCCTGCAAGCAAGTTCAATATTCTCCATCACATAAGTGTCCTTCATCTCCTCCACTGCATTGGTCTCCACCTAAGACTTCTCCATCTCCTCAACGGGAGCCATTACACTTTTCTAACAACATTGGGCCTAACGATGTGATGCGTACTTTGTTTGATAAGCACTTAATTATCTTACCTTCTAGTCAAAATCATACACCTCATTGCTCACAACGGCAACATGATCAGCCTTATTGCAAATATCATTATATCAATGGCCATCATGACAATGATTGGTGTGCCTTGCATGATCGATTACAACAATTAGAAGACAAGGGTGATATTTACTTTGGATATCACTCTCATGAGCAATCTATGTCTCCAATTCCACACAAGCGTGTATCTAGTTTAGTTCACTTATCTCTTACACCTGCTCCTAAGGTCACCAATCGTCTACCACCACAATATATTATTCAAGTGCGCTCTTCATCTCATCTATCCACTGCTGCAACAGTTCATCTGCCACACAGTAAACCTACTACACATTGGTTGCCCAAGCCATCAACGTCTATGCTTCCCACCACTGCATCGCCCAACATTGGCACCATCTCCTCTGACATTCAGTTCGGTTCATACACTCATGTTACTTACACTCCACATGCTTCCACCGCTCCATGCCCGCTTGGTCTTTGGTAGGTGATTTTCTCACCTTACCCCCCGATGACTCACTTGTGTTCTCTTGGTTCTTACATGAATGTTAAGGGATCTATTACAATAAGAACATCATTCCATCTCTTACGCTACATGCTTCATTGATCTATTTATCTAGCGCACACTATCGAATCATTTCCCGATGACGCACTCTTGCTTTATGGTTCATTCTTGACTGCTGAGGGGTCTTATATAAATAAACCTTATGGGAGCATCGCTATTCTCCTCCCCCCTCTTCATCATACTAACACGCACTTAAGTACAATTTTATGATCATCTCATTCACATACTCTTTGACATCCTTTATTTTATACATAATTTACCATCCATCACATCTCTATTCATACATACACTATACTTGTGCATCATCATATGGTGCAATCACATTATATATATTTCATACACTATATGTTATCACGTACACTATCTTGTTACTTATCTATCTATGATCAAATTAAAATCATTATCCATTAGTCAACATCAACAACTACGCAATTCAAATCAAACCAACAAATATGAACCATGCTCGACACATCAAATATCAATATCATGCATCAATATAACATAATCCAATAACGACAATCATTTGTTTCTATATATCATCAAAATATCATAGTTACATAGTACTATCGCTGGGGGGCAAGCCCCTACATATATATACATCATATCTCATCATCACTAACACTATCTATAATTGTGGGAGCTCTAGAACTAAATGCTTCACCACTTAATCTACGTCGTTGGTTGTGGCCCCTATACCTCTCTACCTGCCTATGTAATAAAGTCAACTCAGTTGAATGCCCTGTAAAACAACTTTATAGCTCCATAAAGCTCACAAATACATATTATGCTAGGGATCCTCCACCCACGACATCTCTAGCTCATTGTGTCTCCTCTCGTGCCTCGTCTCTCTCACTCAACAACATGGTACAAGTAGTTGTTGTTATCGCCGCTGGCTTGAACAAATGGGCATGCTCGATCGCAATGGCATCTACTCGCTCTAGCATCCCACCTCCAATGAGCACATCAGTGGGTGCATTTTACGTCAACATGTAGATCGAAGTATCTACAATTAGTGACCAATAAACATCCCATGCGACCATCCAAAACATCACATTAGTGCACACACAAGATACGACACAATCAAGCAATTAAGTACCAATCCACAACTATCAATATGCATATACTCACGCTGTACTCTCACCGTCGCCACATCATCACCACCAAGGACATCTGCATGTCCCTCTACTTCTCTTCCTAGCTCAAATGACAACCACCATGGAGCTCTCTCGAATGACTATATCTTTGCACAATGCACATCAACAACAAACACAACATCAATACGTCATATACATGCAAAAGCTCCTACCAATAACAAGAAGCATCTATTTTCACATTTACAACACTTTGGGCACAACCCTAGCCTTCTGGATCGCCAGCACCCTGGAATAGGTCACTAGCGCCCATTCCTGGGCGCTAGTGTCTTGAAGGTCATTAGTGCCTTCGCTGCTCTTTCCCAGGTCAAAAACACCAAGAAAATTAAAAAACAAAAAAAATTCAAAAAATCGTAAAAAATAACCCAATTTAACAAAAATTTCGAAAAAAAAATCATGCTCACCATCTCAGTTGTTGTACGTGATGCCACAGCTACCATCACCATCTCAAATCAACTCAATCGTAATTCTCTCACTTGCGGTATCCTCACACACTCAGAGCTCAAAATCACACTCACGCAATGATCAAATGACATACTTATTTACTTTTTCCTATTACTATTTATAGTAACTTTCGATTGCCTACCTCGTTATAGTCATTATTTATTCTCATTCTCCTAACTAATATACATCACATGATTTTCATCATATCTTGAGCATTACTACTCTGATACTTGTCATGTTTGTGTCATTCTCTTCATAACTCCACCTACTATCATATTTTACACATTCCACAGAAACTATATTCACACTCGACATAGATTCAACTCAATATACACTCAATTTTATGACATCTATTATATTACGCTTCGATCACAATTACATAACACACATCTACTTTCGGTTCAGTGTCCATTCTCATCGTCACTCTCCCTTTCGCCAAAAGGGGGGCATATAATCGGGGTCATCCTATAATTCCCCTCACACCATTACACAATCATTCTACATTTCTAATTCAACATTATCAAAATTTTGCTCCTACATCATGCGACATTTCACACCATTTACTACCAATTCCCCCTAATGACATAATCTAGGGGTAACAAGCGTAAAGTCTCTATGAGTAATCAATCAAACAAAATCAAATCTCAACAACAAAATTCTTCAAAATTGCATCAAACAATTGACACAACACGGCACATTTTTCCTCTGAGATGACCTAACTTAGGAGTTACATCACCACTTTCCGAGATGACCTAACATGGGAAGTTATCTCCACATTTTCTATCACTTCCAGATGACGTAACATGGAAGCCATCTCATACTTATTGAAGTACCCTTAGAGTGGGGGCAATAAGACTTCATTTCCTTTCATATATTGCTCCTAAATGGGTTATTCAAATTTGATCAAAAAGAAGCACAATGAACAAATTTGGTCTTTTGTCCATCTGCAACAGCTATACCTTTTGGGGATGCAGTTAAAGTTGGAGGGTAAAACTATACCTCTCTCCCTACACTCTTTCTCAAGTGGCAGGATGCCCAAATCCTCAGTTTTTCACACACACAAAATCGGGTTCAAAACTGATCACTCCCTACCCCAGCAAATCTCCATCAATGACAATATCGAAATCTCCAATCACTCATAATCGAAATCAACAATCTTGTTTAGTGATCTTCAAAACAATTTGTTCTCTTTATTTATGCCACGTGGGTCGATATGACGATCCATGATTTTTCACACTATATGTTCTTAATATGCGCATACTTTTTGCAATATATGCGTGTACTTTTGCAATAGGTCTTCTCTGGACTCTTCTCAGGTATGTTCCTTACTCAATTTACACTACTTGGATTTCATTCAAATAACATAAAGAAGGGAAAATGTAGACACAAAATCACGCACATACTATTATTTTACTATACCACCAAGTGTGTTGTTATATATATGGATCTTGAGTAAGAAAAGTATTCCCTGATGGCCCACTGTCTAGACTGTCTATTTGTCTTGCTTGTTTCTATTGTTTTATCTTACACACTTGTTACTCATACACCCAATTCTGGTCAGGTCATAGGGATCCTTATCCCTCATTCTTCACACATTTTTCATCAGTTGTCTCTAGACACTAGCACCCAGGATTGGACACTAGCGCCCAGGCGCTCTTGTCCATCCTAGACGCTCGTGTCCTCTTTATTTTTTAATCTTATTTTTGACCTTTGAGGTTGGTATTTTCAGTTTTCCCACTCATATCCCGAGGTATTAGTCGGTATGTCGGGTCATTAGTGTTGAAATTCAAGCAAGAGATCCCTATATAAACACAACATACATACCATTATAATGGCGGGTAATTCTTATCAAGGGCTATCTATCTACATATATCAAGGAATTGCATTTGGGCGCATTTTTCTGCATACACATTGCATAGGAAGGGGAAGTTCATTTTTCTATCCCACACATTTTCATTTTATCTAGTTATTGCTCGTTATCTTGGTTTCATCAGCACGAGGGAAACCTAAGAGCATTATTGCACACACAATCACATAGAACTACATTGAGCCTGAGATGTAGTGTAGCGCTCAATCGTAAGTTCACTAGTTTGACAGTTGAGGACAGTCCTACCCCTCGTATTGCATCTTTCATTTTAATATTTGATGTGGTCTTGAGGGTTTTGCAGGAGAATATTTGTGTTGCAGATTTACAAGTACTCCCGCAATCAAAGAGCAACTTTCAGGCGTTCAGTGGTGAACAAGTGTGAAACCCTAACAACAGTGTTGGAAGCAGATATCGAGCTTTTTTGTAGTCTACAATTCCTACCAGAGGTCTAGGGCACCTGCAAGCGCCCCTGCTCCTATCCAGGAGTTTTGAGCACCTCTGTGTTTCTTTGATTGGAAGTGCGATGGTCTGTGTTTTTGTTTTATCACATTTTCCAGTCCAGACACACTTCGAGATAAGAGAAATCAAGGTAAGTTCCCTATCTCTTGTATTTACTTTCATAAATAAATCAAATAAATTTCCTAGCATTTATATTTCATTGTATATCAATTATAGCAATCATTGCTTTCAGATTTTAATAAAATAAATTCATATTTTATTGAATCAATAAGTTTCTATTGTGTGATAGTGTTAGTACTGGTCCATGTCATTAATTCATACACGCGGGTATAGTCAAACTATAATGGTTGAGTAATTTCAAGAAGACATTGTTGAGGATTGTGGTATCTTCTAGAATTCATAACTATGTAATGCAAATCTAAATAATCACGATTGATAATGTTGTGTTTCGTCACTTAAGAGTGGGAAATGAGTTTGGTATAAGTCGACACAACGTCACATGTTTTTTACATGGTAATGAACCAATATTTTATAAAAACTCACGTTAGCGGATTTTTTTCTATTTGTTAGCATGCGTCTGCCTTTGAAATTTCAAAGGCATTGGAACTATATCAAGATAGCATGCAAGGATTTAGTAGGAGCATATCATAGCACAGTCTTATGTTGATGGTACGAACATATCATGTAACTTGCAGAGATTCATATATGACATTGTGATATAAGTCGACATTTATTTTATCCAATCCAATATTATAACCATTGATCTAATTCAATTTTCATTGAGTTGCAATTGGGCCCTATTTGCTTAGAGGATCAGGATGAACGGTAGTGTCATATGGGTCACTTGTAGATTTGAGATGATATTGTAAGTAGGTGGGTCTTGTAGTATATAAGCATTCCACTATTGTGTTAGGCATGTCTCCAACACAATTAATAATATATCCTAGACCAATCAATTCAATGTGTGATATGTGTTGTATACACTTGCAAAAATCACAAATTAGTGACCAAAGATCTACAAATAGCTAGTGTATTTCCATTAAATGTTTTTAATATTGGCATAAAGATTGTTGAGTTTCATAGTTCCATAAATTGTGTTTTGGTTTGGCTGTTGTGCATTGTATGCATATTATTTTGTTGATTATTATGAGGGTTATATGGTCTATAACATCCCATCAAAGGGAACACTAACCACATATGCATCATTTGGTATTAGAGAAAGGTTGCTAGTCCTTATAAAGTTTAAGATCTTTATTAGTGTTGCTTTTCATATTTGTGAGTGTGAGTAGAAGGAAATTGAAGTCATCTTCTAACACGAGTTGAGTTAGAATATCTTCATCAGTTGATATCTAGAGATATTTTTTGACATATTCCAATGAATGAGTTGGATATATAAGGTGTAACATAAATGAAGACAAAGGGACTCTTTTGTGAATAAATGAAAAATCAAGGAAAGAACAATGTACCATGAGGAACAGGCAACCATGAAAGAGCACTAAAAAGTGTATAGTTGGAAGGTTTTATGAGGGACATGCAATATTGTCTTGAAGTTATGAAAATAACGTGATGTCTAGGTGGTGTTATTATAGACGACACAAGTGATGTCTATGTTACTAAAGAATCACCTGAAATTGAAGAACATGACAATTTTCAAAGGTTGTCACGAAAATGACAAGCATACCAAAGTTAGCTATTCCCAATTATTATGGCGGATTGAATCTGGTGCAATCAAGAATGGGGTCTTAGCTTAACAAGATTCCACCCTTATAGCATCCATAGTCAACATAGCATATTATACTAAAGCACATAAATCTCATTAAATTTTCAAGTCTTTGTAGCATCTACAAACTCTTTCATACTCTTTTTCCATTGTTTCTTCACAAAGCTAATCCTCTCAGGGCTATAAAACTATATCCTAAGATCTCAATGATCTACAGACTCTCTAAATTCCCTCTACACATTCTAACCCTACTAAACTCATTTTTCTTGCAAATCTCTCTAATAAATTATAATCCAATTACAAATTGTCAGCATATACTCACTGTACAACCATGGGCCCTTCACACAAATGTGAGATCCCTTTTTATAGAACCAAGGAATGTTTTGGAGTTCACTAGATAGTAAAAGACAACAGATATCAGGTAGTGACATAATTACTAAATATATTGTTGAGTTGGAAAAGTATTTTGAATATTCAAGGCGAGTCAAATTCGTTGGCGCAAAATTGAAAGGTCATGCATCTCTTTGGTGGGAACACGTACAAGCCAAGAGATTGCAAGGGAAAAGAGAATATCAAAATGTGGAATAGATTCACAGTGAAACTGAAGGTCGAATTCATTGCGTTGGACTATGATATAAATCTATTTAAGAACTTGCAAAATTTGTGACAAAGAGATATGAGTGTAAGTGATTATAGGGAGGAGTTTTACAATCTAATCATTAGGGGTGGACATATTAAAGGTGACACTAAAAATATTCTGCATTATATGAATGGGTTACTTATAGAAATTAAGGATGATAAGGATACAATCTATTGAGGAACTTTGCCCATGTACGTTGAATGTTAAAGAAAAGTTGGCATACAAATAGCAAGGCACCACAAGAGGAAAAAGTACGTTCACGTAAGATTGAGGATATGTTAGTGACGTAGGAGCATATGTGCAACAAGGAGAACCAAGCACATCATAGCGTGATGATGGTGCACATCAAGACCAATGAAACTTTAGAGGTTGAGGATCTTATGGTCAAGGTTGTGGACGTGGATTCACTCGCATATGTTTCAATTTTGAAGATGTGGGACATAAAGCATTTGAGTGTTCTCACGCACATTCAAATAGGCATTAAAAAGTGGGTGCATATGATATAAGAATATGAAGAGAGTATTGTATCAGTACATCAAACTAATGATCTTGAAATAAGGGAAGCAATCAAGATGAAGAGGGTGTTATTGAAGGTTACAAAAGAAGAGGATGGTCCAACACAATGCAAGAGTTTGTTCAAGACAATTTGCAAATCAAGAGAAAAGTGTTGTAGGTTAGTCATTGATAGTAGTAGTGATGACAACGTTTTTTTGCAAGAAATGATGGACAAAAACTAAAGGTGGAGAGGATAACACATAATCCATAAAAGGTTTTGTGGTTGCCAAAAGGTCATCAATTACTAGTGAATGAATAATGTTTAGTGAATTTTAAATTGGTGAACACAAAGATGAGGTATGTGTGATACCCTACCTATGGACACTTGCCATATTTTGTTTGGGAGACCTTGGTAGTTTGATCACAAGCCACAACATGATGGACATGCGGACACATACATTGATGGAAAAAGATGTAGTAAAACATATTTTGAATATGTTGAAGGATAGGGGTGAAGCAATGGAAGCAAATTCATAAGTTAAATGAAAGAAGGCGATTATTTTACACTTGTAATTAAGTTTGCACCAAATTTGGGTACAAAGACTCAATATTAGGAAGTAGCACTTCCACAAGAGGTTGATGATTTTCTTGGTGAGTTTTTGGAGATTGTTTCTAATTATCTACTTGAAGGTTCATTGCTAATGAGAAGAACTAATCATCAAATGGATTCAATCCCCAGATCGAGTCTACCAAACAAAGCAATATATAGGTTGACACCTCAAGAAAACATAGATGTCTAAAAGAAAGTTCAAGATTTGTTGGACAAAGGGTTGATCAAGGAATCATTGATTCCATTTGCATTACCAAAAGTATTAGCACCAAATAAGATTGGTGAATGGAGAATGTGCAAAAATAGTCAAACAATAAACAAGATTACAATCATGTATAGGTTTTTATTACTATGGATGGATGATTCAATGGAATGTTTGAGTGGCGCAAAATATTTCTCTAAGATTGATTTGAAGAGTGGTTATCACTAGACCCGTATATGAGAAGGAGATGAATGGAAGACGAGTTTCAAAATGTAAAAGGGATTTTATGAATGGTTAGTCATGCCATTTGGTTTGGCAAATACACCGAGTACTTACATGCATTTGATGAAGTCTTGAAACCATATCCAGGTAAGTTTTCGATTATTTACTTAAAAGATATTTTGATTTTCAATAGGAAAAAAGAAGAGCACTCGCAACATTTGTGCAAGATGTTGATGAAGCTAAGAAATGAGAAGTTGTTCATTAAGATGAAGAAATGTAGTTTCATGCAAGAGGAGTTAGTATACTTGGGATTTGTAATTTCTCAAGAAGGTTTGATAATGGATCCTGAAAAGAGGAGTGTGATTATAAGTTAGTCGTCACCTAGAAGCACTTTTGAGGCACAAATTTTCATTATCTAGCAAGATTCTACAAAAAGTTAATCAAAAACTTCAATGGAATTAGTGCAACAATTACTAATGTTCTACTAGGGATAAAAAGGAAATTGTATGGATGATGGAAGAAAATAGTAGTTTTCAATCATTGAAATGTAAACTAATTGAATAGCTAGTGTTGGCATTACCAAATTTCAATAAAGTTTCTCAAGTGGATTGTGATGCAAGTGGAACCAACAATAGGAGTTGTGTTAAGTCAAGAAGGAAGATCCGTAGCATTTTTCAATGAGAAACTCAATTATGCAAAGCATAAGTATTTTGTATATGATAAGGAGTTGTATGTGACAGTTCAATCTATAAATAAATGGAGGCATTATTTACTACCCGAGGAGTATGTTCTATATACAGGTCATCTTGCATTACAGTTCTTCAATACTAAGGATACACTAAATTAGAGACACATGAACTGGTTGAAAATAACACAACAGTTATTCATTTGTGTTGAAGTGAAGAAGTAGTAAGCCTGACAAAGTTGTTGATGCTTTGAGTAAAAGGATTTTACTTTTGAATGAGTTAAGAGTTGAAGTTTTAAGCTTTGAATTAATAAAGACACAATATGTTGAAGATAAGGATTTCATGGAGGCATGTAAAGCATGTGTAGAATCATTGAGTGGAGACATAACACCATGGTTGGACTTCCATATTCAAGAAGGATTTATTGTTCAAAGGATTGCAATTGTGCATTCCAAGAGTTTCAATGCATGAAAACTTAGTGAAAGAGAAATATAGTGGCGGATTAGCGTGACAGTTTTCCTACAACAAAACTTATGCATAGTTAGCTTAAAGGCTTTTATGGTCGTGAATGAGTACAAATGTACACAAGTATGCAAATTATGTCAGTCAGCAAAGGGGAAAAGCTCAAATGCAATTTTGTATCAATGATTACTTGTCTTAGAGAAACCTTTGGAAGATATAAGTACATACTTTGTTTTGGGTGCCTACAACACAAAAAGGGAATAATTTAATATTTATAGTGGTAGTAGAGTTTCAAAGATGGCATATTTCATAGTATGATGATCAAATTGTAAGAAGGTGCATCATGAATGGATTCCCTCGATGGTGGCACAATAGGGAGAAAGGCACAACCCATATAACATTGAAATGGGTTTAGGTTAACTATAAAAACCCGAAGGGGTGACATGATGATGAATGGTGATAAACCTCAAGAGGTAAAGAAGAAAACCATGAATACGATTCAATCAAGGGTGGAGTAAGATTCATGTAGGTCACCAAAATACATCCCTCCCTCTCTCTCCCCATCTCGCTCCCTCTCTTTGTCCCTCCCTCTCCCCCCTCCCCACATCTCTCTCTCTCCCTCTCCCTCCCTCTCCCCAACTTGCTTCCTCTCTCTCTGCCTCCCTCCCTCTCCTCTTCCCTTACCCCCTACCCCTCCTCCCCCGCTCCCCTTCACTATCTCCCACTCTCTCCCCCCTCTCCCAACCTCCCTCCCCCCTCTCTCCATGTCCACCCCCTCTCCCTCTTCCTCCCTACCTCCACCCCATCTCCCTCTCTCTCCCCCCATCTCCCTCTCCCTCTCAAGGAGAGGACTATACTTTGACCAACACACAAGCAACGTTATAATTAAGCAGTGTAATAATCGTGGATCTTGAAGAGAGTAATCTGCATTCGTATCAATGGTATAAGGTTCCACTAAGATAGGCGGATGAAATCTTATTGTGATCCTAAGGGTTGTGAGAGAGTTAATTAAGGATTGTAAAGTCATTTGATTGTGAACATGTTATAATGAGAACAATAATGTATTTTATGTTAAGTTGTTGGCTTTCACAAGCAATTTAATTAGATTATGTATTTTTGTGGGATTTTTATTCATGTGATTTTAGTCATTACTCTAATGAAAATATTACTCGTGCATTTTTGGTAATAATAAAAAGGCAAGGGGACTCACATTAGCACACAAGCATCATAAGCTTGTTAAGGAAAGAGGCTATATGGTGAGAAGCTCAAATTGGTGAATTATATTTACCATTATGCTAGAGGGTGAGAAGCCCAAAAAATGTTTGGTGTTTGTGTGTTAATGTGGGCCCCTTCACCTTATTATTATTAAAAACACATTAGGAGTAATGGCATCAAAGCAATGACTACTCATGGAGGTCATTTGGTTGATGACTAAAATCACACGAGCAAAAAGCCCACAAAAATACATAATCTAACAATAATGTAATTAGACAAAGATGTGTTACATTATCCTAGTATAATACATGAGACATCAAGTGATCAATCAACCAACACAAAAGAAAATAGTTTAAGGTTAGGGAGACTTACCTTTGTGTGGACCTTGTTTACACAATAATCCCTCTCTTAGATTAGTTCATCTTGTGAGAGATTGTCGTCGCTAAATCAAAAGAGAGATATGTAGAAGACTTAAGTAGACCAAGGTTGGGGACTCTAAAGACCAAGGTAACCCTGGGTGCATCTCATAATCTTGATACTCCTAGTAACCCAATGCTCCAATGATGACCACTACGTATTAGTTCCATTAGACCCTAAGAACTCTGAATCTTCAAGGATAAATTCGCAAGCATAGACAAAGCAGATTATTCAATGATATATATGAGAAATGATAATAACGCCTATAAATATGGGAGCACAACCTAAAGTTACAACTCATCTTAGCTAACAACATTGACCATGGTTAGTGCACTTGGTCGCAAATAGGTATCTAGCAAACTGCATCAACCATGGTCAAAGTAGTCAACCAAAAACAATCCATAAAAGGTGAGGTGGAGAAGAGAGAAGGAAGGTGGAGGAAGACACGTGGTGAAGCTATGAAGGTTATTTGAATATGTTATATTAAGACAATATGAAGGTGGGAATACTGAGGGCATCAAGTGGTAGTACAACCATAGTAAGGAGGGTTAAGGCATGTTAAGGCAAGTGCCATGACAATCTCTCGTGAGGTGCTTTGAACTACCCAAACCCCACTCCTGGTTAGCCCCTTGAGGCATGCATGAGAGAGGAGCAATGTGCTAACAACCTGCAAAGAGAAATCGTTAGTAAGTGTAAAAAATAAGGTGTATACATTCTCGCCCCAAATGCCACAAGTTCATGGTTCAATTGTTTTTTGGATTTGAATATTGTGATAAGCACGACACTAAAATTTCCCTTACTCTAAATCATTCCACGCAAGATGATAACTTTGCCACTAAAATGATCATCTGAGATACCTTTGGTAATGAAAAGTCATATCTCATCAATTAAATCAATTGAGCATTGTTTTTGCCTGTGTGAACCAACACCTCACCCTTATTACTCCAACTTGCATTGTTGCCTTCAATATTAATGCATCAAGTATACGTAGAGGCCTTAATAGTTTAGAACCCATAGAAAGGAAATAAAAGTCTTGAGAGGGACAGGAATTGGTACACTTTCATGAAATCTTAGAGAGCATTGCTACATTTTCATTAACAAGATGAGCTTCATAAAGCCAAATTGGTTTACTCAAATCAATGATTACCTCCATGGAGAATATTCTCAACATAACACCCCATATAGTGGCTGCTCCATTGTTGTTGTAGGCAACCGATAACACTTGCACGCAATGAAGGTCATTCAATGAGCATTGGAAACTCATATTGAAACTTATTACAGCGATTGTTTGGAAGCTTATAATTTTGCAAAATTACTTTTGGTCCTTCATAATTGCTTGAAATGCTCAATGAAATCTCTTTCATTGTTACCAATGACTTCAATTTCACACAAATGAATTGTTTTGTGATTTTCATGAGCATTTTCCACTTCAAACAGTACAAATGAATCAAAACAAATAATATACATTGTTATCCCTATAAATAACATATACAACACTTAATTCACACATTAACTTACTAATTTATAAAAACTGTATCAATGCACTTATCTTACACACACCCATTCCAAATTACAGCCTCCCTTCATTACAAAATACATATAACACAACATCCAATTCATAGTCTCTGTAAAGTTCATTCTCAACAAACTTTAAACACAATTAAATGTCATTTCTAGCAAACTTTGTTAGGTCAGAACTGAATCATCATATGTGAATCAAGATTGTTCAGAGTGGTAGAACATTAACTTGGCATTTTTTAAAATTATCTAACTATATTTGTTATCTGCTTGGCTATCATTTGTTAGCACTCTTAGAAGCCCAATAGTTTAGTCCACACATTTACCATCAACACATCATGCACTTATCAGGGATTTTAATTATTAAATAAAGAAAAAAATCCATCCATCTTGAAAGTTGATTGCAGGTTACAAGGAACATCAAACTCTCCACGTAAGATAACATTTTAAGATGTCATGAAGAAAATTACATCAAACTCTCCATGTAAGAGAACATTTTAAGATGTCATGGAGAAAATTACGTCAAACTCTCCACGTAAGAAAACATTTTAAGATGTCGTGGAGAAAATTACATCAAACTCTCCACGTAAGAGAACATTTTAAGATGTCATGGGGAAAATTACATCAAACTCTCCACATGAGAGAACATTTTAAGATGGAGAAAATTACATAAAATGTATACAAGATAGAACTACACAAGATCTAAGCTTCCAGGTAAGGAAATCTTACAGAAAGGCTTCTTGTAGGCAAGTCACGGCTGGGTCTTCACATCTTTAGAAAATGTTCCACGGAACAGACTTTAGAAAATCACTAGCTGTGTCCTAATCTATTAATACATACAGCAAGAATGGTGATTTATTACACTTCCTCTTAACGAGGTTTAATTATAAAGATTAAATCATTTAAAATGGTTGTTTATAGCACAAAAACTATGGCACTCAACAGAGGTGTATCTGCCTCCTACAAGGAATCCTCCAATGTTATAGTTAAAAGTGAATATTTCACTCGTAAGGATATTTTACCTCCATCCGCACACAGCTTAGCTCCAGTTACTACCCAATGACCAGGTGTGTCCTGTGGACCCTTCATCAATTCTGTTGTATCAACAAACTTCAGTAACTTGGGGACTTGCACTGGAACTGGTGGGCCGCCAGGATATATGGCAGAATTAATGACGACAGGTGTAGGCTTTGGTGGCTGTTGCACCGAGGTGAAATGTGTACTAATCAGTGTGGAGATAATACCTGACTTTTGGTGTACGTTAGGAGAGTTATCCCACTCAGATCTCCGAATGCGTGCTCCAACTACCCTTGAAAAATGAAGCCTTAAAAATAAGACCTTTTTCATTTTCTCAACCCGCACTTCAAGCTGAGCCCCAGTCACAATTGATGCTGGATCACCTATCAATGTTCCACTGCACTCAACAGGCGCAGTACAGATATGAGAGAAACTTTTCCATTGCACTGGCTCGTAGTATCTACGATTAGATTCTTCAGGTTCACTGTCATCATCATCAAGCAATTGCAAATTATTTGGTAAAGACGAGAGATGCTGAAGATGGATTGCCAGTCGATTGCATTTCTTCCCTTCTAAGAACAAGCGAACACCAGTCGCAGGTCTCCTACCTATATTTACCTGTCCATTGCCTAATCAGAAAGCTTCTTAAGAGCTAAATATACAAAACAAACAACACAACACTTATCTGTAAAATTTAAATTCAAAAAGAAAGACTTTACATACTAGACTTGTATTGACATAAAGTTTAGGGCCCATTAAGCTGAATTGAAGAGATGTATTTCCATGTTCCTTTCGTTGTGGTCCAAGGGGGAGTTCACTATAGACGGGAGCCCATTGTCTGGGAAGCTGGAATTCCAGAAACTGATGAAGTTCTTCAATAGGTGGCTTATCTGTAAGAACAGAGTAAGTGTGCAATGGTTAATAACTTCGATAACAAAACCAAACAATGTATAACAATAATAAATTGCCTTATAAAAGTAAATTAGTAGATGAGGACCCCGTATGTATTAAAAGAAAGACTTGAATCTTTTTGTACAAGACCAAAAAATAAATTTAAACTATCTTCAAATCCAATTTAGTTGTAAAACAGTGACCAATGAGGATAAAAGTCCATGCAATATGACAAAGATGACTGGCTTATAATTTTATCTCGTTATATGCATATTCTGCTCTTCAACAGATGGTTAATGAAGACTACTAACTGAACCAAGGTCTGCCTTAAATTTTTCACTTGTCATTCTTCAAAGATGTCAATTATCATTCTTCAAAGATAATATGGACCCCAGATGAGCAGAAAACAATCCCTCTCATTACGAGTGTACAACAATAAATAACAACCATATAAAAAAGCCATGGATCAGTCACAACCCTTGGGAACAACTGTCCCACACATAAACTAAAGAATACTCATTGATGAAGCCCATTGCTTTAAACTAAAGAATGTCACAATTCAAAATTGGTCCCCCTAGTCAGTCTACAACTCTACAGTTGGTGCTTACAATGGTCAACAATGTAGGGTTCCCATATCGCATTTCATAGTATTAGATATGTAACACATTGTCCATTGTTTGGCAGACTTGCATAACAAGTAGCAGGTCCTGACATAGACCTTTGCGAGAACATCCTATCATATATCCATTAAGTGATAACGAAATAAAATAGAAGAAGGATTGTGTCAAACTACAAATAGGAATAATTAACTGTGCATTTACCACTTCTCATGCATCCACAAATATTTTACCCCATTTCCCATGGAGCCCATCTTAGGAAATAACATATCAAAATACAGTTTTATGTTTAAAAGAGGGGCCAATGTACAATATAATATCAATAGGAACTACCACCAATGGACAATATACAATCAATGGGAACTGCCAAAAAAGTCGTTTCAAACACAGCAGAGCTTGGGATGAACTTCCTTGCTTTGTTTCGCACCATGCTTCTAAATGTCACTTTCAAAATTGCAATTGCGAAAGCGTGGAGTTAACCACCACCACACTGTGGATCTATTGAACTCTGCTGTATGGGATATTAACAGAGTAACAACAGTAATTATTCCATACCAATTGATTTTGAGCTCACTATTGACAGGAAAGAGGGAAAATATTCAAAATTAAATGCCCAACCTTTCTTCTTCTATCAGCATTGATCATCATTAACCCTGGTCCCTAGACGAATGATATATTATAGAAACTGTACAGATTATTACTGAGTTATCAACCATTTGACAATGCAGTCTAGACTCTTCACTATACTAACAAAGCATATAGCCTAAAACTGAAATGTTTGCATTGTTAACACACTTCATACACGATGTGTAAAGAACGAAAAATTGTCTCAATCAATCAGCATGATACATTACACCCCAGTTTTATCTTTCCTAATGCTCCATATTTACCCGCCCGTGGAAATGTAAATTCTATCAGAACACCGGTAGAGGCAAAATTTCCAAAACTTTATGAGCATTCTTCCCATTTCCCCCAAAGTACCCAGAAGACTTCAAGTCGATGAAATTTAAATCCTCACATTTTCATATCACAGCACACCAATCTAGATTTTCATGTTAAACAGGATAAATAACAATAATATTTATAAAGTTTAGCACTAATTATTTTGAGGTGTAAGAACAGTAAAGTAAATACTTACAACGTAGGTATAAATTTACAGCATGGCTTAAAAATCCAGTTCCTGGAACTCCATTTAGGAGAGATGTTATAGGGACAAAAGACATAGATATCACGTCAGGAGCAGATGGTACTGTTGTCAGCCAGTGATGGTGACTTTGACAAGACTCAAGACCCCCCCTCCTCTTATAAATCTTTATGATATCCTGCAGACAAAACCCTGATTAGTTTACGGCATTGAAAAGAAAATAGAAAATGTTGTTGGCAACATGATTTTGCAAAGATAATACTAAATACTGCAGATCAAACTATCTTGGACCTCATTATGCTTATTGACAAAGAAAAAGGTTACCTCTTTTACTGAATGCGACGTAGATACATTCGAGTCCAAAAACCTCATATTGTTCATATGCACTAAAGAATCTGCAATCTGGCATAGGGAGATCAGCAGTTCAGTTCAGGAACCGTGCAAACACAAACATATACATAAGTATACATCAAGTATTGACAAACAAAAACCACATTCAAGCAGAAGCATAACATATATCAAATGTTTCTTTACAAATACCACCAGTTAATGGCCCCACAAAACCAAAAATCAAAGAGTGGGCCATTTATAACTTTTCAGGTAGTAAAAGACAACAGATATTCTGATTGCAAAAGAAATCATTAAGAATAATGAGTTTCTGAAGGCCACAATTACCAACATGGACCAAATGTTATTGAATGGAAAAGTACAACAGTGGAAAAACCAACAGCCCTGCCAGAACAGAATATGGGAAAAGGATTTTTGCTATTGGAATTCTTTCTCTTCACAGCACAAGTGTCTCATGGATATGAATTTGTTAAAAAAAAAGGCTGTAATGGTTTCTTGTCAGGTATATCTCAGGTATTTGACAACAAAATTATAGTCAAATATCATTACAAAAATCAAGTTGATTACATGTTTGTAGTGGGGGCATTTTGTCATTCATCCCTCAAGAGTAATGGTACCGCAGAAGTTAGCTCAGATATTTGACTACATAATTATAGTCCTATGTTATTAAAATGAATCAGGTTGCTAACATTTTTGTAGGAGGCGCTTGTTATCCTTCACCCCTCATGATCTAATAGCAATACCTAGATGGGAAAAATTATACCATAAGCTCCATATGAGGACAAATAGAGCCCAGTAAAGTTGGCTTCATGGCACCTTGGTGATACCTGGTCTATCAGGTACAACTGTGACTATTTTGTATGATTTACTTGATGGAATATAAAATTTAGACTAAAGGGCAAAGAACCTACAAATGCCAAGTAATATTCCTTTCTAACAATCAAACCATATATAAAGGAAGTGAAGCACAATAAAAACTATTTTAGAGCACAACTTCCTGATAAATTGTGTATACGGTTATTAGAAAACTGATGTTTTAGACCACATAAGTGGTTTATCATCAGGATGAATAATATGAAATCAGATTAGAGCTCCTCACATAGATATCCCCTGTTTACAATGATGAGCAGAGATATTAATTTTCGCATCAAATATACAATGGTAACATCCATAATTAATGCCTGACCCCATATCCATTCAGCCAAAACACCTGGAACAAGTAGCATTATTCTTCATCAATATGGTCATTATCTGAAATCTTGAAAGCCAAATATGTGAGAGAATTGGTTTTTTATTCACCAATAGGTCATTGTCTGAAATCTTGAAAGCCCAATTTCTGAGAGAATAGAACACCCCAATCTTCTATGAAGGATGGTGGTGAGATGAGGCATGAATATAGAGTTCAGTATGAGCGCTCTTCCTGTATACCTGGCAGGCCATTCTAGAGATGAGACCATCAAGGAAAGGTAATGAACTATTCTCCTCTAATTCCTTGGTAAACTGGATACTGGAGCAAATGTTGTGTGTAATTCCTCAAGACTCTTATCTTCCAAGAGGCCATTTAAGAATATAAACTCCATTTCAGATTCGGTGATCACTAAGGCTGATAAAGGAAATGTTGTGGTAACTATGGACAGATTCAAATCTAATAAGAATGGAGGAACATCTTTTTAATAGTGGAAGTTATGGACAGTTGAGCCAGAATCCAATCAAAAAGATTGAGGTTAAAAAATCCATTAAGTCTTCTTCCTTGTGCACTTTTCAAAGATCCATTGTTGTTACTAGATATTTTCCTAAATCTCTTCTTGTAGTTTTTCAAGCAAAGAAGCTTCAACCCCTGGTTGGTAACATGGCATCTTGCATCAAGAATTCAGAAGGCTTTTTGGAGTCTATAAAAGACAGGAAGGTTAATGACAGTGATATCTTGGTAAGCTATGATGATTTCTCTCTTTACCAAAGTTCTTCTTTCCAAGACTATTTTGCTGATTAAAGAACTCATTGATGATGAACCATCAAACCTTATGGAGCTGTGCCTCAGATCCAAATTCTTTCTTTTCAAGATTGATGGTTTGAGCAAACGGAGGGGATGGCAATGGGTCTTTCTCTCATGTGGTTGCTAACATATTTGTGGACAGTTTTGAGGCTAAGGCTTTGGCTTCCTTCCAACTGCAAACTAAATGGTGGATATGTTATGTTGATGATAATAATGTTAATTGGCCTCATGGAAAACAAAGTTTTGAGAAATTTCATTGCATCTAAAAAACATTTGCTTCAATATCCAGTTTACCAAGGAATTAGAGGAGAATGGTTCACTACCTTTCCTTGATGTTCTCATCTCTAGAAAAGCAATGGATCTTTGGGCCGCCGTTAATACAAGAAAAGCACTCATACTAAACTCTGCTCATCACCATCTTTCACAGAAGAATGGGGTGCTCTATTCTCTCACAAATCAGGCTTTCAGGATTTCAAATAATGACCATATTGATCAAGAAATATGCCACTTATTCACGGTGTTCAGACTAAATGGATATGA
Organism: Taxus chinensis; assembly: GCA_019776745.2. Classification (NCBI taxonomy): domain Eukaryota; kingdom Viridiplantae; phylum Streptophyta; class Pinopsida; order Cupressales; family Taxaceae; genus Taxus; species Taxus chinensis. The sequence goes on from CM034146.1 coordinate 655,132,358, forward strand.
GGTTAGCCAGATTTTCAGGGTCATTAAGAATGTGAAAAAGCGGATCATAGAAAATAAAAAGCGTAGCAGCAACGCAAAAGGCATGCCCAAAGTCTTTTCTGCCTTACAACATAAATCTATCCTTATCTTAAGGAAATACAAGGTGAAAGCAGTCTTCGTATTGCTGAAAAAGTGTGGTAGTATGCTAAGGTCATCAAAGACCCACCTCGAAGCAACACTGAACTGTGAGGTATATCGTATGGATTGTATGTGTGCCAACCCCTATATTGGTGAGATTGATAAATCTTTCCAAAGTGAGATTTAAGGAACATAGCTCAAATATTCATCGAGATCGCATTAAAAACATCAGCCTTAGCAGAACATGCAATCAAGTCTTCAATGACATATGCCTCAACAAACCAATGGTTTCGGCGAAGTGTAATAACCTAATTTTGATACAAGGTATGTGGCAACATCATTTTTAGCACCTCTTAGAAACATTTGGACAAGTAGCACACATTTGAATCTTTTGACACACATTCCACCTTCCAATCACCTTTGCATCCTCTTGGTCAACTCTATCTTCCCTATTTACACTCTTCATATCACTTTCAGTTTGCTTAGAACTCCAAATACACCTTTCTACACACCTCTCTATTTCCTCCTGAGTTGTTTCTAACCTTTAGACAGGTTTGGCGGTACTGCTTAGGTTTTTGGCTGAACCTGTCCACCTAGGCCAAACATGGCCACCTTTGCAACAGTCATCTTTTCCAAAAGAATACATTCATTAGGTCAGCCTAGGAATGACTTTCGGGTTGGCTTCCATGGGAAAATCGACGAAGAGTCCCATAAATAAACAATACCCCTACAAAGAATTTCACATTAAGAAGACACATTGACACACCTTGGAGATCATTAATACAAAGGCTATATGCAACCAAAATCTTCCAAGAGCGGTCCATGAACTGAGTTGTAATCTGAAGTAAAGGTAGGTCTGAAGTTACATGTTGTCAAGTGTCTTGTTCCAAGAGAAGGGATGAGCTTAGTTGCATTTGATTACTCATAGTTGCATCAATTGAGCATACAGTATCATGATTAAAGTACATACACTTCTCTTGTGTGGGGAGAACTACATGAGCCCTGATTCCTTTGATATGTAGCACAAGGCTTTCACTCAAGGGAGTGGGAGGTTAGTCTAAGCATAGCATAGGGCTCTCTCTATAGTGCCCTTCATGTTGCACAGCAGTCACCCTTGTCTATCCTGGCATTTTCGTCGCATTCGACAAGTTTTTTCATTTCCTTGTGTGCTATGTCTTAGTGGTCCATTGTAGGGCAGTCTCAACATTCCTCCTAGATTTGAGTAGGATTTCTTATCCACGTTATGTAGGTCTTTCGATGGGATTTGAACTGCACCTTTTCCCTGTAAGGGTGTTTCGAGCCCGACTTGGTGACAATGATTTATTTCCTTCTTGCCTCTATCAGCGGGAGATTTCGGAAAATGTAATGGAGTTTTTAATCAATGTGGTATGTAGCAAATTCTTTTTAGGCGCTTTAAGATCTTTATTTGTCAGCATTTCTTATTCAGAATAATGTATTTAAGTTATCTATAGCAAAAGACATGTGTAACTATATTAAAATGATGTCTATACATGTATAAATTAGTACTTGTTTATTAAAATGTAAAAAAGTAAAACTAAAATATTAATAATATAATTTCAAATTAGAAACAAAAAAATAATATGATACATATGAATATAGTATTAATGAATGAAATAAAAGGAACGTTAAGTCCTTTTATTAAGAAAACAAGGGGGTCTTTGTATATAATGAACTCTGGAGAAACGTGTAAAACAAAGGAGAAAAAAAAAAAATTAAAAGGAAAAATTGTTGCATACAAGGAGAAAGTGGATGGCCTGTGATGAAGGAAAACCAGGAGACCACTTATGGAGGAGGGTGTAATATCCCCTTCCCATTCGAAGACCTTTGGCCTTTTTTGTCAACCCGATGGCCAAAGGAGAAAAATATAAGGGTGGCTTAAGTTATATTTAATTATTATAAAGTGCCATTAATAAAAGAAAAAAATATATAGAGCACTTATAATAATTTATATGACTTAAATAATTATTAAATCAAGGATGGAAAATGCCCAAATATAAATTGTTATCCATCCTAGGTGAAAAGGCGACTTGCCTTAGAAGGGGGAATGGGAACATAGAAAGGATAAATGCCCAATTTACTATGTATTTCCCCTAGAAAAATGCGACTTGCATTAGGAGGGAAAAAGTTGTTGGAAAAGGCATTTAATATGGGAAAATATTAAATGCTTGCATAGGGAAAATCCTTGGGAATTAATTGGATATTGTAGAGGTTGTTTTGGGTCTCTTCTTCCTTTATAAGGAGAAGTCGACTTGAAGGGAAATACATTCCATACCATTTGATATTTTCTAATTTGTGTCTTAAGCTTGTAGCTTATGCATATTCTTTCATGTGCAACTGCTGTTTGCAAATATCCAGCTTGTGGAGTAAGATCCCACGGGAACCGTAGCTTCGGTGGTGAGAGATCCATCCCTAGCTAGTAGGCGCATTCTTCAGTAGTGAGAGATCTACCCTAGCTTGTCAATTTTGGAGCTGAATTGATGCCCTAAATGTGCTGGGCGACCTACTTTTTAGGGGAAAATTAGGGTTTCATGTTTGCTGTGCGAAAACTATTTTTGGAATATTATTCTTCATATTTTTGTGGCCCAAGATCCAAAGTTTCAGCTCATTTGAACTTCTCTAGCAAAAGATATATTAATTTTAGAAGTTTTCAGTTGTTTAGGGCACGCTGTAAATTTCTGGCAGCATTCTGTTATTCAAAAAATTCCAAAAACAGTTCTGTAATATCTGTTATTGTATTAGGCAAGCTCTATTTAAAATTTCAAGTGATTTGAGCGGATATTTTGGGAGTTATTCATATTTTACTGTTCGCTGCCCTAGCTGTAATTTTCTGCAAAATATCAGTTTTCTGTTTGGCTGCAATTTGTCTGTATTTTTGTATATTTAAAGTTGGGATTGCCTAAAATCCGTTTTAGGGGTAAAATAATGTCCATTGGGGACATTACAAATGGTATCAGAGCTGTTGTTCCTCCAGCCTGTGTGGGTTAAATATGGCAAATTGGAAAGATTTCAATATGGGTTTTATGAAGGAAATGTTCACCAACATGGTGAAACAACAGGAAACCACTAACCTTTATTTGAGCCAGCTCACTCAGAATTTAAATCAAAGCATGTCTTGGTATAATCAGGAAAAAGGTGAGAACAATAATAAAGGGCATCCAATAGAGGTGATTGATGAGGATTCTTGTTGGAGGAAATACCAATCTTTGAGTAAGGGTTTCAGAGATAAAATGTCATTTCCAGATTATTGCATGATAAAGATTGGTAGCAAGCCCAAGCGAGGTCATCATATGCCGGTACCTGAATTACAAAAGAACTCATTTGAAGAAGAAGAAGCTTGTAGAGAAAAAGGTATGATTTCCATTGAGAAAAATAATTGCATTAATGAAACTTTGCTTGTTAGAGAAATTATTCTAGCTCAAGAGAAGAAATTTGTATATGCAAGTAAGGAGGATGTAATGGAAACTCTAAAAAGGTGTGAGGAGTGGAATAGCAGAGCTAGAGCTGCTAAATTGATAGCCACTCAAGCAAGACAACACCTACAAGAGTTCAAGGAAAAGATGTCTTCACTTAGTGGGCAGCAGGGTATGAGGAATGTCATTTCTCAAGAGAGGGCAGCCGGGAGCATGGAAATACCTTTCAAAGGAGTAAATTTGACGGTCACCCCTACCCGTCAAGAATTTTTTTTGTGACGGTTTCTTAAATAATATTACCTTGCACATGACGTTTAATTTTCATTATTGACTTTCATAATTTTCATGTAAATATTAAAATATTTAAGTTCATATAGTAACATTGTATTAAATAGAGATTTTATTGACAAATAAAATCTTATTTCATTTTCACTATATCCTAATTTATCTAAGAAACACTACTTTATCATAATATTTTAGATACATTAATATTATAAGCCGTAATCATTTCATATTTTATGCTCTTATTTAAAAGTCTAAACAATTTTATTTTATTTTTACCGATGTTGCCTTGTAGCATATGTTTTAATGGCGATTTTGAGTTAAAACACAAATTAAATACTTGAGCAAGCTTATATGCAACCGAGTTAACAAAGGATCATTAAAATTTAATGTTCCTGTGGTTAACTATACAAATATCAGACCTTACAGATTTTACAAAAACTTCGAACCATTTTACTATAGGACGAGCCAAGGCGGGAAAACAAAAAAAAAGTTAATGAAAAGAAAAGGTCACTATTGCCGGGATCGAACCCGGGTCACGCACATGACAAGCTTGTATATTACTTAACACTATTGTTTTGATTTAAGTTTTCTGATTGAAAATATTGTAATTGTGCACATACAATTTAAATAACTGATTCGATTCATAAAAAGATGCAGACTTATGTAATTTAAAGGAGTGGTTTTATTTATAAGAAGTCACATAATTATAATTTAATGTAAAATGATTTCAATACCCTTAATTTGGGCACTAAGAGATTAAATTGCCTTACCTCCTAATACTTTGGAGTTGTTCCACTGGATCACTATGTTCTTCAGTTTCTTATACCGTCATGTTACTCAACGAATGGCAGCCTTAAAACCTACACATTTTAATTTTACTTGAATGTTCTAGGAGAAATCTGCATAACAAGTTTGAATGCTGCAAAATTACAAATGCTTACTGCAAATACATACCTGTATTTATCATATTTCATAGTTTATCCTAGATATAGTTTCTGATCTCCACGGTTTTAAAGCCTACTGCCATAGCCGAAAGCAAGTGGTCGTTCAGAACAAGAGCTTCACCTTCACTTGCAGTGTTAGCTAATATCATGCCCAATCCCCATAAAGATTTCACTACAACACCTTTCTCCCAGTTTGTGCAGCGTCTCATCCCAACAGAAATTACCAGGAAGACCGAACTCATTGTCGCCTTCATTTTTTAAAATGTTTTGTCAACCTCAAACTTACAAAGGCTTGCACTAAACAATTAGCTTTCTCAAGTCTTTCAACAACAAATATAGCGTTAAATAAATTTCATTTTCACTTCCACGTTCTCTAGATTTGCTGGGGGGAAATATATACCAAAGATTTAGTATTTAACAATCAAGATAGTGTACCTCGTTTGTCCTGGATAGAGTTGAAATGCGGCATAATCAAGGAGTGTATCTGCTTTCATGTCGTCTCTATTACTTGTTTTCCGGGATATTGAAGAGTACTTGTACAGTTTGGACTCAGAGAGTTCCAAATAATTCAGATACAGCACCAGGAACCCTCATCGTAAGCTAATTCACCAAGATTTTGAGCCTTTTCCGTTAAAGAGAGACCTAAAGTTGACTCTGAGAATGTCGGTTTGGTCAGCCACATGGTTTACAAACAGAGAATTAAAAAAGTGCAAAAGTTGTGGACGATTTGGCATACACGTTATTTACAGAAAAACAACCCTGCATTACCTGTAAAGTGTTCGTATCTGCATTTTCAATTTAAGAAATTAGACCGGCAGGTATCTCCTGTGAAAATGAACCAAAAGGCAAATGTGTGTTTACAGGAACAACGATGTATGATAACATCCTCCAAAAATCCAATGGATATCATAATATTTAGCTTGGAAAATCTTGCATTCCGGAAATGCCACTTAATTTTGTCATTACTTACATTATCAATTCTGTGCCTGCACCCTAGTGGTGATCCAAGGGGCCACATTGCTCACATTCCCAGCATTTGAACCTGAATTCCTTGCCAAGAATGAATCGAGGATCTCTCTCAGTCTTTGGACGGATCTTCATATTTCATAGTGTTCACTCTTGGGTATTGAATTTGAAAAGACACTGAAGTCCCGTCTCCATGACCCTGCAGACAGTATGAAATAAAGAAAGTTGAGGGCAAAAATCATTTCGTATCTTCTCCATCTGTTACATTTATTGGCAAGCAGTAAATGTTTATTATAGATGTGCATAAAGTATAATAAAATATACTACCTGCCAGCGAAACAGTAACTCGAAATAGTTACTACAGTCTAGAATATAGGTATAAGACTAACACGGCTGATTTTTACTGACAAGTGACAAGCAAGAGTTGAAGTTGATGCCATATGTCATGACTCACAATGAATAAAACAACTAATTTTTTGACTTTATTTAAAATTAAAAACGACCAATTTTTTACTTTGAACGTCATATTGACGGGGTGTAAAAGAATTTGCCCATCCTTTGCCATGTTCTAAAATAATTTTTGACTGTTTTTTACGGCTAAAAACTTGAAAAACGTCTAAACGAGCATCAAATTTAACCCCTGGGTGCCAGGCTTGCGGATCACTTCAGCATGTTTTGTCTCTTGTGCATGACACTTGAACAAAACATGATCAGAATTGCTTGAGGGCAAGCAATTTTGGGAAGGGAGGATTGTAATATCCCCTTCCCATTCGAAGACCTTTGGCCTATTTTGTCAACCCGACGGCCAAAGGAAAAATATAAGGGTGGCTTAAGTTATATTTAATTATTATAAAGTGCCATTAATAAAAGAAAAAAATATATAGAGCACTTATAATAATTTATATGACTTAATAATTATTAAATCAAGGATGGAAAATGCCCAAATATAAATTGTTATCCTAGGTGAAAAGGCGACTTGCCTTAGAAGGGGGAATGGGAACATAGAAAGGATAAATGCCCAATTTACTATGTATTTCCCCTAGAAAAATGCGACTTGCATTAGGAGGGAAAAAATTGTTGGAAAAGGCATTTAATATGGGAAAATATTAAATGCTTGCATAGGGAAAATCCTTGGGAATTAATTGGATATTGTAGAGGTTGTTTTGGGTCTCTTCTTCCTTTATAAGGAGAAGCCGACTTGAAGGGAAATACATTCCATACCATTTGATATTTTCTAATTTGTGTCTTAAGCTTGTAGCTTATGCATATTCTCTCATGTGCAACTGTTGTTTGCAAATATTCAGCTTGTGAAGTAAGATCCCACAGGAACCCTAGCTTCGGTGGTGAGAGATCCATCCCTAGCTAGCAGGGCATTCTTCGGTAGTGAGAGATCTACCCTAGCTTGTCAAGTTTGGAGCTGAATTGATGCCCTAAATGTGTTGGGCGACCTACTTTTTAGGGCAAAATTAGGGTTTCGTGTTTGCTGTGCGAAAACTATTTTTGGAATATTATTCTTCATATTTTTGTGGCCCAGGATCCAAAGTTTCAGCTCATTTGAACTTCTCTAGCAAAAGATATTAATTTTAGAAGTTTTCAGATGTTTAGGGCACGCTGTAAATTTCTGGCAGCATTCTGTTATTCGAAAAATTCCAAAAACAATTCTATAATATCTGTTATTGTATTAGCAAGCTCCATTTAAAATTTCAAGATATTTGAGCAAGTATTTTTGGAGTTATCCATAATTTTCTGTTCGTTGCCCTAAATTTAATTTTCTGCAAAAATCAGATTTCTGTTTGGCTGCAATTTGTCTGAATTTTGCATATTTAAAGTTGGGATTTCCTAAAATCTGTTTAGGGGTAAAATAATGTCCATTGGGGACATTACAGAGGGTTAATGTCAGATGAGCATGTTGTGTGCAGGCTTTTGACTTCTGGCTTACATTTTACTAGGGATTTTGCAGCAGTAGTGTGGGGTGAGGGACTGTTTAGTTTGGGGGGAAGGGAGACGTGCGAGGAGGATAAAAGAAGAGAAAAAGAAAAGGGGGAGGAGATATGAAATGGATGGCGAAGGGAGAAAGGCATGAGGAATATTAATAAGAAGAGCACAAGAGGTTTGGAATGGATAGAGGTTGTTCCAAGCGCCCTTCATTTTTTCTGAAAATCATACAATGCTAATGCCATCCACCGTCAAATCTCAATCTCACAACACTATGTAAGGATGCATTTAGGAGTAGAAGTCACGGGATTAGCATTTAAAGAGGGTTTGAGGCTTGGTTGAAGAATTTAAAAGGCCTATGCATAATACCGGGAACATTAATGAGGAACTAGATAAGGAGTAGCGCAGCTGTATCATGATCTGTCACCCCTTTTAACTGTAATTATCTAAGCAGGTCAGCACTTTATCTCTTAACAGTGTTATCCTTGGATACTACTGAAAGTCTAAATCTTTCTTTCTTTTAAGACACAACTTTATGAAAATATTTGAAATAGGCATTATCACAGTGGAAAAAAAAAAGGATAACATTTCATTCTTTACCCTCAAACCAAATAGGATTGTAAAATCAAATAATTCTGAAACTGGAAATTTCACATGGTAACCAAGATTCATGTGTTTTGGATTTCAAACCATCATCCTTCTAGATCGATCTATGTGAGTGTAAAATAGATAATTCACTGAGAGTATTGGGCGGCTGTAGTTGAAGCTCAAGGATTTACATTTTAATTGATCTATCTAGAAATCACTGCAAACCACACTCTCAACCAAAACCATAAGAAATTGAGATTATATTTACGTTCTTTAGCCAACACTTTTCTCATATTCATATCTGGGAAGCAAAAAATTGAGTTAGTTAATATTTTAAATAATAATCAGGAAGCGGGCTCTGTATTCTTGTTTTAGGTTGAAGGTCAGGGTTTAAATTTGACATTTGTTTACATGTTTTTAGCATAGTTACTAGAAGATGGGTCCATGTACCAGTACTAGTACGAGGAGACAAGGACAGGCATGCCATTTTCAGAAAAATAGAAGACAGCTACTCGGAGACTGCAAAATAATAAATATGTAAATTTTTGAGAAAATAATATTATACAGCCTAAGAAAAACAGTACTATCTTTTCACCATTAAAATATTAGATATTGACAAAGGATAAAAGTAATTATATTGTTTTTTAACTTTGATATCTCCTCATATCTAATGTCAAGAGTACAAAATATTATTTTTGTAAGAACACTGAAATACAAATCTCTGAAACGAGTACCAACAAGTACCAGTCTTTAAGACGAGTAACAGCCTCCGAGATGCTTTTTTTTGTAGGAGACAAATCTCCATGCAACACAGGTTTTTAACCATAAAATACTTACAAAAAATATTTATATCACTGCCCCTTCCAACTTTCAGATTTGAAATATGACCATTTTTTTTATATGGATCTATATACAAGTTATACTTATGTGTAAGAATATACTATAAAAAACAAAACTGTTAATATAAATGAAAGCTGCATTCGTTTATTTTCATCAATATTGTAACAGTCCTACTTTTGTACATAATTTGAAGGGCGATACTGAAAGATTAGCATCACTGAAAATTTGTTTCACGGGATAGGTGGCCGTCAAATTTAAAGCCAAGATGTCAGTTTAACACCAAATTATAGAAATTGTTTTAGTGATTTTCAAAGATATGAGCTGAAACCCCGCATCGACCCAAAGAAAGACTCTTTAAAAACATATAGTTATTTTTTTTCCATGCTAGTTGGGTGTCCATATTGTGGGTGGGTTGGATAAGTTGAATTATTTTGAGAGATTTTTTTGGGGGGGTTAAGATTTGGTGATCCTTTAGTATTATAAATAAGTCAATGCCCTAAATTGTTTTGTGATTTTCATGACAGTAATAAGATGTAATGTTTTGAAGGGGGTCTAGCTTAATGACAGGTATAAGTCATAAATTGGTGTGGTCCCCAATGCCTTGGATATTGTTAAAATATATTCCTTGTTGGATTGCACTTGTAAAGCTTGTTCTTTGAAGGTATGTGGAAATATAAAGGTCTTGTGGAGCTTCTTAAGTGTTGCCATTGCTTTTATATTAGCAGTGTTTAAATCCTTGGCACATTATTGTAAAATTGTACTCAACTAGTTATGGATCAAGACTAATTAATATGTGATGTAGATTAGCATGTTCTTTGTTCTAATGAAGACGAACTATTTGATATGGTGCTACTTGCTAGTGTATTATTTGTAATGATGATAGTGCATTGTAAACGATAGTATATCTCTTGAATCTCAAAACCACATTGAGTCGATTGAAATTTGAAGCCGATACTAAGTATAAGTTTAGTCATAAAAAGTGGTTTTAAATACATTTATAATTTTCTCTATTGATATTGTAGATACCTAATTTTAAGTATGGGTGTATTTCAGTTATATATTGAGGACTAGCTATGTGGTAGTATATTAACACAACTATGTTTTTCTTAAGTGTCCTTTGATGGAGTGGATGTTGATCCGTGTGTTAGATAGATAAAAGCTGTGGTTTTAAACTTACCTTGCAGTCGCCTAATTTTGATGTGACTATTTATAATATTGTAAACACCTAATTTTGGCATGGGTTTAGTTCATTACAATGATATGAATTACATTTGGTAGAAACCTAATTGGGTACAAGACTACTTATGTCATTAGATGTAAATAAACATTGTAGACATCTGACGTTGGTATGACACTAGTAGAGTGTCCTACGATGTGAAACAAGTAAGAATTAAAATAGGATTTAGGGAGTTTAAAATATTGGTAAAGTAATATAATGCTTAATAAATTTTGTACGATGTTTTAAAATGACATACAATCATATGATAGACCATCATGGAATCGCCCCTTAAAGTATTTCCCATGGAAGCTTATCAAAAAGCCATTGCCCCTTATGAATATTTACTGTTGTGCAATCATTAGATTGCACTATCTACTACAAATCTGATAATTTCTCCCATATGATTATCCTACAAACCTCTAGGGCATCTAGGAATTATTGTCTAAAGACTTTTAAATGCATTTTTAAAAAGGACTACATGCTTTCACTAGTACAAAAAACAAAATGGAATCATTAGATAAATTTATTCTGAGGCTCCTAACGATTCCAATCTATATACATGGAATATACTGATGTGTTAATATAAATGTTTATCACAAACCATCATATGTCACAAGCCATGTTTAGGAAATTCTCAAGGTTAGAGTTGCTGAAGGTTGCAGAAACTAGATTTGCGTCTCACACGCTTGTTTTGAGACGGCTTGTGAAGGTGAGAGAGGCTTTAACTAGTATGGTGATCAGCAGTGTTTGGTCAGTGTGGAGGCAGTCAAATACAGAGAAAGCTACAAGGGTAAAATCATGGGTCCTTGATGAGGATTGGTGGGCCAAGGTTGAGTACTTGTTGAGTTTTACAGAACCCATTCTCTCCATGATCCGATATGTAGATACTGATGAAGCATGCTTGGGAGAGATATATGATGGCATAGATTCAATGCTTGAGCGTATCAGAGATATAATACAAAAGAAAGGTCTAGATCCATAAGAGACCTTCTACAGTGAGGTCAAGACTGTGGTCATGAAGAGGTGGAATAAAATGACCACCCCATTACATCTCCTTGCTTATGCACTGACCCCAAAGTACTATAGCTCTGATGTACTTGGGCTGCCAAACAGGCAAGCACCATTTTCTGACTCCGAAGTTGGAAATGGAACCAGGGCAGCATTCAGAAGAATTTTTCCTAATCCATCTATAGCCAGTGTGGTCAGAAGTGAAATGGGCATGTTTACTGGTTCAGAAGGCATCATGGGATCGATTGAGGCTCTTTTTGACAAGAGTAGCTTGACTCCAACCACATGGTGGCGTGTACATGGCCATGATGCCAAGTACTTACGTCCTATTGCTATAAAAGTTCTTTCACAGGTATAACATTTATAAATTTTAAAATTTAGAATCATTTCAAATATTTTAAATTTTATTAGGTTAGAACTTAGGATACTAACTTGTCTTTGAATTTCAATTTTCTAACTTTGTTGTAATAGGTGGCTAGTAATTCTTCCGCAGAGCGGAATTGGAGTACTTATAGCTTTATCCACTCAGCTAAAAGAAACAAGTTGGCATCTAAAAAAGCTGAGGATTTGGTATATGTGCACTCCAATTTGCGCCTCTTGTCACACAAGTCTGAGGAGTATGCTAAAGGGCCTCACAAACTTTGGGATCTTATTCCAGAGACCACAAACTTGGATGCCTCCATAGCCATGCTTGCCCAACTTTCATTATTTGATGGCGAAGATGATGCTCAAGGGAGTTCGCAAGGAGCGGAGAGTGGAGCTAGCGCAAGTGGCACACATGAACTTGATTTTGAGGAAAATCTAGATGATATATTCTAGATTTGTTTGTATTCCTATATCATATGTATGGCAGCCACATGAACAATGAAATCATAAATGTAAAATCTTAAGTATATTGTTTGTTTTGAAAATTTGAACATGGATCTAGTTACTAGTATATTTTTCAATTTCAAGTTTTGTTCGTATTCATGTTAACATGATATTCGTATGTCATATGTATGGCAGCCACATGATCAATAAAAATGCAAAGTCTTAAGTATATTGAATGTTTTGAAAGTTGATTCAAGTTTTGTATTACTATTTCAGTTTTTTATGGACTAAAAAATGAGTAAAATGAGTAGATGTACATAAAATATATATATATATATATATATATATATATATATATATGTACGGACGTATCCAAGACGTATCGTATCCAAGGGTTTTTTAAAATTGACGTATCCGCGTATCGTATCCGTATCCAAACGGATACTCGTATCCGTATCCTGGCAACGTAGTTGATATTTTTATATGCATTTTATTAGCTTAGAACATGTATTTTATGTTGGATTGAAATATTGTTTTCTCCTACGCAAAGTATTTAAACATTTTCTGCTATATAGGCTTGTGTTCCTTGCTTGTTTGCTCTAGTTGGCCCATCTTTTGTGTAGTTGGGAAACGTTGGATGGTGTTTGTAGGACTTATGCTTTTGTTTTCTCTTTCACAGTGAGGACTACTGTGAGCAGACCAGTTAGTGACAATAAACGTTACCCGTAGAGGTAACTGTGAGAACTAACAATGTGAGATGGTATACGGAAGCCGATTACCTTCTTGGTAAGGACTAACACACTTGAAAACAAAAAAACTACATCTGGCCTTGATCCCCCGTTTGGTATGTAGGCAGCACTCGGATGAGTTGGTGTCTAGGCCCAATTGACTTGTATCTATTGTGGGCAAGTGTCTAACACACTTAAGATCCCTGAGCTTGAAAGTGTGTTACTAATCCCTAGAAGGAACCAACTGTTGTTTGGATGTGGTAGTGTTAGGATTTTGGTGTTGTGCTTGGTTTAACCGTTGGTGTCCCATTATCTGTTTCTCCTATATGATTATCCTACAACCCTTTAGAGGATTTAGGAATTATTGTCTAACGACTTTTAAATGCATTTTAAAATATGACTACATGCTTTCACTAGTATATGAATGAAATGGAATTGTCAGATAAATTTATTGAACTTGTTTCTTAATTAATTGAGTGATGTTTTATATGCATTTTATTAGCTTTAAAACATGTACTTTATGTTCGATTAAAATATTGTTATCTCCCTCGCAGAGTATTTAAACATGTTATACTATAGAGGCTTGTGTCCGTTGCTCACTCAGTCTAGTTGGGCCCCTCTTTTTTGTGGTTGAGCCACACCAGTTGGTGTTTGTAGGATCTAGGATTTTGTTTTCTCTTTCACAGTAATGACTAACTGTGAGCAGGCCAATTAGTGGCTGTGAATGTTATCCGTGGGGGTTAACTATGAGAACTAACTATGTGAGATTGTATATGAAGGCTGATTTCCTTCCCGATAAGGAGTAACACACTTGCAAACAAAAAAATGACATCTGGCCTTGATCCCCCATTTGGTATGTAGGCACAATTGACTTGCATCTTTTGTGGGTCATTTTCTAACATGCTAAGAGCCCTAGGCTTGAGAGCATGTTACTAACCCCTAGAAGGAACTAATTGTTGATTAATTGTGGTAGTGTTAGGATTTTGGTGTTGTGCTTGGTTTAACCATTGGTGTCCCATCATCCATTTAGAAATTATGTCTGTTTTTGACATTAGTTGTTCTTGCCAAACCTATCCCAAACAACATGTCAGGCAATCAAACTTCTAGAGTTCGTTTCTGAGTCTATTAAGATCCTGTTACCAGATTTTGAGTCATCAACACAATCATCCTTCAGCAGAATCAAGTTGGATTTTTCTTTACTCACCCTTACACATTTCTTTTTCCAAATTCAATTAACTAGACTACCTCGTCCTATTTTAGTGTGTTTCAGATCTAATTACTAGTCTTTTATCTAATTCTAAAATACACTTTAATCTTAATTGTGTAGGCATTAAAACCATAGATAGTTAAAACACAGAGGAGCACTACATGAAAAGGAAAATCAAAGAAGCTATTAAAATTTAAAAGCATCCCAACAATCTCATCCCTGATGATGATTTGCAGCTCAATGCTTCATGGAAACCAATTATTCAAATGCTCTAATCACATAATGGTTATAATGAATTTTAATTAAATTAATTAAATTAATTAAATAATTTAATATATGTTTCTAATTAAATCCTTCAGAAATTTTTAATATTAAAAACGGGCATTAATCACTAGATGTTAGCATTAAATATTTGATGCTACCATTAATGATCTTTGCTCTTCATTGTAAACTGGGTTATCTATATAAGGAGCCATAATTTTCTTCATATCATTCAATCTAACAATGAACCACAATGTATGGCTTAAACATACATTGTGGTCCTAAACATTGCTTTTCTAATCACTACATATGCAATTTACAAGGAATTTGTGCTTTACCACTATGGATCGCAAAAAGCTTTAAGTCTCTAAGAACCATTTTGTTCCATTTCTAATAGTAAAATCCAATGGAGGAGTGCCTTAAAGAGCAACAATTTCAAACTGCATATCCTAGGAACTAAACAGAATTCAAAACAAGGGAGCCTTTGAGTTTGATGTTCCTTTACCTGAGATGTGGGACCATGAGCCCATTAGCTATTATCCAAATTTATTTGGTAATGCTAGTATACAGACTACTAATTGTGTTGATGCCTTTGAAAGGGGGCCAACACTGTAATATTATTGTATATAATGTTATTAATCATAGGTGTAAAATGTAGGGGAGCGTAATTTTCATAGTGATAGGTGAATTTACGTAGGAATATGAATAGTCTTCATAGAAGGTGAAATGAATAGCCATATTTTGGATATAAATATTTGTAATCTTTCTCCATTTAAGGTAATGTGGATACAATTTTGGTGCAAATATTTGTAATCTTTCTCCATTTAAGGTAATGTGAATACAATTTTGGTTTGCACCAAATAATTGTTCATTGTCATTGCATTATTCCTGGCCTGACATGGATATCAAAGCACAGGCTCATTCATTCCTTTTTTAATCCTCCAAAATTCAAATCTTCCCCCCACACTGTAAATTTCTATTCCCGGCCATTCTAATCCCTGTGCAGAGTCCAGACCATATGGCGATGCTATCGCATCAATTGAAGCACTAGAATTGTGCGTTGTTATTTAAAGTCTGTGCAGTCCTGCAAACTTTTATCATTGGCACTTCAATTTGAGAGCCGTGTGAAGATACCCAGACCTGTGTACGCTACAATTTAGGTAGTCCATGAGAAGACTGTCACATTCAGTCATTTGCTGTCATTTGATCAAAGCGTTGAAGTGTTACATGTAATCCACCAGCGCTGCCCATTGTATGCTGCTGCTGTCATCAACTCAAAAAACCTAGGTTGGAATTGCATACATTTGAGACTGCTACCGCTGGAATTGTGTATAAAACACAAGGTATTAGAGGCTGCAGCTGGACTGACACCTCCTCAAACCATTCTTCAAAAATACATGTGGCAATTTACAGCTAAGCCTTTTTGCAATATTTGGAAATTTTATAATTTTTTGAGATTTTTTGGAAAATATTTAATATTGGAGGATACTTTTTAAAGAAAAAAAAGTATATAATTGTTTATTTGGACAATATCCCTAATCAAATTAAGGGAAATTTTTAATTTTTGACTTTTGCTAAGTCATCTATTGTGCGAATCAATTCAAAAGTAAAATTCTTTTTCAAAATCAAGCAATTTTTATAAAACAAAACAAATTATGCAAATTCAAAACAGTCACAGCATTCAATATTAATGGTGCCTCTAGTTCACACTTACGAATAATGTTGTCACAATCAAACTACTGCATCAAGAGCCTAATATACTTGCAACAACTGCATTTGTGGCATCATCCCTATGAATCACCAAGGAAAAATAAGGAGGATTTTTATTTTTCCATTCCCTGCATTACCCATTTGCATCTATCGCTAGACATAAATCATTAAGTAAGGAATATCAGGTCTATAGGGAAGTTATGCCCGAAAACGAGATTTTCTTGCTAAGAAAGTGCCATTGATAGAGAGAATCCTTTTCACGTACTACCTAGGTACCATGTACCATTCTGCTCTCACGTAATTTAATAATCTCTTTCTCGTACTAACGAGTAAATGACGAGCTTCTTCCACATACCGACAGATATATTGGAAGGGCGAGCATATCAGTCTGGTGGTATTTCGAAAAGGGAACCTGTTGGCTTCATAAGGAACCAATCCATATCCCTTCATTGCAATATACATTCAATAAATTCAATTGTTGGCACAACACTAAACGAGGACACCTAGTTGGACTGGTTGCAAAAAGTTGATAAAACTCATCTTTAATGATTTGTTGCTCAACATTTATGATGGAGAGACACAACCGATGAAACTAATAACAAAGGTAGAATCACAAATACGAAAGCAAAAGAATTAGAAGGCATTGGCCTTGATAAGGGACACAATGGATGGCGATGTTTTTTGCCACATACAAGGGTGCAACACACCTTGGAAAACTCTAAAGAAACAAAGAATTGGAGTTCATATAATTACAATTGAAATTGTTCAATCTTGCGTTGAAAACCGGTGATGTAATGAGTCTAACATTAGAAATTTGTGCTATCAGGGCATATGATCTTGAAGTTGTTGGTGTCAAAATTGATGTATATATGACTACTTTCATAAAAGCTCTACTTCCCACATACTCAACATATTTGGAGTCCTTGCAAGCAAGCGATCAATTGAAGCCACTCTCTTTTGATCAGTTGGTTGACAAGATGGCTAAAAGAGAGAAGGCCTTTGGAAGGAAGAATGAAAACTCAGGAAAAAGTGTGTGCTCTGCTTATCAAAATGGCAATTCAAATAAGGCTTCCACTTCCACTGATAGAGGCAAGGGAAGGTACATAAGGCAAGGAGGCAGGACTGGCAATAGTAATGGTCAACATTAGGAGAAGCAAAATGACAAACAATACATGTTTTGTAAAGGTTGTCATCGAAAAAGGAGTCATGAAGCTCATGAATGCAAAAAATCATGGAACAAAATGGAGGCCTATCAGAAACAAAAAGAAGCAAACAAAAAAAAAAAGAAAGCCTCATAACTGGACTCTACTCGGTTCACAATTGAAGATATGTTTTCCATTTCAGATTTGGTCAATAATGCCTCAGCAAATACAATAAACGCCAATGCAACCCAGCACATGACTTTTCAAAAGGAGTTCTTTGAGTAGTATTATGAAGAAAGTTGTAGTTTGCTACACTTAGCAAACATATCAAGTTTGCAACTAGAAGGAAAAGGGATAATTCGACTCAAGTCACCAGATCTTCCAGAGTTCATTCTCTAAAGTGTCCTATATACCTTCCCCAATCGAAAAAAAAAATTTGTCGTCCCTAGTGCTAAACCAACAAGGCCACTCCATTTCATTTGGATGATGGAGAAGTAAAAGTCATAAGAAAATGTGATGAAGTAGTTGTAACTTGTAATGATTGGATTTGAGGAAGGAATGTTGCTAAAACTCAAGGGTGGGCCTTCAATCTCAATGAAATTTTCTCATCTCATAGAAGGTATGTCACCAGGTCTTTTATGGCATGCCAAATTTGGGCACATAAAATATGATAGCATTCGCACAATGCAAAAGAATGGTGTTGCAGGATTTCCAACTCTACCAAAGAAATTTGAAAAATGTGAAGCCTACATCTTGGCTAAACATTCAAGGGAACCATTTCAAACATTTGAATGGAAAGCTAACAAAAGTTGCAGTTAGTTCACTCTAATTTGTGTTCTCTACTAATTCTTTACGTTGGTGGTAATAAGTACTTCATGTTCTTCATTGATCATTATAGCAGGATGACATGGATCTACTTTCTAAAACATAAATCAATAGCCTTCAAAACTTTTCAAAGATTTTGATAAGATCTTTGCATATAATAAATGAACAATATGCAGAATATAGCACAACAGAACAGATATTGGTGGGCCAAGATGCCCAATTATTCAATATATTCAAATAAAAGGAGAACACCCTTAAGGTAGGGAAGCACCATACAATGCTCCTTAAGAAAGGTGTGACTCCACAATCTCTCAATATGGGAACTCCACTTTGAGGGGGGGCACCTCCAACAACCTCCTACCAAGTAGAAGGCTCAAATGATACATCACATAATCTCTCATAACGATACTCATATCCTTTATATAGGAATACATTACTCTTAATGATTGGGTAACACCTAATCCCGATGTAGGCCAACTCATTACCCCATATAACTAATTCATATGTGACCCCATATATTATAAACATATAACTAAGGGTGGGGTGTGCCACATATCATCATCTTCATCAACCCGTATACATTATAATATCATATCCCAAGGTACATAGCAGATTTCGAACCATGATTGAAAATGAACTGTAATTTTGTATTGGGATGTTTAGGACTAACAATGGCGGTGAATTCACTTCAAAGGTGTTTAAGGGATCTCTAAAGAAAATTGGAATCAACCATCATCTAATACTCACTTGCACTCCTCAATAAAATAGAGTAGCTGAGAGGATCGATAGAACTGTGATGAACATGGTTTCTGCAATGTTGTATTTCAAGGGGGTCAATTTACATTTATGGGAAGAAGCAACTCAAACAATTATGTATCTCTACAACAAGTCACCATCAACAGCCCTTCCAATGGAGACTCTGTATGAAGTTTAATGTGGTCGTCTTCCTTCAATGCGACATCTTTGGGTTTTCGGATGCACATGCCACGCATTGATTTCAAAGGAGAAAATGAACAAGTCGGACCCAAGGAGTTGCAAATGTATCTTTTTGGAATATTCACAATCCTCAAAGGCATACAAGCTATATAATGAGAAGAACAAGAAATTTCTCATTGCAAGAGATGTTTTTTTTGTGAAACATCAATTGACACAACCAAGCATAGATTGACAATTGAACTAACTTGAGAAATTTGCCAAATTTGACATTTACAAGATAGATAAAGCAATCCCAAACAATAAAGGGGGGACAATTAATTAGGAATCTCTTGAATACATATTGTCTCCTATAATAGAAAATGAAACTCCCTGTGTAGAACTTCAAACTTCATCAAATGATGAGCAAGTGTTTCCAGAGCAGTTGTCAAAAAATGAATGAGCTTTAAAATAGGAAATTGAGGCACTAGTTGTTTTACAAGAGACAAAAAATTTCCTAAATGGCTCACACAGACACTCACAAATGTCAGATCTAATGAAGTTGGGAAAACATGCACCAAAAGCACATACAATACAAATCAGAAAATAGATATAATGCTTAATAGACACGACTCACTTGACAAACACAAAACACGGCTTTTCGTAAAGGGCCAAAAAAAGGGATAGACTATAATGAGACCTTTGCACCTATAGCAAAATGGACTATTATTCAGACTTTGTTGGCTTTGACAACACAAAATGGATGTAAGGTTCATCAAATGGACATGAAAACTGCATTTATGAATGGTGATCTCAAAGAAACAATGTACATGACTCGGCCAGAAGGTTTTGCAATTGACAACCAAAAGCAAACAGTGTGCAAGATGGAAAAAATTGTTGTATTGCTTGAAACAAGCCCTGAGAGCATGGTATGAAAAGCTCACCGAACACCTTCTGAACATGAACTTCAAGCATTTCGGATTTGAAGATGCAACTCTTTTTGTCAAAATGGTTGACAACATAGTTGTATTTCTAGTAATGCATGTGGTTGATCTACTCATCACAAGAAATAATGAGAAATATACTACAAAAATCAAAGTAAAGTTGATGAAAGGCTTTGAAATGACAGATTTGGGATATCATCATTACTATTTGCTTATTGAAGTATTCAAAAATCGAAGTATTCAAAAATCAAAGTATATCTTCATCACTCGATATAAATATACTGGCAAAATTTTGATATGGTTCAAAATGACAGATTATAAGTCTCACACCCATAGAATAAAATCCGAAATTGACAATAGAAGATACCACAGATTTGATCAATGCCACTAAATATAGACAACTTATTGGAAGTCTGATCTATGTGACCACATATTTCTTTTGTTGTTGGTGTTCTTTTAAGATTCATGCAACAACCCAAAGAAAGTCACTGGGTAACAGCAAAGCAGTTCTTCAATATCTAAAAGGAACACAGAATTTTGGGCTCAAATACTCCAGGGCACGAGACTTCAAATTGGTTGGATATTCAGATTCAGACAATGCTGGTGATTTTGAAGATGGGAAATCCACTTCAGATTTTTTGTTGAATTTGGGAACAACGGTGATCTTTAGTGTTGGAAAATTCTTCAACGGGAGCAGAATACACGATAGCTTAGATTTAGTGTTGGAAAATCCTTCAACGGGAGCAGAATACACGATAGCTTAGAAGGATTCTTTCAAATTTGCAAGAACAAGTTTCATCAACACCACTCATGGTTGACAACACATCCGCAATTCAAAGGGCAAAGAATCCAATTTTTCACAATCAAACCAAGCACATTAACACAAAATTCCACTTGACTTGGCATTATGTGAAAGACGGAAGTGTAAAATTGCTTCATTTCCATATAGGAGGCATCTTGAAAAAAGCACGTGGGGAGAAAATTTTGAAAAGTTCAGAGACGTGTTTGGTCTCACAATAATGCTTGCGGATTAGGGAGGAATGTAACATTATTGTAATATAATATTATTAATCCTAGGTGTAAAATGTGTAGAAGAGATTTTGTCTCATAATGGCAGATGAATAGACCACATAGGAATATGACTAGTCTTCATAGAAGGTAAAATGAATATCCATATTGTGGCTATAAACATTTGTAATCTTTCTTCATTTTAAGGTAATGTGAATACAATTTTGGTTTGCACCAAATTATTGTTCATTGTCATTCTGGTATCCATGGCCTAACAAACACTATTTATTCAAGGCCCACCAAGTTTCTTAGGGATTTCTAATGTTCTCCTAAATAAGAACAATTTTTATTTAAACCCCAAATAATGAAATTACAAGTTTCTTTAGGCTTTCTAATGATTTCCTTGTAAACAACAATTTTGTTTGAGTAGTATATACTTGTTTGTGTTGTGTGCATGGCCTACTCGCTATTTATATTTTGTTGTACTCGAGTAAGAGAAAAACAAGTATCATGTGTTTTGAGTATGTGTTTTTACAAGCATATTAAATTTTCGGTTGGATGGGAATAACACTTGTGTTCAATATGAAAGGTGGTTGTTGCCAGTAGTTCAACCGTCACACATTCTTGAGTACTTTCAACTTATGTTGTCTTTGAACACATCTTTAGGCAGATCTCTCATGTATTCTCCCTAGTTCTATTGTTGGTTTTCTTTTGGGAATCCCTATGTGTATGCTATGTTATATGAATAAAGTGCCAAGGGTCTATTCCAATTTATTTACATTCTTGGATATCTCTTTTCTGGTTTGGTCATGAATATCCATTTGCCATACTACATTTTTGGCGCCATTGCCAACAAAGAATTTGAGTCATTGACATCAATCACCTTGAGACCGAGTTTTATAACGAAGTCATGAAAATATGGAATCTTAAGCATGATTTTGAAGCACATCAATAGAGCAAATATTTTCGCCAATTGCATCCAATTCCATCCCATCATTGTGGTTGGAGTATATTCGAAATGATGGCTAGGAAACCTCAATTTCCCTCGTTGACGTCAAAGATCACCTGACATGGAACAAGCAGCTGGATTGGTTATTTGCTAGCTTGTCCCAACCCTTGCACATCCATTACCTGTTAATGTAAGATTTATGAGACAAAAAAGAACATCATTTGCATGTGATTTGAAACGTAAGATCATCCAATAGAGGTGCCAAGATAGACTCCATCAAGAGAAGCAAGCATGATTGGGGGAGAAAAATTGGTGGACAAGACCTAGAATGTGGTTGCAAAGATTTATCAATCCCAAAAGTTGTACAAATACGACAATGACTCCAAAGAATGAAGACAGACAAGCAATCTGAACAAAGTAATCAAATCGCCATCATAACAAATTGGAATATGATTACATCAAGACTACAAGTGTTGCTCAAAGTTTGGTGGGATGGGGCCATCAATAATGAGTGGGAAATGCAGCTGGAACACAATTATTGTGGCTCTGTAAGGGAAGAAGAGCATTGTAGGTTTATTTTCTCTCGACTGTTAATACATATACCATTCAAGTTTAGTCGTGTATGTAAAGAAGATATTTATTATTAAATACTGATGTATCAAAAAGTAGAGAAAGTAGATGTATACCCTTCAATTCTTTCACCAGAACAATTGAAGTTGCTCTTCCAGCAGAGAGATTGAGCATAAAAGAGTGTAAGTAGCATTCATAACAGAAAAAGAACTAATCATATATGTAATCTTTCGTGTTGTCTCTCCTTAGAGTGGATCAGCCGCCAATAAAAGAAAGAAAGCAAGAAAGAAATTATATTGATGTCTAGTAATGACCAAAAGAATCCAATGGACTTGAAAATACAGCCAGTTACAATAGAAAAGGGAGCCAAAAACGAGCTCCAACATCTAAAAGAAACATGAAACTACAACATCAGAACAAAAGGCAAAATAGCACAAGATTCTATCTACCTAGGACGGGTGAACTTGAAACAGCTAAAACGTAAACATGTCAGAAAAGACAACGTTAAAGGATGCCTTGTTGCCAAAGAAGATAAATCTGATAGAGACCATGGAAGGAGGAAAGAGCTATCCCTAATATGTATCAAAATGCATAGAAGGCAAAGGACCAACATCCTCCACAATCACCATCAATGGCCTACACTACATGGGCTTGGCGAAACACTCCTTGAGGGGGCACAAAAAATATGTGGGAACGTCTCCTAGCATCAATGGCAACTATCCTCCAGAAGTAGAGAGGAATTTGGTAGTGTGTGTCTATCCAGATCTTGTAAATTGTGGACAAGGAGGGATAGATTAGCCATTGCCATGAAGAATGTCAATGTAATAAATGTCTAGGGTGCTTAGGATAAGCATATAACATATTGTAATTCACCTTATGTATGTTATCCATTGTAATAAGTGTACAAACTACGTTTATGTCTAATCATTAGGTGGTGTTGTAGATTAGCTTAGGGAAATATTCTCATGGAGTTTCATAGGAGTTTCCCTATTCATTTGAGGTGATTTTTTCCATTTCCCTTTATCATGTCGAAAGTCTCAACAAGGGATAAGTAAGACTTCTTTATTTATAGGATGGATAGTTATCGTGTAAAGGTCTATTTGAAGGCATCCACTTTGTAAATATAATCAGGCAGAGCTTTGCAAATTTTATTTTGCATTGCTTGCAGTTTCAATTGGCAGGGATTATTTGTCACGCACCTATATGGACACCCTTGACATCTATTACATTGCCATGAAGAATGGCAATGTAATATATGTTTAGGGTGCTTAGGATAAGCATATAACCTATAGTTTGTAATTCACCCTATGTATGTTATCCATTATAAGAAGTGTACAAACTACGTTTACGTCTAGTCATTCGGTGGTGTTATAGATTGCTTAGGGAAATATTCTCGTGGAGTTTCATAGGAGTTTCCCTATTCATTTGAGATGATTTTTTCCATTTCCCTTTATAACATTGGAAGTCCCAACAAGGGATAAGTAAGACTTTCTTGTTTATAGGATGGATAGTTATCATGTAAAGGTCTATTTGAAGGCATCCACTTTGTAAATATAATCAAGCAGAGCTTTGCAAATTTTATTTTGCAGTTTCATTTGGCAGGGATTATTTGTCACGCACCTATACGGACACCCTTGACCGTTGCGGAGCTTGTTCCTAAAAGGATCAATCGTTCATTTGAGTTCTCTATCCTCATCAAGCGAGCACGCAAATTCTATTGCAACAAAAGAATGAGGATGAAAGTGCCTTGATAACTACTTGCATAGGGGTACATTATCTCACCAATCTCACTATTTGCGCAAGCAAGTGTACCATCCAAAGGAGGTAATCATCTACTAGTCCTCTTAGTCCTTTGCAAAGGTTAGGCTTTGAAGGTGACCACTTCCTAGAGGTGAAGAGCAAAGCACTTTTAGAGCACCTAGAGAGAGGTCATCTTAGAGCAGGGGGCAGGCCATTTTGAGGAGAGAATACCATACTATTGACGAATCTTTACACTTCAGGCTATTATTGAGGAGGCTCATCATCGGTCTTCCAAATTCTTTTTTTTGTTTTGTAGAATTACGGAAGGCCTTATACTCGGTTTTAAGACATTTGCTTTTTCAGAAGTTGTGTGATGTTAGCATTCCAGATTCTCTCATTACTGCTGCTTGGAGGCTTTATGAGACAATTGTCGAGCAATTTTATACTTCTCAAGGTATTCTGCATTTGTGAAGAGTGCCATGGGGGTCAAGCAAGGATGCCCTCTCTCACCAACCCTCTTCAGCATTTACATCAATGAGCTAGAGGATTTTCTTCTAGAGCATACACATTATGATGATGGTTGCATTTTACATGGAGTAGTAATAGACGTACTTATTTTTATTGATGGCATTACTCTCCTCTCACCCTGCAGATGGTTTACAAAGACAACTTGATGTCCTTGCTTGTTTCAGCGAGCTTTGTCATCCAATGGTCGACCATAGCAAGAACAAGGTATAATATTCAACACCTCTAAAAGTTATCTTTCTTGGTTCCAAATGTTCTAAAAAGGGGAACATTTGGAGATCATGTCGACCTACACTTAGGGGTTCAGTTTTCCAAAGCTTCATTATTATGAATCATGCTTCCCACTCGTGCCTTTGTAAGAGATGTGCCTCTCTTTTTGTCTTGGAGTGTCAATGTTTTCATATCCGCTTCATGGATATCCCTTTGAAGACGCAACTCTTCGACACAATCATCAAGCCTATGGTTGTGTATGGATTTGAGATTTGGGGACCTAGTATAGTGTCCGTAAATTGGGCTCATACTGAGAGGGTTCATAATCTCATGAATCGGCATATGATCTATTGCAACGGACTATTCCTTGGTGCATCATCCAAGTTGATTTTTTCGCACAACCTCGAAGTCTTGAGACTATAACTAGGCTTACTTTTTACATTCACAAACTCATAATCATGGCGAATTCAACTTCAGGCCATGAGAGATATCTATACTTAGCCATATGTTCTTTCAAGAGGATTGAATCTAATATTCTAAAACTAGTTTGCTCCTCCAATCTATCGGCATCTCCACTTATATGTTACCTCTTCAAGTACTCCTTGGATGCCCATGATCGGCTTATTCCCATAAAGGTGGTCATCATTAAATTTGTCGGAGAGGATATCTACAAATAATACATCCAGATCACTTAGACCTCTTCTCCTAATGCGCTCAGCCTCAAGCTCGCCTTTTAGGTTGAGCATTTCTTGCAAATGGTGGATGGTGTCAATCGTCATCCTATCTCCAACATCATTCGTCTCACGGCTTGAGGTTTCCCCTAGGCCAATCAAGAGTGTGCTCACACCAGTCACAGGTTGAGAGTAATATCATATTTTGCATGGGGACCACATTTGTCATCTTTGCTCCCTCCCAGAGGTGGAGACTAAGGAGCACTTCATTTTAAGATGCACTTCATTTTAAGGAGAGACACCATTATCTTTACAAAGACTTAAGCTACTCTTTATCCACTTTCTTTTGACACGTGGACCAACAATGTGTGGCCCTTTTTCTTCAAGAGGTCATCCTTTTATTTTGATCCTACATGAAGCCCTAAGTTAATCATCAACTTTTTCATCCCATCACAAAGGTTGGCAACATTAAGCACCCTTTGG
Source organism: Taxus chinensis (assembly GCA_019776745.2). Taxonomy (NCBI): domain Eukaryota; kingdom Viridiplantae; phylum Streptophyta; class Pinopsida; order Cupressales; family Taxaceae; genus Taxus; species Taxus chinensis. The sequence goes on from CM034146.1 coordinate 655,158,386, forward strand.
ATACTGCTATTTTGCGAACTGAAGGGGTAGGTTAGTGAGTTAGTGCTCATCTCTACACAACACTACTACTAACATTCCACAGCACACTATCTCTCAACAATAGAAATATGCTCCTTCTTAACATCATGAATCTGCTCCTTAGCATCATGGATCTAATCTTTGACTACTTCCTTGGCCACATGGGCAAGCACATATTACAATTTTCTTCAGCGTTGGATGTGAGGATGGATTTTAGGGTGACTGCTTTACTTCCTCCTAGGGTTACCCAACTTGACCCACGAAGCCCTACACACTCTCCGATAAACATTATCCGATCTTGCATTGGCATTGTCTCAAGTTTGGTAAGAGATGTTTGATGGGGTTGTCTTTCCGAGTTTCATCAACACATGCTATACGGGTACTTGCTCCCCCAGGCCCCACATGGCTTTTTGTATTTTGCCACCTTAACCACATGGGTTGGGGTTTAATAATTTTGGGTTTACCCAATTACCCCTCGATTATTTTTAGTGCTTTTGTTCTTTTTATTTATTTAGTCTTTGATCTTAGGGTCCTTTTACCCTAACACTTTCTATTATAATTGGTTGTATTCTCAAGTCCCATTGGCTTGCTTTCGGGCATTTGTGGATATTCATATAATTCTAATAGAGATAAGTGAGGCAAGGTAGCAAGTGACCCTCTTGAATATTAGCACAATCTAAAAATACAGTGTTCCTCCATCTCCACCTCCTAAAGAAAACGAAGGCAATAAGTTGTCACCTCATGGAATATGGTGGTCAGTATTGATCCAAGGCTAATGGGAGAAAACTCTCAAGTTTCAAATAAACAAAAGGGAATCTTGAGCCCAAAGATGTTGAGTATAGTCAAATTATTGGCATCAACAATTCAAGGAAAATGCATGACATATAAAGGCATCTAAGGTCTAAGAGGTTGCAGAGAAGAGATCCAAGCAAATTTAAAATAGCTTAAGGGGATTGGGTGTTAAGCGGATCCCCTTGTCTTCGTAATGACTACTCAAAGAGGTCATCTTGACATGTCTTGAACACGCAAGGAAATTACCAAGAAAGATAAAAATAATAATCTACTATCGATATGTCATGCCTAACTACCTCATTAACTACCCATTTTTTGGAAGGAGATGAAGAGGGACATTTGAAGAGAAGTTGAAAGGAAGGATTTAGTCCATGGAAATGTTGATAGAATGGAGAAGAAAACTAGTTTTCAGAACCATCATCCAAAGAGAATCAAGAAAGCAACAGAATCTAAAGAACAAAAAGCTAAAGACAAATGTTTCTCACTACCAACACCAAGATCGCCCATGGACCTGAGTATATGAAGATGGAAAATGAGGATAAAGATGCTCTTGAGACGAAGAAGCTCCATAGAAAACTCAGTTTGGAAATTGCACTAAGAAACAGTCCGCTTAGACTAGATCATAGGTTGGAGCAAGATAGTTTGACCCCTCTCAAAACACATCAAATCAATAACCCCTAAACTTAGACCCTAAATCTCAAACCCATATAGAATTATAGCAGTTTTAACAATAGTGCCATGGAAATGCATCTGAAATCATTGATGCTCCAACAACAACGAAAGGATTATCCCTTACAAAGCAGCAACTTAGAAGTTAGTTCAAGAGTAGAAGCTCTCTCAAGAGTAAAAGTAAACTAAACACCATAGTATGACTAAGTCATGAAATCTAAAGGATCTCATTTGTAGAAAATTTGGACATGGAGAGAGCGCGTTTAGAGGTATTGAAGACTATAACCTTAGATTTACTCAAGTTAACCACTATCTAGTGATAAAATTGAGAGAGTGTTAGTGCATTATATTATACACCTTCTATTAAGTTAACGTAGAATAGTTGACTATTTTGGAGTTACATAAGTGCACCATAGTGCACAATTTCCTAGGCCTAAAACATGATAAGTATTGGTCTTTATTAGCCAATTAAACACCGCCGGCACTTCATAGACCAATCACAATTGCCCATTATGTGGCCAATAAAGGAAGGGAAGCTTTCTCTTGCTTAAGTGATATATACCCTAGCCTTCACTATACATGACATCACTTTTACATATAGTTCCATATGCTTTCACATCCTTTTACATGATGTAGATATATTTTGAGATGCTCTTTAGCTGTTCATTCAATTGTCTACGGAGTCATTGTTATGAAGAGTACATAGTTGTATCTTGGGTTAATTCCTACTTTCTACAAAGAGAACATTCACTTACCTTCAAGTTCTTACCTTTAGTAGCATGTTCACTTATTTATGATGTTTAACCATGGGTAGCCCTACTAGCTTAAAAGAAATATTTAATTTATGATTATTAGAAAGAGCCTACAAATGGGCATGCTACATGGACCCAATCACAAAAACTTCCATGCTTATACCTAAAACCTGATCATATCCATATTTTTTATACCACTTATATGTAATATCCTTAAAAAAATACTTTCTGACAAATCTGGATATTTTGTCAAACCCTAGAGCAGCAGTATAAAAAATTGAACTTTTATGACAGCAGAAGCAAACTGATATTTTATTATAAAAAAAAACAAACCCCAATATATACAAAAACAAACTTTTATTTATTTATTTCAAATCGGCTTTAATGAAAAACACTAGAATGTTTGCATACAATTATTTTCTCACGAGGTTGATCCAAATGAAAAGATGAACATAAGATAAGAGCATGCAAACTGATTTGACTGAAAATTGCTCCCAGACGTGGTGTCAATACCGAAATTTGTTTTCAAAGGGGGACGTCTTGGTTGTACTTGTTGTTTTTGGTTGCTAAAACAACCTTGAATAAGATGCCCTAGCTGAACTAGATGAATACTTGTACCCTAAATGATCACTGCAACCCTTGAATGGAATTGCCAAGCTTAGATATGAGGGTTTTGGTCCTCATATTTGTGTGCAAATGAGGGTTTTTGTCCTTTATTGCTGATGCAGAAGCAGAAGCTACTTGCAGACAATGAAGTAGTTGATAAATTTCCAAGATGAATGAAAATAATCCCCAAAATCTGATTTTATAACTTTTAAGGCCTTTTTCCAAAGTCGTCGCCCCCTATTAGAGTTACATGCATGCTCAATAAACAATATAAGATTACTTTATTCCCTCTCCAATGTTGGCACCTGATCCAAAAATAGAAGCTTGATGCCCATGTCACCCATTCTATCTTTGGCGCCCCATAATTGAAGTTCTTTATTTAATTATTATTCTATCTTTGGCACCCCCACAATAGAATTTCATCATTTTATTATTATTTTATTCCACTTCTGCTTTTTAGCCCTCCCTTACTAAAAAATATAATTTAAGTGTCCTTTTTTCCAGCTAAAATATAAAAGTACCCTTGGACCACTTAAATTAATTTATTTCCCTCTTTAGTTCCCCTTAGCCTAGGAAAAATAATAAGAATAGGATTCAGGTATCCAAAATCAATTAATTTTGAAAAGGGACATTAAAGTCCGCCCTTCCCAGAATTGTTTTCCCTCAAGCAATTGCAAGTCGAGATGCTTAAGAATTTCAACACCCTCCTAAGTAACATCCTCTGCAGATAAATCCTTCTAACGTACCAGATACTCTATGATAATCTTGTTCCTTAACTTCTTTTGTCTGAAATCAAAAATTTCTTCAAGAACCAAAACAAGTTTTGTCGTCATCATCCAAAGGAGGCAATTCAATGGAAGGAACAATATGTTGTCCCAAAGCCTTTTTCAAGCATGAGACATGGAAGACATTATGTATCTTACTACGCTCTAGCAAATCGAATTCATAGTCGACCTCTTGTATCCTCTTCTTAATCCTATATGGTCCATAGAAACGAGGTTTAAGCTTTTCAACTCCACTCTTCTTCAAAGAACACTGTCTATAGGGCTGCAACCTCAAGAAAACCATGTCACCGATCTCAAAAATCCTCTCAATGCAGTTCTGGTCTACATAAAATTTATGTTGGTTTTGTGCATGCTCGATATTTTCTTTGAGTATCCCCAATATATCTTGGCTCTGTGCAACCAAATCTCTTGCCCCCGGCACTTTACTATCTGCAAATACCAAATCCACAAAGGAAAGAGCACCATAACCATACAAAGCTCGAAAAGGAGTCATACCAATGGACATGTGATGAGTGTTATTATACCAATGCTCTCCCATGTAAAGCCACTTGACCCAAGTTGATTGCTCCCCTACCACATAATTCCTCAAATATCCCTCAATCCACTTATTCACAATCTCTATTTGCTCATATGTCTATGGATGGTAGCCGATACTTGGAGTTAACTCCGTCCCTATCAAGCGGAAGAGCTCCTATCAAAACAAACTAAGGAACTTGTTATCCCTGTCACTCGCAATATTTTTGGGCAATCCATATAACCTAAAAACCTCTCTAAAAAATAAATCAGCAATTTATGGAGCCTTAAACTCGAAAGGAATAGCGAAAATCAGTGAGTCGATCAACCACTGGATAAATACAATTCTTACACTGAACATTGGGAAGGTCTATGATGAAATCCAATGATATACTTTCCCATTTTTGGTTTGGAATAGGAAAGGGCTGCAACAAACCCGCTGGAAAAACATGTTTTGCCTTGTTTTGTTGGCACCCTAATGTATTAGAGGACCTCTTCCTTGATTCCTTTCCAAAAGAAGTTGTCCCTGATCTGCGTGTAGGTCTTGAAATACCTTGGGTGACAAGCCAAAGGTGTATCATGGACAACCCTTAAGATTTTGCTTTATACCTTCGATTCAGGTACCAAATAGATTCTATTCTTGTAGAGGATAAAATCATCAACCACCCTGTACCTGTTAGCCTATATTTTGCCCTCAAGGATCTCATTAGCGCAATTATTCTTTGCATTCTACGCTATTATTAATACTTTTCAATCAGCAAAGATTTCAAATATAGAGTATAGAAAAGGTTTTCTAGATAAAGCATTTGCTACAACGTTATTCTTCGCTCTAATGTACTCTATGTCAAAATTATAAGCTTGGAGCTTACTCACCCACTTTTGTTTCCTGTCATTCAAGTCCTTTTGGCTAAGAAAGAACTTCAAACTATTGTGATCAGTTTTGACCACAAACCAAATTTTGCTGAAATTTTGTCAATGCATGTGTGATGGCCAACATTTCTTTGTCATAAATAGAGAATCCACACTCTACTTCACTAAGTTTCCAATTCTCAAAGGCTATGGGATGCCCGTTTTGCATCAAAACAACCCCTACTCCTTCCCCTAATGCATCACATTCTAACACAAAAGGAATAGAAAAATCTAGAATGGCCAATACTAGGCAAGAACTCATTACCTCCTTGATTTTATCAAAAGGTTGTTTGGGTTGTTTCGGACCATCTGAAAACTCCTTTCTTTGCCTGATCCGTCAATGGGACAACAAGTTGTGAAAACCCTCTCACAAACCACTTGTAGTAACTGCAAAGACCAAAGAATCCCCTCAGTTGTGTCAAAGTGGTGGGTGAAGGCCAATCCAATATTGATTGAATCTTCTCTTGATCAACATGTACTCCTTGGGCACTAATGACATGTCCCAAGTATACAATTTCAGTCATTCTAAACTTACACTTGGATTCTTTTGCAAAAAGAGCTTGCTGTTGCAGAATTTCCAGCACCATATCCAAGTGTTTTAGGTGCTCTTTCCAAGTCTTATTGTACATCAGAATGTCATCAACGAATACGAGAACAAATTTCCAGAAGTGCTCACTAAAAACATGGTTCATGCATGACTGGAAAGTAGTCGGAGCATTGGTTAAACCAAAAGGCATTACCAAGAATTCAAAATGCCCATAATGACAACGAAAAAGTTGTTTTGCGCACATCTTCATCTTTTACCTTGATTTGGTGATAATCGGACCTCAAATCAATTTTGGAAAAATACACAATTCCATACAATTCATTTATCAATTCATCGATCTTGGGTATTGGGTACATGTTTTTGATGGTCTTCTTATTCAAAGTACGGTAATCATCGCACATCCTCATTGTCCCATCCTTCTTCACCAAAACAATGGAAGAAGCAAAAGGCATAGAACTAGGCCGGATATATCCCATCTTCAATAGCTCTTTGATTGTCTTCTCAATCTCCTCTTTGTAAGCTCTAGGATGGTGGTAAGGAGTAATCATAACTGGTTTAGAATTTGTTTCCAGCTCTATGATGTGTTGGAATCCTCTATCTAATGGCAATCCTGTTGGTAAATCACTGAATATTGTACCATGCTTGTCCAAAATAGATTATATCTCCACATGATGAGATCTATCATTAGTACTAGAAGTGGAAATAGTCACCAAAAAATGGGTTGCTCAAGATACTTGTCCCTTACGGAAATATCTCTCCATCTGCTTTGTTGTGATAGCTTTAGGTGCTCCATTAGCCATACCATGAAGTACAACCTCTCCTCCATTGATTTTGAATTTTAGCTCCATAGTTTGGCAATTCCGTGTGAATTCCTCAATTGAATGCAACCATTGCACTCCCAAAACCACAGTGGTTTCTCCTATGCCTACCACATAGAAATCATCACAAACCTTGTGCTTACCCAAAGTAATCTTCAATCCCTTCACCCTCTTGGTGCACGGAATAGTAAAGCCATCAACTATAGTAACATTAAAACCCTGGAAATCCTTTGTTTTCAATCCTCTTTGGGATACCAAATCCTCGTCAATAAAGTTGTGAGTTACCCCACTATCAATCAAAATAGATACTTTATGCCCATGAAGTCCTCCACGAAGTCTGAAAGGATGATACTTGGGAGCACCTAAAAGTGTAACAAGAGTACCATCTGGAGTCTTTTTTTCTCCTTTATTTTCAGCTAACGGTTCTTCCCCTTCTTTTTCCACTTCCAGTACCTCTTCTTCCGCTTCATCATTTGATATCACCTCTATATAGTGCACTTAACCTTTGGGAAGACGTCTATGACCTGGTCCCCAAGGATCTCTGCAAGTGAAACACAATTTCTTCCTTTTGAGTTCATTTCTTGTTTCTATCTCCTTGTTAGTTTTAGGCAACACCTTTTGTTGAAAACTACCCTGCTAGAATAGATTTTTATGTTGCCCATAAGGTGCTAGTTTTAGCTGTGTAGGTTTTCCTATAGGATGATGTCTTACTTTTGGGGTTGAGGTCTCCAAATCCAAAACCTTTTTGATGGCTGCTTGTAGAGAGGTGGGGCTAAAAGCTTTCACTAAACCCCTAAGAGATTCAGTCAAACCTTCCATGAACAAAACAACAAATTTCCTCTATCACATCGGGTACCATCATAGAGAACCTTTGAAATTCAGCTACATAGTCACCACTGAATGTAGTTGTTTGAGTTGAACTAATTCCCAAAAATGAATTTCTAAATCAACTCTAGTCAAGTCTCTCTATCAACGTGTCACTAAACTCGCCATATTAGTGGATGTGATTATGTCCTTGTGTGATTAGCCCATGGTACCACAACTCATGTGCTATACCTTCCAAATGAAGGGTTGCAAATTTGATGGCTTCCTCCTCCAACATTGGCCTACGTGATAAGAAGGTATCCAGCTTTTATATCCATGCACGAGTTGTACTCTTACCAAAGCCATCAAAAGTAGGGAATGACAACTTCCCTAATACTTGTTGCAGGTCTCTCTGATTAGTTCGTGGTCTAGGCTCACCTCTTGGTCCACCCCTGCTTTTCTTCAAATTTCTGAAATTAGTGAGTTATATAGCCTCTCTAATCTCACCTGGAAGTACCCTATACTCTTCATAGCTCGCAACAATATCATTGGCTATAGATGGTTGAATTTCCACCTTTGGCATTGCTTCCTCCCTACGAAGGAAGTCTAGTTGGAAGGGCCTAGCAACAGAACTGGTAACTGTATTTTGAGTGTGTTGGTAATTGTTCACCCCTGCAAAACTTCCCTCAAGCCACCATATCTGTTAAACGTTCTAATCTCTGCACAAGCCTCTCGAAATGTACATCTTCTGGGTCTTTATTACCCATGACTTATGGTTGTTCTGTAGCTTTCTTTTTCTCCCTTTAGTGGTACCTGACTTCTATGTTACTACCCTACATGAAGTTCAAAGCCGCAATCTCTCTCTCTCTCTCTCTCTCTCTCTCTCTCTCTCTCTCTCTCCTCTTCCACAAGCTAGGAGGAAATTCACTTTAATACCATTGTAATATCCCTAAAAAAATACTTTCTAACAAATTTGGATATTTTGTCAAACCTTAAGGCAGCAATATAAAAAATTGAACTTTTATGACAGCAGCTGCAAATTGATTTTTATTAAAAAGCAACAAACCCCAATATGTAGAAAAGCAAACTTTTATTTATTTACTTCAAATCAGCTTTAATAAAAAACACTAGAATGTATGTATACAATTATTTTCTCACAACAGTTGATCCAGATAAAAAGACGAACATAAGATAAGAGCATGCAAACTGATTTGACTAAAAACTGCCCCCAAATGTGGCACTAGTACCGAAATTCATTTCCAGAGGGGGATGTCCTAGTTGTACTTACCATTCTGGATGCTAAAATAGCCCTGAATATGATGCCCTAGCTAAACTAGACGAATACTTGTACCCTAAATGATCACTGCAACCCCTTAATGGAATTGTCAGGCTTAGATATGAGGGTTTCTGTCCTTGTATCTATGTGCAAATGAGGGTTTTCGTCCTCAATTGCTGATGCAGAAGCAGAAGCTACTTGCAGACAATGAAGTAGTTAATGAATTCCCAAGATGAATGATAATAATCCCCAAAATCAGTTTTTATAACTTCTAAGGCCTTCTTCCAAAGTTGGTGCCCTCCTTTTGGAGTTACATGCATGCTCAATAAACAATATAAATTACTTTATTCTCTCTCTAATGTTGGCGCCCCGTCCAAAAATAGAAGCTTAATGCTCATGCCACCCATTCTATATTTGGTGCCCCATAATATAAGTTCTTTATTTAATTATTATTCTATCGTTGGCACCCCCACAATAGAAGTTCTTCATTTTATTATTAATTTATTCCACTTCTGCTTTTTGGCCCCCACTTATTAAAACAATAATTTAAGTGTCATTTTGCCAATTAAAATATACAAGTAACCTTGGACCGCTTAAATTAATTTATTTCCCTCTTCAATTCCCCTTAGCCTATGAAAAATAATAAGAAGAGGCTTCGGGTATCTAGGATCGAGTAATTCTGAAAAGGGGACATTACACTATATTTTTGGCACTGTCATCTCCAAGTAATGTGTACCATCACCACACACCACTAACTATTTGATAAAGGACATATATGATGTTTGAGCCAACCACATAGCAGACCGTGGAGGCATAGGATTCCCACATAACAACATTTAATGAATGATTTAAACAATTGCATTTCGCCAGTGCTTGTGTAGACATGCATCCATGCTAATTCTACAACCACTTCTTGTTGTTGGCTTCATTTTTCAAAATTAATAAGGACTAGTCATTCACATAGTGACTAACGCCCATAACCTAGTTAACCCACCATGATTGCCTAGGGTGATAAAAATAGATTTTTAAGCTAACCAAAAGGGCTAAACCATGGATTATTGTATGTTGTCCCCATCAATCCATAACCCGTCCATGCAAATCCTACAGCTATTCTTGTCATTGAGTTTGTTTTTCAAGGTTTACGAGGACCAATCCATAACACAATGCCAAACTACCTCTAAATTAGCCTGACCAACCTACCACAATTAACTAAAGCAATCAAAACAGACTTTTAGGCCGCAAGGGTTAAAACATGGATTATTGTATGATATGTCCTCGTCAATCCATAGCCATTACATAAACTAACCTAGATCATCTTTTCATGACAATTAATTACCCTCAAAGATATAATTTGATCACTGCTGGAAAGTCAACCAAGCTAACTTGCTGCATAAAAATTGTAAATTAATGACTTACATAGATCACAATGCAAGCAAAATGCAATTCGGTTTCTCCACCATATCAGAACCGTACATCCCATGAATAGAGGCAAACACACAATTGAACATAAATACAACTTTTGCATGTCATAAAAACAACATTTGCTTAATGTAACCTAGAACATCCTTTCATAACAATTAATTAAACTTAAAGATATATTTTGATCACTACTGAAAAGTCAACCAAGCTAACTTGCTATATAAGAATTGTCAGTCAATGGCTAGCATAAATCACACTGCAAGCAAAATGCAAATTGGCTTCTCCATGACAGAACCTGAGCTTGCATGGATAGAAAGGAAAACACACACTGCAACATAAATACAACTTTTGCATGTCATATAAACAACATTTGCTTAAACTTTGTTCAGAATTACAATAGCATCAAGACACCATGGAAGTGGCAATGCATGATAACAAACTTTCCATGAATAATGCGTTGGGTGAACAAAATTTCTTTTAATAAAAGCTTGTTTGTTGGTGACAAAAATAATCAGACCCAGAACTTTGTATCTCAAGAATGTAATTGTCAAAAAAATCATATCTAGCAATCAATATCAGAAAGTTGTACCACAATAAGGTAATTTGTACTCTGTGTGTAGGTGGATCGGCGAGGTTTGATTTACTCTAAGATTGGTGACAAAGCTAAAACTCCAGGGTACAAATTTTGAACAATATATAAGGTAAATGGAGAGAAATCCCCTTGTGGGCTCTACAAGAGGCTCCTCATATGCAAATTCATGTTCGACTTAAGTCTTAAAAAAACCACCGGTACCCTTACATAATTTTTCTCAATGCTAGAATGGACAACATAATGAATAAATTCTCTATACAGTAAGATATGTACAAATTTTGTGATATTTTTCACAGACATAAATCAAGTTCAGGTACCAGATAAAAAATTCCATCATCACCTTAAACTATACTTTTGAATGTAGGTCAATCTCCTGATTTTCAATTCCTGTTCACTTAAATATATTTTTTTAAAAAACTACCTACTCTTCACCAATTGCTTAAATAATTTTAGATTGTCACTTTGCATTTCATATCTATGTTCTTTGTTTCCAAGTTTATGCAACTAGGTCATCAATACTACCAGAATCGCATCGTCGCACAATTACCATAAAGTTTTTAAAAGTGAACGAATCCTTACCTTGTCTTTCCGGGATGTTTCCTCAGATTCAAAACTAAAACGGCCATTGGCATCAGCAAATCTTTCATCTGCTATCCTCTTTAACAATCTCTGCACATCTGTCGTTTGATGATTTGAAGTTTGAGGTTGTTTAACATAAATCACATCTCTCCCTCCCATCTTTACCCCAACGATGACATGAGTGCCATACTTCTCAATAAATCTGAACAGAAATCAGAGTAATCAGTGTCCACATTCTGTTTGTTAAAAACTAGACAATTTTGAATCAGGTACGTTTCAAGATAAAGCAGGGACACCCTTGAAGATAAAAAGACATTCAACAAGCAAGAAAGCAAAAAAATGACTATGCATTTATTAATTGGGTTGAGTTTTCTAGGAAACTATAAGCATTAATCAAAAAACAATGATTCAGTTCAGTTCAACTCCTTGGCTATCCTGGTTTGAGCAATGGCATATCCAGGACATATCTTGATGGGCACAACAATCCAGACTACATAGAATGAAAATCTGGAAAACAAGGAGCATTAGAGTTCAAAATAACACCTCTGTTGGATAATATGTTTGTTACAGACATGCTAGATAGATTAAAATGTTGGAATTGCAAATGCGAGTGTTTCATCAAAAACATATTTTCCCTCTTCCTCCCTCCTTCCCTCTGTGTGTGCCTTTGTGTGCGCACCATATCTGTACCCTGCTAACTTAGGTTAATATTGATATGGATCATTATTTTGAACTTTTCAGTGCCATTCTCTGGTTCTTCAGTGGCCTAGGTCCTTGATAACCTCATATTTTAGTCTTCAAAAAGACATGTAGAGATAAACTACAGCTTTTAGATTTTCAAAACTTCCCAATTTTAGGTGTTTTCTAACCATAATAGAAGATTTGAGAGCGGAAACATAACAGTGGTATCAAAGAACTTTCATGTCTGCATGGGGGAAGAGTAACAATAACTTCATATCAAGCACTCATCTAGATGATTATTTGAAAACAAAATTGTATTATAAGAATCAATTGTTTGGAGAGCATACAAGAAACTATGGACAAAGAGGGCCAAGCTCTACATTTTTTAATAACCACAATTGAATGATGAGAATGTAGCGAGAGAAGTAGTGAAAGCAGCAGTCAAAGACCCCAAAAACAGAGAGGCAGGTTAGTCATCGTGATCATTATTAGAATCCTTTAGCATGAAATATTAAAAGAGGTCATAGTTGTGCAGACTAAGGCAACCAAGAAAAACCAGAAAGTCATCAGATCAGTCAAAGGATACTTGAGAGAATTTTCGTTCCCAAGCTGCAGTGAAAGCACGGGTATTCAACCAAGGGCTTGAATAGATAAAAGCTCTCTCTTTTCTAATTAAATCCTATGGAAGATCTAAAACATTCACTTTTCCACTTGACACAATAGGACAGAATTTGACCAGCAAAAAATGATTGAAGGTGGTAAAGACAAGGCTGACTAGCTAGCTATCACCACTTAGGATCAACTTATGACCGCATGTTGTGATAATTCTAAGGCTTATACCCAGGAAGTTTGCTCTTGGCTCTCAAAAACATAAAGAAACAAGGTATGGTGACATCCTATCCCAGAGAATTCTACCAAGCTAGCTTGCTTGTGGAAAATATTTCTCGAAAGTGGGTAGGTGCTATGTGCTTTGATGGATTGAAAGAGTGCTGCAACAATGGGTATGTCAAGGTTTGAAGCCTACCATCCTTGAGGAGGCCCTTCAATAAATAAAAGCTTACGAAGAGGTGGTCAATAGTCATCCTACAAAAATATCATCCTCCAAAATCTCTTGTTTCCCTAAATCCTAATTCCCTCTTGGTTCCATGGCTAAAGAAAAAGTTATAAATGTTGATTTCTACTATCTTTTATTAATCAGGCTCGAAAATAATTTGTTTTATAGATGCAACAAGAGTTAGTTCAAGGGAAACAAGTGCAAAGTTTAGTAGTAAATGATCCTCTAATAGTAGAATGAAAGTTAGTAATGCATGTCTACATGGATCGCAGGCAATGCAGACACATAGGCATAGCTAACCCTCTATTCTGAGAAGCTTCAGATATACCACATCTAGAATGAGAAACGAGGTAAGGTACCCAGTGGCTGTGCACAGAGGAGGAATGAAGTGGCCAGCCTTAACCAGCAACTTATGAGAACATAACCTCAAATGAACAAGAGGAACCCTGACGTCAAGGATACAATGGCACTGGATTTCTCTTGACTGCATTGATCAATTTGACGAAGGATCTAGTGTAGTTTGAATTGCTCAAGTGCTTTTGATCAAAAGCTGCAACATTGAACAGCAGTAGTAGCCTTGACTTTTTATATAACAGTACTTTGACAGAGGTGCAACAACAAATTTTAAGCTTTGATGGAGGTATATGATCATTCAGTTTTCTTCAAAAAGTATAAGAACTTCATTTGTTGAACGTTGACTAAAGTTTAACTTTAAATGCGAACTGCTGAGTATTGTACTTGCAGGATTAACTTTGCAGAATGTTATTGTTGGCAGGTCTTCCCTGAAAAATATAATAATTGTTGCCTATGATAAGTGGAATATCCATATCAGTTAGTTTTAAATTGCCCACAAACAATGCTAGATCCGTGCTACCTGGACAAATGTGATCCAGGATAAATGAAAACTCCGCAAGAGTGGATAATCATTTCCTGTAATAGCAGATGCAATGTAAAATTTTAGAATGAAACGAAATGGACTTTGTGAATTTATTTATACTGTTTTATTTGTTATCCAATTTGGTCGGGTGGTGAATACGTAGTTGCTTGGAGTTCCAAATTACTGATATCTAAGACTCTATCCTAGCTACCTAATCCATGCACAATAGTTACAATTGAATGATAGTGAGAAGAAGAGATACTTGCTGAATATACCATGGATAAGATACTTGTTCTATATTACAGGCTCCGAAAAATAATGAAAGAAAAAGAAAGTGGGTATACATTCTTGAGTGATTTGATTTTCAATGTGAACTGCGTCTGCTGTTGGTGCCACTCTTTTTCCTAAGACCTATTATAGCATAAGGAGTACATTACTTGCCGAGGGCTTTAGACTCTAAAGAATGCATGGAACTCTTGCTTGCTTTATGAAAGACATGTCAAAGGAACAAAACAGCAACCATGAGAAGTCCACATGTGATTTCCGCAGCCCTTGCCAATTTTCACTCAAAAATGGGAAACCTTTAGGAAAAACTCCTTTGTTGTGGTTGATCAATTGAAGTATGCCAATATTATTTTTAAGGATGACACTAATAAAGCTTTACAAGTTGAACTATTCATGGGGTATGACTAGAGGTTGTGTGGACTTCCAACAAAATTTGATAGTAACTTGCTGAAAGAGTCATTTAAGCTTGTTATTCAACTGCAACCACTGATTATTTCCCATGAACAAATGCAATGATGAAAATGGGTTACGAAACATCTTGAGTGCTTAAGAAAACGTGTTCCAGACTAATTTCCTCCATTACCAAAAGGGTTACACCTAGTGTTATATTGATAAAATTCAACATTTACACATGATTCAGAATATTGCTATTCAAGTAAGACTCTTTAAGTTTATGAACCTTCCCAATCAATGGTTAGGGACATTAAAGAAGATCCGCAAGGTATAGAAATAACTAAAGGAGGACTGCACCTTAGCATAAGGCAGGATGAAATCCCAACAGAACCGCCATCGAAGGGATACCGAATTTGAGGTGGACGATTGGGTTTACTAGAGATTACAGCCTTATAAGCAAAAATCTTTGAAAGAAAAGGGGAGGAGAAACTCAACCCTATATATTAAGGTCTTTATAAACATTTGCAAGTGCTGGACAAGTTGTGCCTTGAGCTACCAGCAAAATCCCAAGTGGACAATAGCTTCTGTGTCTCAAACTTGATGAAAATAATAGAATAGAACAAAATTTCAAATACCCAACTGCATGACCAAGGCCATGTGATTACAATTCCAAAAAAAATTGGATACATGAGAGACAGTCTGAGAAATAACTATAAAATATATACATATATCTTATATGGTAGAAAGATGTATACCCTTAGAGGATGTTAGAAGGTAAAGTCCAATAACACTTCAACTTCCAGCAATCTATTTATTTTGGGACAAAGCAATTCAAACACGGCACAATAACGCAATCTTTATAGATCATGTATTGTTTACAGCTAAGAACAAATTACAGGAATAAAAGTCTACACCATCTCGAGCAAGTCTTCAATTTTTCCTATTTGTTCTCTATGATGTTATTTTAATATCTATTAGGGTTCTATTTGAATTTTTTTTGAGATTTTAGTATCGTTTGCATTTAGATTTTGAGTAGTAGTCTTCAAAAAAATTAGATTACAGTCTTAGGAGATAGAGACAGACTTTAAATTCTCTAGCTTTAGATTTTTCCAGCGGAGAACTCAGATTTCAAAACAAGAACATAATTAAAGGGGATGCTTAATTTATTATTTCTTTCCCTTATATGCTTTATTATTCATTACTAGCAGGAATGTGTCAAATGATTTATATAATATGCAATGCATGTAAATGTTTGCAAACCATTTGATTAAGATTATATGTGTAGGCCTCAAATTGTTTGTGTGACTTAAAAGGCATTACTTGGATGGTTGGTTGCTGTAAATCATCTCCACCTAAGAAAAAGCAGCTGACCTTCCACCGCTTAAAGAACAATAGAGGAATGGATATCGTGAAAAAACTCATCCTTTGAACTGATCTAAGTGAATGGACCATTGTGAAACTCAAAGCAAGACTTTATAAAAACTCTTATAACTTTGCAAGCACTTGCTACTATAATCATCGGATAAAATGTGATGAAAGTGATCCCTTAGCTTTCCTAGAGAGCATCTAAGATTAAGACGAACTCATAAAAACCCAAGTCTGATATTCACCTATTGGTGCTAGTTCCAGACTTTTTGTACCAACAACAATGGCCTTTGTTGAGCACTTTGGGCAACTCCTTGGGTTCAATCAACCGTGGAGAATATCTTTTGGGCCTTCGATACATATTGTGTAAAACTGAAATCTTACTATTTACTCTTATTATTCATTATATTTTATATATAGTTTATTAATTTTTTATTGTTTAGGTAATGATATACCCCACCCCTAAATGTAGAAATAACTATCAGCATAAACAAGAAGAGGCAAAAATAAACCATCATCGTGATGGTCTTCAATGTTTCCACCAGGATGCATATTGATCAATTAATCCACAAGTTGCTGCAAATCTGCCATTAAATATGAGCAGTAGTAAGTACCAGAGAGCGATAAAGAGTTCTCTTTCACTGAGAAACTTGATTCAGATTTGCATACTTTATTCGCATAGAAAACTCTATATTTCTTCCATTATTAAAATTCAATGGTAGACTTTTACAAATATATAGGAAATATTTTTCCTATAAATTAGGATATCTAACTATCTCCAAAAGCAACTCTCCTAAAGATGTACAAGTTGTTCCAACAACTAGTACTACTATATTTCACGCATATTACTACGTGATTAGTTATTACAACAAACATAATATATACTTTTACATACACCAATTATACACACCCATAAGCATGTGAGTACTAATATTTCTAACATTCACTGCAAGTAGCAAGAGGCCTACTTAGCCTAAAAGCTAGCAAATACTTATGAGATATTCTCAACTGTCCCCCTATACCTAACTTTTTAAAATCCTTTAGTGACTAAAAGGGAACGGACATTGTTTATAGAGAAACTACACTACCACAGAATAGCAACTGCATACCACTTACAGCATAAAAGAATATGATAGTAATCGCTGTTTTATCCATATGTAGTGCTTAGTACAAGTTACTCAATACAAGGAGGACCTGATTCTCAGCATCCTTTACCCAACTAACATTATTCTATTTATACGACAAGAAGACCCAGTGGGTTGTCAGTTAACACAACCATCAACAAATAAACACACTAACACGTTAGCTACTAAAAGATGTAATTATGCTGAAAAACATGACAATACTAACGTGACGGTCTATAGACATCATAGCACTTGGAACTGTTGTATATAAAATTGATGGAGAGTCATTTGTCATCAATGGATCAATCAAATAGCTTGGCAATATTTTTGTTTATAATATTAAAATTAAACATTTTAAACAGAAGAATATTAATAATTCTTGCACTAGCTGCAAAAAAAACTTCACAAAATATCACCAACCAATCATAATTGGCTAATAGCATTTAAGATTTTGACAGACTCTAATACACAAAACGTATTAAATGCCTAAGAAAGAAGTATAATTACAAGATTAGGAATTGACAGCTACCAACAAAACTCACCTAGCTAATGCTGCAGGGTCCCATGCAGATGGAACATCTTCTTTCACTGCATTATGTAGTACTATATGTGATCTTGTAAGTCCTATGCTGATAAAGAGTTATAAACCATCCATCAAAGGCAAGATGTTTTGTGCCAGATGCGTCTTTTTGCCATGACCCTGTGAATTCGAACATGGCATTGAATAAACCAGAAGGAATTTTCCCGGGTATATTGAGTTCCTGATTAAAATGCTCCGACATCTGCAAATGTTATTTTCAACACACATATAACAGACTTTAGATATTTCAAAATCGTACTACGTACTATTACCAAGTGACAAACAAAATTACACGCGGCTTCATTGGGCCAAATCCGTAAAGCTATTGGATTAGGATGTCCTAATGCCGACATCCACTTGGTAATATTCTTTGAGACAGAAATTCTTTGTGGATATGATCAATCTTTTGAGGATTAAAAAAGGCTGTAGAAGAGCAAAATACAATGCTATCTTCTATCTATTAGAGCACTAATTAAAATTAAACAAATATTCATAAATATGCATGGTTAATGTAAACAGCAAGTAAACTAGAGTAAAACAACCAATCCATCAAGAAAACGGCACTCAAACGAGAATAGACGCTATCATCCACTGGCTTCTGTTATACAAAAAAATATGAATAAGGAAATCATTGAAAATGTTTGACAACAAATGAGAGATAAGTTGTTATACAACTCCCATGAATATCAATATTTTCGTGTATATTAGCTTGCAATTGCAGTGATAGTAAACCTTACCAGACGGGCAAAACATTAGGGAATCACTCGTTTAATGGCAGTAAACTTGTGAAGCTTTCAATATGAGAGAGAACAGAATGTCATGGAAACAAATGTTCAGGGGCTGGCCCTCGGACCATTCCTGTTGTGGTATAAATGCTGTTTTCTTCTGGATTCTATTAACCAATTTTATAGGATCAGTTGAACTAAATTTGTTTAATTTTCTACTATTTTTGATAACTTAGTTGATTTAATGCTTCAACTCTGTTATCTGTAGATGTAATTTAATCTTGTTTGGAAATATAAATGTGTACAATGAAATGTACACCTAAGAAGTAGCTACTCAAGTAAAACAAAATGTCTTTGAAGACTACAAGCAAAATAAAATATTTACCATTAACTTATAGGAAGCTGGCAAAGATTCCGGAATTTTTCAATCAATATTAACAGTTACAGTGATTGTCCGAATGATTTTGTACTCTCCACTGATCAATAATGTGACCATCTGACCGTATTCAACAAATCCTACTGCCTTGTAGCATCTTGTCTGGAAGGTCTGACTGCAGCCCTCACCTTATGAGGTCAATGCCTTTCAGGCATCGTAGCTCAAATATTTTCAAGGAAAGCAACCATCGAGCTCATTTTCATAAGCTCACTTAGTGTGCAATGTCTGCACAATGTTCACATCTATTCTTGTAAGGACATCTTTTAAGTTTATTAAGGAAAGGGGTGGACTGCCAGATGTGCTTTGCTACTTTTAACTTTTCTTATTATGCCCTCTTCTACTTATAACAGCTAGAAGAGGCCGGACTCCAAATGTCCTTTGAAGATTTAAGAATTGCTTTTAAAGAAGGGGAAACGGCAACCTTTGCCTCTTCTCCTAGGGAAAGCATCATCACTAAGCTATTTGAGGAATTTAAGTTGTAATTGGCCCCACACTTGCTGAAAATATCCTCGACTTAAAGGAGCAAGCTCTATTTTGCAGGTTCATAAAATTTGCTCTCCTATCCCACTCCCATGAGTTAGACTGCAGGAAACCAGCCTAAACGTGATAAAAAGTGACTTTCTGACCTAAAGAGCATTTGCAATCATTCCCTTCTTTTAACCGAATAGAAATAGTTCCAAGATTTGTAGGGATAGTCAAACTGCTGCTGAAGCAATGGACAATCAGTTTCAGTCCATTGGAAGACTCGCCCACTTCAACTCCAATAGGGGTTAGAATTCCAGATTTCCCCTATTAGTTTGGGCAGATTCAATCTCGAAGCTATAGGAGTGTATGGCAAAAGATTGTCAAGGCCTAAGGTGACGTGGATCCTCCACAAAAAGAAGGCTGGCTTAAACTTGACTTTGACAGCATTGCCAAAGAGAATGTAGGGTCTGCTGAAGCAGTGAGAAGGTCCTGAGAAATAATGAAGGTAAAGTGGAGATCATGGATTGTACGGAGTATGGAAACACCGCTAAAAACTTAGCAGAGGCTAAAGCTCTTTTGCAAGGACTGCTAATAGCTAAAAAGTAAAAACCAAAACTGAATGAAGGTGATTCCAAAATGATTATTAAGGCTATCCACACAGAGGATGTCTTAAATGGATACGTAGCATATACTTTCCTCGTATAAGATGGGAAGGAAACGATGTGGCTGATTTATTTTCCAACTAAGTATTGGACTTGAAGCAAATTCAGGGGTGGTAATGAAATCTTTTAAGGAACCTTCTCAAATAGTGCATTATCTAAGTTAATATCTTACAATTGCAATAATAGGTACTCTTTCATTAGATGGGAGGGTATTTTATATTTTTGTGTGTCATAGAATAATCTCCTCTCTTATTGCAAGCTTAAGCTTGGAGAGTGCAGATCTTGATGAAAAGATAATTAAAGGTGATTAGATGTTTCCAGAAATGAGTGATTTGATTGAGGGTTGGGACTGCTCTTCTTATTATTTTCTGAGTGAAGTCTTTTGATTATTTTCAATTCGTGGTTCCTTAAATATAATAAAATCTCTCCATCCCCAGTTCAGCCGTGCCAAGTGTAGCTGCGCGGGATCAGAATAACTTTGGTAATGCAGATTTCAATCCAATCTCCGTGTCTGAGAAACATTGTAGGGCAATATTTGCATGCTCCCTCAGTCCCACTTTCACTGATTTCTCTCTTCTTTTGCAGATATTTTTGGCATCTGTAATTTGGGTCTTCACCCTTGAAATATCTGTGGTGGAAAGGCCATCTTCTTGGCTCGTCTTTCGAATAATCACGGCAGACTCTAGTAATCACTATAGTTGCCACATTATTTAGTCCACAGATGAACATTTGAAGGAACTGGAAAAGAAATGTGGAAGGACTGTAAAAGTCGTCCTCAGGAAGTGCAATAGCACTCTCCTTAGTTCCGGTTCAGTCCCCTGGCAGAGGAAATAAAGTTATAGGGGTTTCGGTGAGGAAAAGACCAAGGGGAAAAGAATGTTCTGTCCCCAAACAAAAAGTAAATCCTGCTCAACTCCAGTCCCATAGGATGGATGAGAAAGGAAAATCTTAGACTGAAAAGCAGAAATGGGTATGGCAAGCATGACAATCAACAAGGGTTTCAGGTCTTGGCTGAGGAATTCAAGAAAACCTGCAGGAAAAAAAATCTATATATCATGCAATGATTTGGTGTTTTAAGATTCAATTTGCAATGGCCTTTGATTGAATGGCAAGGGTGCAACTAACTTGTTGGTTGGGGTTTCCAGATTCTGATTCTAACAGGAATAGGCATAATGGCCGTACTCTTACCATGAATTTTGTAAACCAAATTACTTCTTGATTGAAACTATGTCACAAGGTATGCTGAATTTGATGGGAAAAGCTCAAAATTCACCGAACTTTATCCTCCTCAAACATGAACTTGAACTTTATCCATTATTTTAACCTAGGAAGTTTTTGACAAGCTTTTTCATTTTTTTATAACTATGTGTGTGCATATGCATATACCAACTGAAAATGGAGGACTGGAAGCTCTCTCCACTCTAACAATTTTTTGCATTAATTTTTTTTTTAAATTAAAATGAAAAAAAATAATCAATTGTTCGATCTTATTGACATTTTTTCATTTGAACTTGAACCAAACTATATCCTCGCCAAAAATGAACTCGTACCAGACCTTTTAACTTAGGATTGAAGTGGGTCATCCTACCAGATGAACAGTTCGGTCAAGGAGATCTTTTGATTCCCTGACTACCCTGGTGGAAAACCTGCACTACCATCTGTCAATCTCAAAACAAATTAAACATGGATGGCAGGTTACCCATTTAGGCCCAGACCTGAAATCAGTCGGCATTTGTGAATTTTATGGAGTGCCATGTCTGCTATCTCTACTTTGAGGATGGTTGCTTTACCCTATGTCTTTTTCTGTGATAAATCTCCATATTTTTTATTGCTTTTTTAAATATTATGAAGCTACACCGGGATCGTTTCATGGAAATTTTCAGTTCTTGGTGTGATAAATCTCCTTATTTTTTATTGCTTTTCTTAATATTATGAAGCTACATTGGGATCGTTACATGGAAATTTCCATTTCTTCCTGTGATAAATCTCCATATTTTTTATTTCTTTTCTAAAAATTAAGAAGCTACATTGGGATTGTTACATGGAAATTTCCAGTTCTTGCCACGATAAATCTCCTTTTTTTTTTTGCTTTTCTAAATATTATTAATCTACAATGGGATCTTTACATGGAAATTTTCAGTTCTTCCTGTAAGAATATATTTTCTTTTGGTCAGCATTCTTTCTAGTCTCTATTACATAGAGCCTAGCAGAACTGCTTTACCAGAGGTTTTTGGTAGATATTGGTAGATATTGTACAGCCTGCATCAGTTTTGTTTCTAGTTTTGGGAATTAAACTAAGCAGTCTTGGGGGTACACAATTTTGAACTATCATAAGTACAGGTCAGATGCTGTGGACATACAAGTCATTACTTTCGGTAATCTTAAGTCCATTGGGCTTGGTCCTTTCGTTAATTAGACACCATCAACCATCATTACTGATCCATTTGAGGGGCAGATTGTGTTGTTTCCGTGATGCTGCTTTTTGAAATCTGTACATATGTAGTAATTATTTTTCCTCTCCATACAGGTCCACATAATCTGAATCCCAACTGACTTGGGAAATAAAATTCACTGAAGCTATAGCGAATGGTTAACAGATTCCATATGAAAAAAGAAAGAAAATGGTTAATAACATGAGTGCACTTTGAACATAAAAAGAGCTCCATTGCTACTTTGAATCAAAAACTTGTAAACATTATTTCTAATTTGTAAAATATCAAAATACAATAGAATTTCTTTTAGATGTTGAAAACTGCTTTTAATATGAACATTTGCATGCACATATTCAAAGACTGCTTCTAATTTGGACATTTACAAGGAAATGTTCGACGACTGCTTTTAATATGGACATTTTCAAGGAACTGTTCAAAAACAGATCTCTAGGGTAGAAAGAAATAAGTTAATAACAAGGTAATTAAACAGCAAAGTGAAATTAAAAAGGAAAAAAAAGAAACATATTGGAAATCAGTTGAAAAGACAACATAAAAATAATTCCTCCAAACAAGCAATCCAATGAGATGTGGTATCCACAATTAAGCAATCCATTTCAAATTCTTTTCAACTATAAGAAAGAAACTTAAGGGACGAAACAAAAAGGCCAATCAAAGTAGGTCACCCAAGAAGCAAGCAGCCAGAAGAACTTATTTTGAAGAGGCTAATGGCACAAACAGGAGCCTGCCTAAGAGTTCCCAAGATATTTAGAGTGAATTCCAGAGCAATAATAAAACAACTATTAGAGCAAAAGTCAAGACAATGATAAAAATGTATTCACAAAAGGCACTCCTGATGTGACAGAACAAATAATTACCAATTCCAATCTAACAAAGGGATTGCTAGCAGAAACAACAGCAAAGAAGGCAACTAAGCAAGAAGAGTTAGAACCCATGCCAGATGGTAGCAACGCGGCAGAAATTAAATTATTTCTTTGCAGTTCAAGGAACATCAACTCTCTTCAAAAAAAAATGTAAAGTCAAGTCACAGGTAGCCCAACTACAAGAAAAAGGAAAGACGCAATAAAAACTCAATTTTCTCAGATCCTCTAAACAAGGGAAGCCCTGAATGTTCTTAGCAGGTGTTGCTGAGTAAATTTAGGTACCTCTTGCAGTCAAATGATCCCATGAACACCCTATTTCAGATCCTCTACAGAGTTTTAGCTGTATCAGCTGCCATCTCTCATATTTTTTCCAACAAAAAATTCTTCAGTGCCATCAAGTTGCTATAAAACTGGTGTCCTTGTGTCGCAAACTTTTAGCACTCCTTTCTAGTAGCCACAGAAAAATTTCCTCCTCGACAATAGTTGTTTGATTTTTTGCTAAGTAGCCGATACAGCTGGGTAAAGCTGTGGGAGCGGGAGCGGGAGTGGCGGCGGGAGCGGCACAGGAGCGGGCAGGGAGTGGCGGCAGGGCTGCGGCGACGAGGGAATGCTTATTATCTTTATCTGAACCCTTCCACCACACTCTGATTCTGTGATCCTTGTGTGCCGTATATATTTTGTCGCCGGCAATGGCTATGGATTTCACGTCTCCGTTGCCGTGCTTCCCGCTTACGAAACACGCGAGTTCCCTTTGACTCCCCTGAATACATTCATCCATGGCTGTGGAATAGACATGGCCTGAGTGGCCTTGCAGTGTCGCTACACATCGATAATGAGAGGACTGTGACTGCAACTGCGGCTGCGGAATTCCAAGGCAAGAGGGGACAGAGGCTAAGCTGAGTTCTGATTGCAGACTGCCTGCTGATCTCAGGCTGTATTCCGAATGCAAGCTGCTCTCGAGAATAGCGAGCTTCCTTGCGATGCAAGACTTTGGAGAGATTTGTTCATGGTCGCTGTGATATCTTGCAGAAACAGCTTTACATAGTTTTAAATTTTAATTTTTATATAGTTTTTGTACTGCCATATCCTACGCCATATCCGGGGTCAAAAAAAAATTTGCCGTTTCCGCGTATCGGATACCCTGCTCCCGCTCCCGTATCCAAAACGTTTCGGCAACTTAGATTTTTTGTTTTTATCTTTTTTGGGGGAGGTGGGGGGAATATTCCAATTTTTGGATTTGATGAATGAATATTGTTTTATAGGACCTGCAGAGACAGAAAGAATAGAATGTACAAAGAACGAATAAAGAGAAACCGGAATGCACACATTATCATTGTGTGTCCGTCATTTTATTATGTGAAAGATGGTTACAGGGTAGTTGAAGTAGTTTCAACCGTTTATTAAATAATATATAACTAAAATTAAACTAACACTAATAAATAAGCCTTATATTAAGACTTATATTCTAATACCACCTCTTAAGGCTTACACTATAGAACATACTGGCAGAAGATTAAAATAACAGAACCAAACAAAATCACACATTTTTCAAAAGTTTTCCCTTTGCTGTCGGAGGCTAGGGTTTTCAGGGATGGTCTGGTGGAAAGAGCTACTTTTCTGGAGCTTGAGAATCACTTCGTCTCTCTCTCTTGGAGTTCGCAGAGTCGGTAATTAAATTCAGCAAAGGTAAGGAGATTGGGCCTATTCATATCCAGTACATGGATTTAAAGGCTACTGCTCCACTGAAACCTGCCCTGGTGCATTAGGTTTTTCTGCGTAGCTCGGGACATGAGGCTTTCGAATGGTTGATGGTGCGGGCTGACTGTGGTAAGCTGAATCAAAATTCTTCTCCTCTATCGCCTTTGGGGAGCTCTTTACCTGCTGCGGAAGTAATAAATGTGTCATCTGATTCTGAAGATTAATGGTCCTTTTGAGCTCGTTTTGTCTACTATTGTATATAGTATAGCAGTGTTTATAGTTTGGTCTTTTTTGCCAAGTATAGCATGGTCTGGTGGTGCCAAGGGTACAGTTTTTTGAAATATCTTCACGATATATCTTTCTGTGTAAAGGGAAAGGGCCCCTTCAACCCTCATTTGATTATCAAAAAAAAATTTAGGAGTATCCCTTGCCATTTGTTATGTTTTGCCTCCAGACAGTTATTTAGTGCTGCCAGTTAGCAATAAAACCCTTAGGTCAGGGTCCCACGAAGGGGGCTGCAGCTCCTGGAAGCCACTGAATGCAACTACAGGAAAAAAAAACTTAGGCATAAAAATGAAGCAGCCATGTGTTTTGCAAAAATGTTTTCAATTGGCTTTGAATTGGGGGGCGGGGGTGTAAAGGGCAGGGAAAGGGGGTGGTTCTCTAGCACCCACTTAGCATCTCTTTTGCCAAGTGAGAGTTCTTATATAAGGGGTGCAGTCTGAAGCTTTCTAGTACCTGCTTAGCATCTCTTTTGCGGAGTGGGAGTTGTTATATGTTTAAAGTTCTTAATTAGCAGATTCTTCCTACATTAATAGAGAAAATTCAAAACTGCATGGGTCCAGTTTCATGCTAAATGCCTCAAACTTCTCTCAGTGGCACCCATTGAAAACCTTTAGTAGCCCCCTTCTATCAGAACACTAGATTAGGTGGGTGGTGCAAACTTTTGACACTCTTCTTGTAGCTACTGAAATTCTTCCTCCTAAAAAGTTCTTGGGAATATCCAATTTTTCGCATTTGATTAATAAATATCGTTTTATGGAACCACCTGCAGCTTCAATATTGCAGCAGTGGCTCTGTAAAGGAGCATGGTTCACAAATTATGCACCCTAGGACCCATCATCAATTTAGCACAAGTGGTTTCCGTAAAACAAAATCAATTCCCTACATCTATTCTTGTGATTAACTTAGAATTTGTCTTTGAACCCAGCCACTCTTTTTTTTTTTTACTTTTATTCAAATGAAAGCCTTTTTTTGTCTATTAAAAATGGATAATTTGAGTGATTATTCATTATTAAAAAGAAAAAAAGTATGTGGCCATAAAGAAAAAGACAGTGCTCTCAAAAAATTCCTCTGCCCAGCAGTCAATTTGTTCTGTGGAACAAATTACCTAACTATAACAAAGGCACTTTCATAAGCTTATCCCATAGTACTTTCACATAATGAAAAATAAAAAGGGGGAAAAGAAAAAAACACACGAAGTGGCAAATCATTCTTATATGGAGGTTCAGTAGGCCATGTAATGACCAGGGTTGAAACCTTTCTGGATATGCTCTCAATGTTAAAGTAGTTAAGTAAATCTCTCAGCCAGATTTGGCAAAACAAAAATGCCTAGGAGGTGAGATGGTGCTCCCAAAAAATTCCTCTGCCCAGTAATCAATTTGTTCTGCAGAACAAATTACCTAACCATAACAAAGGCAATTTCGTGAGCTAATCCCATAGTACTTCCACATAATGAAAAATAAAAAGGGGAAAACAAAAAAAAAAACTCAAAGCAGCAACTCCTCCCTATTAGGAGGGTCAGTAGGCCATCTAGTGACCTGCATTGAAAAGCCTTGCAGGGCGTGCCCTCGTTGTTAATGTTGAAGAAGTTAAGTAAATGTCTCGCCAGATTTGGGAAAATAAAAACTCCTAGATGGTGGCTTATAAGACTAAGAGTGAGCTAAGTTTGGAGGCATATTCACGTGCATTAAATACTGTGAGTGGGATAAATGTTTTCAATTTGCCCATCAACACTGAAAAGAGAAAAACCTCATTCTCATCCCTGCTTCAATAAATTGAACAATGGTCTCTCAAGCTCATGAGAGATCAGTCATAAACGAAATGATTACCAATAAAAGATGGGTCACTGAATGACTGACTCAAGTATTAAATACAATCTGCGGTTAATCCCCGAAAATGACATCTAAATATATTGCACGGTGAAACTTCTAATTGCTTACAAATTGGACAATGTCAATCATTCATTATAAACCCCTTCAATGTTAAGGCATCAAAATTAAAGTATCTGTAAGATTTGAAAAGACAAAAATCCCTCAATGTGAATTCTAAACCCGACGCAAAACAAAAATTGGCATGGCAAGTGTTTTAAAGTTTTGATAATTTACAATTAAAAAAAAAAAAATCATTCTCGCCCGCATCTCAACGAATTGTCCAATGCCAAGGGTTGTATTATTCACCTGAACAATGATTCTACAATCATCATCTAAGCAATTTTATCAACCAATGTTATGATGTTCTTAAATATGGTAAACAGGTCTTTCCAGAAGCTTTTCATTAATTTTATTACCAGCCGTGTGACCATTATAGACGATGAAATCACAAAGACATAGCTGAAGTCTAAGGCAAATTCAATTGTAACAAATAAAATGCAATAATTTTACTAAAATTTAAGTGTCCATAATAATCTGAGACCACACAGCCATCGATGAATCTAAAGCAAATGCAGAATAAAATAAAATTATTTTATCAAAATCCAAGATACTAATAGTCTATGCGGCCACGAAGCCATAGTTGGGTTATAATGCTAGTCTCTGCAACGACAAAGTCACAGCTGAGACCACATAAGCCATCGCTGGGATATAATGCTAGTCTATTCGACCACAAAGCCATATATCTAGGATATAATGCAAATCCAAAAATCGATCAAATTGAAGCGCTCCAGTTTGTTTCCATAGGGTGGACGGGTGGACCTTCTACTCCTAATTATGATTAAGAATTTCCTTATTTCTACAAGGATCGAAACCAAACAGCCAACACATTTCTCAATTTCAGCGCCGTACTTTCAGCTTAACAAATTAAGGACAATAACCACTAAAATACCCAAATCCCAGGGAAGAACATCAAACGGAACAATCTCAAGCTATAAAGCATTGCAGCTTAACCTATATTAGATGCTAAGGTATTGAGATTGGGTTAAAAAAACAATCCAACTCCCAAGGCTCAAGTCTGGGGTGAATTTGGCCGAAAATATCTCCATCGGTCAGGCTGCCAAATCAGAACAAATATTGTCCGAGTCCCGGGTGAATTTGACGGTAATCCTCGAAAATTTAATATCCCGGCCTTCCCAATTTAAATAAAGAAACAACCTCCAAACAGAAACAATCCACAATTTTCCAAATTTACAAAGCCTCCAAACGCGCATAACAAATTAGACGCTACAGTTTTCCAAATCACAAAAAAACAAAATCAATGAACGCACCTGCTGAAACAAATTAGACGCTACAATTTTCGAAACCACAATAACAAAATCAAAAAAAAATCAACGAACGAACCTGCTGAAACGGCAGAACATCGGACCTGAAGCGCGTGCGCTCTCCCTTATCGCACTTGATCGCCTTGGAAACATCGCGAACGATGACGCCTCCAGGCACAACGGCGTCCTGCTTACCCTCCCCTTGCAGCTTGATCAAGCAACCATCTACCTTACAATACGATAAACGCAGATCGCTCGTGACATCGTAGCCGCAACCTATGGCTCCAATTGCATTCTCCGCAGCCCCCTGCGCCTTGCTCTTACTGTTTTGCCCCGCCATGCCCTCATACCATGGTCACCGTAGGTGCCGGGTTCGAATCCCCCAGAGCCCGAAAATTGTATTGTAGTGGAGACCCGAAAGAATTGTTCAACACCGTCAATACGCCCAGCGTACCTAATCAATCTCTTTACGTTATTCAACGTTTTTTTTAATTTTTTTCCCCGTTGAATGTTTTCCTTCTCTCTCTATGTCTAGATTGCGACAGGGTCGGGTCAGTCGGGTCCGACTGTGAGGGATTCTCATTTATTCACTTTATATATATTTGGAATTTGACCGGCTTTTAATGATGTAAGGACTGTAGAAATGTTATCTAGTTTTTAATGTGTTTTTTATTTTGAGATACTGCCGTCTATTAATGAGCGTCAACGCCTGGCAGAAATTTGATTTACTTTTTGCGGAATTATATGCCCTGTAAAAACATAGGATCGGGAGCTGCCACACGTTTCTTTGACCTGCTACGCCCTTTTTTTCAAACGTGCACTACGTATAAGCATGCACTTCCCACGTTTGCCCTACAAATTTCTTTCGACAGGTTAAAACACGAGCTTGTTTGAGAATTACAATACTATTTAATCCACCTGCCCCAAATTATCTAATTTAAAAAATAAAAATGTTTTTATTTTACTTTGCTACCCACCAAAATTGAAACATGGTCATCTCTTTCCCCTCCTCCCTTTATTAGTTCCACATTAGGCTACTAAACATTCTTATTTGGAGTGATCTCTTTCTTATGAGGGTGTGATCTCTTTCCATGATCTTTCTTTTTATTACTATGATTTGTTTCCACTCATTGGGTGTGATTTCTTTCCACTCATTTTTTTAATTAGGATGTGATTTGTTTTCATGATCTTTCTTATTGAGGGTGTAATCTCTTTCCACTTGTCTCTATTTGTAAAGTTATATATTTAATTTTGATTCAAATATATTTTCTTTATGTAATAAATATTTGTTTTTGTATGAATCAATCACAATGTTTCATATACGATTTGATGTTTTTTAATTGAAGTTTGATAGTGCAAAAACTTTTTTATTGGAAAGGACTTGTTCTTTGATGGAAACACTTATTTTAGTATTAAGAAAAAACCTTTAACCAATGAAAGCACAATAAGTACAAAAAAAGGTTGACCATAGCCTATAGTTTTTTTTTTTTCCTTTTGATGTAATGCATCCCATTCCTAATCATTTTAAGAGATTTTTAATCATAAGATGAGAAGACAAGATATGATGGAAAGTGATAAAAGTTAGTATCGTTAGCTTCGAATTTAATGTGACACAGATGAAATTCAATGGTTCTTTATTATATCGCATTCTTTTTTTAGTATTAACTTGTATGTTTGCAACCATATTTTTAAAATAGTTTGGTTGTTAAAATGTCTTTTGTCCACCTAGGTAGTCGCAGGTCATGTCTTTTAAGCACTCTATGTGGTTGTGGCCATGTATCTTTTACACCATGTGTATACACAGTGTGCAGTTATGTATCTTTTACGTCTTGTGTGCTTGCCACTATAATTTTTTTGCATCTTGTGTGGTTACTACATATAGGGTATTTATATTTGTTTGTGCAACAAAGAGGTGTGGAGATTATTGCACTCTCTAGATGTTCTTTAAGCATTTGTATTTGAATTCTAATATTTCTTTGGTGGAACATGCGGTAAATTATTAGTTCCATTCCCTAATTTGTTTCTTGGAGACTATAAACGATCAAATTTGGTAACTTATCCTTTGGCAATGAAAAGTTTGGCTTTGTTCCCTTGCTAAAATAAATGCTCGCATTTTAAGTCCAATCATCGCAACTCTCTAGCTCCGTCTTGACTTGCTCATCTCTACTCTTATTTTTGTTGTTTATCCAAGAAATATTAATTAACCAAAGTAATAAATCACCACTAAGCATCAAACTTGAACTTTTGATTATACATCACTAAATGCTTGGGCAAAAGTGTACAATTTGGGCCATAGTTGACTACTATCAAGGCCAACATGTACGGTCATGTCCCCTCTTACCTTGTGACTTTGTTTTCAAGTTGATTATCTTGTATGTTTTGTTTCATCTTCCTACAGTCGACCTTAGTATGATATTTCAGTTACGTAAGGTTATTTAAGCAAGTCAATATCATTTTATAACTCAGTTGGCACTTTCATAAGCTCCAGTTGAAAATATCAATACAAAAGTACTCAAGGATCTCCTAAATCTTTCAAAAGCAGTTGCACATCATTTAGAGTACTCACTACTACAATTCTAAAGCACTTAACCAGTTCAAAGAGTCTAGTTTTCTACATTTCTAAGCATGCAATGGTCTTGGAGCTATGTCTTAACAAGAGCAAAGTCACTCCAAGCATTGTCAAAGCTCCTCAAGGGACAAAAGGGTTTTGTCTAGTAGTTGAAACACGTTATATCACATTACTACCGTAATGGTTACATTGTCTACTTTATAGTTAGTATGTTATCTTTGTGTTAAGAAACACAAAGACATTCATAGGGGGTTGTCTTATATCACATTCACACTTACACTTACAACTATAAAATATATATAAGACTTGATCCCACTCGAGGGTATGTAGTGTAGCACTTGGATTAGTTCGGTAAGCTTTGACTATCAAGGCCAATCTAGTCTCACTCACACATTGATTTCTTGTTTTGGTATATAATACTTTGATGAAGGGTATTACATGTATCATCATTAGTGTTTATGTAATAATGAATATAAATATAGAGTGCATACACTTGTGTTTCCCTTGTGCCTCAACACCAATAGTGGGTGTAACTATAGATAAAAGGTACCCTTCAAAAGAGTTGAATGGAGTGTTAAAATATAATACCAAAGTAGAATGTTTATAGATAAATGTTGATAGAATTGAAACCCCTTGAAGTTCCCTTTAGTGTGTTGGTGTTTGATAGCATTTGATTTGATTTTGAAGTGATCTTAACTTGGCATGGTTTATTATTAACTTGTTTTAGAGCACTTCAGGTTAGTTTGGAGGTTTCTCCTAATGTCTGCTCAATTAGGGAAGATTTGGGTAGCTTTGCATAAGACTTGACAGATATTTGTTAGGGGAGCTATTGAGAATGCTAAATGAGTAAATAAGTGTGTTTAACTTTATTTTTACCACTCGTTGGGATATGATTTCACATTAAGGTTAACCAGGAAGGGGAAAGAAGATGAACATAAGAAAATACGATTATTGCCCCTTGAAAGATGGAACTATATGGCAGTTTTGTCCAAATATAAACGATAGTATTTATGGGGGCGAAGAATACAATGAGTGAGTATGTAGAGAAGTATGACGAGAGATATATGATGTTTATAAGCATTGAGATCGGTTCGGTAGGTGTTTAAATAACAAGAAAGTAAAACACTAACAATAATACCTCCTCCTTCGTGATTCCGTAGAAAACCTCAGAATGGGAAAGGAAACATGGATGAGCCCTGATTGCGTGATATGTAGGTGCTTTTCTTGAAATGGAGCAAGGCCTTCCTGCAACAAGATCTACTTACTTTGCACCAAATGGATAAAAGGATTATGGATTTGGGGTGCTTCAAGATGAGGCTATTTGGGCATTAGGACGAGGTGGAGGGATGTTCTTTTCTCAAAGGATGCAAGAACTTAGACAGGGCATTCAAGCTTATTCTTTGTGTCTTAGAGGGGAGGGGTAAGGTTGTATTTATAGCCTAGGGAAGTGATTAACTTAGAGTAATTTAAGTAATCATGGTTTGAAAATGTGGGCAAGATTAGGTGAGTGGGGACCACGAAGAATGGGTGAGGATTTGAATTGGATTTTTAATTCATAAGTGGAGGATTTTAGGTGAGTGGGGACCACGAAGAGTGGGTGAGGATTTGATTTTGAATTTTTAATTCAATAGTAGAAAAACATGGAGAATAATGACATGTGGTAAGGATTAGGTTATTTTTAGATTTGAAAGGGATAATTAATCAAATTATATTTGATTAATTCGAAGTGTATTTTTGTGGGAAATGAGGTAGGGGAATTAATTGATTTAAGACAGATGTGAAATTAGGGTGTCTACATTTTCCCCTCTTTGGAAGGGTACTATGAAAGTAGTGTCCTTTCAAAGAAAGTAGACGAGATGGAGTGAATATGCCTCAGGTGGCAGGATTGAAGATTTTTGAAGAGATTCTTCTTGAAGGAGGTGTTCCCTCGATAAGAAGTTGTCAGAGGAAGAAAAGAGAAAGCATTCTCTAAGAAGTAGAACAAACTTTCACTTGTGAGAATGGGGGAAGAATTCAATCTAATTTTCCTAAGCAAAAAGTAGAGTGAAAATGTTTGTTGGAGAGAGTAGAAGGTGGTGGGTGACGGATGTCATGGTATCCTCCAAGACAAAAATTTCATGAGAAGATGTGATTATGGATAGATGTGATGATGCCCCCTCGAGAGGGCTGACGAGAATGGAATATATGACAGAGCTCTCGAAAAGAGGAGAGATTAATTCTGTGGAGAGGAGGACGATAATGGGGTGTAAGATAATGGAATGACCACACGACACAAATGGAGAAAGGATTCAATCGGCCTTGAATGCTAGGTGTGAGGGTGTGTGGAATGATGCAATGGGAAAGAGAAAAGGGAATGGACATAGGATTGGTGGTTGATTATGAGAAGAGAAAGAAAGGTGAAGGGTTATGGAGATAGAGGAGGGAAAAAAAGGAATGAAAGAGGTAGAAGAGAATAAGAGAGAGGGATGATAGGGGAAGAAGGGAATGATGAAGGACAAACAAGAAGAAGACAGAAAATGACAGAGCAGAGGGTGAAATTATGAAATAGAGAGATGTGCCATATGAAGGAAGCAACAAAGATAATAAAGAGGGATGCAGGAAAGCAAAAGAAATGAAATGATAGAAAGAAATGATGAAGTAAAATGGAGAAGACAAATGGGGAATGGGGAAAGATAAATAAGAAGGAGAAGATGAGGTGGGAGTAGGGGGTAAAATTGATGAAAAATTGAAAGAAGACGAAAGAAGAGGTAGAATGGAGAAAAAAAGAAACTATGAGGGGCCAGGAAAGTGTGAAAAAGATTAGAGAAAAGAAGAGAAACGGGTACATAATAAATGAAAAGGTAGGGGTGGTAGAGAAAAGGAGGGGTGGTCAGAAGAAACATGAAAATTATGGGGGAGGAAAGGAGGATAGAGTGAATACAGGGAGAAGATTGAAGGAACCGGGTCTTCGTGAGGAAGACCAAGGAAAATAATATGGAACAGACTGCATGGAGATGCATGTGGAGGGTGGGATGATAAAAAAGATGGGACAACACTGAAGAGCCAGGTTATCGATGGGGAAGTAAGGAGGAAACGTGAGGTAAAAAGGGGAAGAAGATGATACAGAGGAAGTGAAATAAGACGAGGGGTGGGAGAGAGAAGAGGATAACAGAGAAAATGATGTAGAAGGAAGGGAATACAAAATGGGGATAATAAGTGTAGAGTGAAGTAGTATGAGGAATGTAAAGAGAAGAAAGAGGGGAGGAATGACACAGATTGGAAAAGATGTGGAGATGCATGAAATGAGGATACTAGGATTACGAGACAATAGACAAAGGATGTATGATGAAGACAGTAAAGATATTGAAGAGGGCGAAGGGAAGATGGAGAGGTGGGGAAGAAGAAACAAGAAAGGGTGGGAGTGGGGGAAAAGAATGGGAGAGAAAAGAGAATGGGGGATAGAAGAGGCAATGCCAGTGAGGGGATGTTAGGGAAAGTCCACTAACAATGAGTGGTGGGGAAGGATGAGAGAAAAAATGAAGAAAGGGAGAAAGGTAACAAGGAATGGAAAGGGTAACGCCAATGAAGGGACGTTAGGGAAAGCCCACTAACAATGAGTGGTGGGCCCAGAGGAAGGAAGGAATGAAGGGAAAATGGAGAAGGTCCAAGGGAGTGAACGAGGTCGTGTGGAATGAGGATTGATGATTTTTAGGGAAATTCCACTAACAATTATTAGTGGGAATAGAAGATGATGATGAAATAATGTTAGAGGAATGTTAACAACAATGGCGAGTAAGCGTGGGGGTAGATATGTGGGAGAATTTGAGAAGATGAAGTGAAAAGAGTAAAGAAAATGTGAGGGATGAGTTGTGACTAGGTGAAAGTGAGGAGAGGATGTGGAGGATGAGGACGAATGAGGTGAGGATGAAGAAACAAGACATGAAAAGAATGGGAAGAAATGGTATGAAGGATGATGGATCAAGAAGGAAAAAATGGGAGAAAGGAACATGGTTATAGGTGGAAGATAGTAGACATACGTTGTGAGATGATAGGTGGAGAAAGGATAATGGTAGGAGGAAAATGTGGTTGGTAGGAGAGACCAGGTGGAAGAAGTGATCAACAAAGTGAATGAAGAATGAGGTGAGGGAGAAGTTCAGAATGATGAGTTTAGCGTAGGGAGGACCCTGACGTAAGATTGTCATGTGATGGAAGTGGTTAAGTAAGATTACCAAGCGAGGGATGATGGAGATGAAAAGTGGGCAAGCAAGAAGTGGTGTTTGCGAGAATGGAAGAGGAGGTGAGAGGATGTGATAATGGGGAATGCCAAGAAAAAGTGAAGGGTGAGGATGTGTAGTGATGGGGAAAGGCAAGAAGACAGATCATCCTTAAGAGGGACTCTTAAGTGAGATCGCCATGCCCGCATGAGTGGTTAAGTAAGATTGCCAAGCAGAGGATGGTGATAGTGGTGGTAAGAAGATGTGATGATGGGGAATGAAGAGAAAATATGGATGGTGAGAATGTAGAGTGATGGGCGAGTGCAAGATGACAGGTCATCCTTAAGAGAGACTCTTAAGTAAGATCGTCATGCCACGGAGTGGTTAAGTAAGATCACCAAACCGACAGGGATGATATGCAAGGAGAAAGACAAAATTGTATTGGGTACAAGGGTGGAATGGTTGGTTGAAGAAGATGATCGTGATGAGAGGTGGGAGAAATAAGATGGGGGAAATATGATGGGATGGGGGAAGGCCATAGGGTAGATCAACCTTAAGAGGGACTCTTAAGTAAGATTTCCATGCGATAGGGATGGTTAAGTAGGATCGCCAAGCTGAAGAAGAAGAAGAATGATGATAGAGTTGGTGGGAATAGGGTATGAAAAAATGGACTGAAGGGGAACCCTCAAGTGAATTTTCCATACTATGAGAGCGTGTAAGTAGGATGACCAGGCAGAAGACGGATTCAGGGAAGGATGAGAAAAGAGTGAGTGATGTATGCCAGAGTGGAAGAGGAGGTGAGATGAGGTGATAACAAGGAAGAAAGGAAACAAAGGAGTGTAACATGAATGGATGGAGGAATATATGTGGTGGAGGGTGGAGAGTGTGAGGGGAATCCTTAATTGGGATGCCTGCGTGGTGAGAGTAATGATGTGAGAATGAGAAGCAGAAGAGGTGGAATGGAAAGATGTGTGTGGTGGTGATTGTTGTTTGATGAGAGGGGAGATGGTGGAGAAGCTTCTACAGCATGGGAAGATCTTAGGGAGAGGGTATACCTCCACCGAGGATCCCATATAGAAGGGGTTATTAAGTAATATTGTCAAGTGGGAAGCAAAAGAGTGAAAGGAAAGAATACAAATGGGTGAGAGGGGACATGAATGGTGAGAAGGGTAATATGGGGATAAGTGGCGGAGGAGTAGAAATGAGGAGCGAGGATGAATGGATCAAATACATGGTGATCATGGTGGGGGAGGAGGAGTTGCTGGATAGTGAATGCTACTTGAGAAAGATCTTCAAGTAGGATTCACAAACTGCAATGGTGATCAAGTAGGATTCCCAAATTGGGGAATGTATTAGTATGGGTGAATGGATGGGGTGCAAAGTAAGATTTTGATCATGTAGGAAGATACTCACGTGACGAAAAGCATCTTAATTTTAATATAGCACATAACAGGATGCATTGTGATATAAAAGATCAAGATGACTAGACTGTAATATGTGTGATAGCATAGACAGGGGCCATCAAAAAGGTTTGATGCCCCAGTATGATATGCAAGTGGAAGAGAGCATAGATAGAGGCCATCAAGAAAGTATGATGCCCCAGTATGATATGCAATCAGATAACATAAGTATATTAGAGAGAACACCAGGATACATAAAATCAAGATGCCCCCTGTAATATATCAAGATACAAGAAAGTAATTAATAACTTGTAACTAATAATGCAACACAAGAACCAATAAACATGTCCCTAATGTGTTCCACAGTGAGGATTGATCGGATGTGCCCCCAAGCAGGGGTACAAGGACATAAAAAGGATTGGGTCATTGTCCTCAAACAAGGAAACAATGAGAGTTAGATTTTCCCCAAGCAAGGATTCACGCGAGGAGAAGTGGTTTGAATTTGATAGTCATAAGGTGATTGGATCATTCATTGGGGATAATAGTTCAAAGGATGAATTGTGTTGATTATTTTAGAGTTTTTGTGATTTTGTGGAGTTTACAATTTTTTTTAGAATTTTTTTTTTTATTTTGCGATTTTTGGATGCTTTTTGGAATTTTGAATTTTCTAATGTTTTTGTATTTTGATATTTTCTAATGTTTTTGGATTTTGGATATTTTCTAATTTTTTTTTGGATTTTTGGAGATTTTCTAATTTTTTCTAATGTTTTTGAAGATTTTCTAATGTTTTTGGATTTTTGGATTTTCTAATGTTTTTGGATTTTGGATGGATTTTTTTGTTTTTTGGGATTTTCTAATGTTTTTGGATTTTTGAGATTTTCTAATGTTTTTGGATTTTTGAGATTTTCTAATTTTTTTTGGATTTTTGATTTTTTACTGTTTTTGGATTTTTTGTTGTTGGCAATTTATGGACCAGAATGCAAACTTATTTTGAGAGGTGATAAACCAGGATATTGTCCATATGTACCATGTTCCTCATGGTAACTCATGCTCTGAATAACACAAAAAATTATCATTCCATTGGCAGGATATGTTGGTGATGATATGATGAAAAGAAGTCCAGCTCCATTCTTGACTCCACACAACTAGTAAGATGTGAGGGCTCATCACCGAGAATCAAGAAGGACGCAGGAGGTAGATAATGAATATAGAGACAAATGCTAATAACAATCCCTTTGGGAAATTGTGACTCAATTCTTCTTAACGTCACTGAACCATTTTCAAAAATGACTTTCACTTTATGGGTCACGTGCTAGACTTAGACAGTTACGTGGCCTGTTGATTGGTAAGATATGAGGTGAAGGGATAGTTCTCTCTTCACTTAGGCATCTAAATTACTTCTTTGGGGATTCTATAATTGTAAGCACTATTCAGATTTATAAGATTTTGTATTCTGAAATGACTCCCTATGCCTTGCCCCATGCTACCAGTAAGAAGCAAGGGCTCATCACCGAAGGCAAAACATAGGCGAGTAAATTCCTTTTTTGTTTTGTTTTTTTGTTTTTTTTGAATTTTTTTATTTTTTTTGGAATTTTTGAATGTTTTTGCAATATTTTTATGCTTTTATGTGAATGACCCTCTATGCTTTTCCCCATGCCACCAGTAAGAGGCAAGGGTTTATCACCGAAGACAAGACATAGATGAGTAAGGGCACCTTCCTCCATTCCCAGTCTCACACTACCAGTAAGAAGTGTGGGCTCAACACCAAAGACTATGAAGGATGAAAGGTGTGACAATGAATTATTCATAATTTATTGAATTGATTGAATTTTACAATAGTGCTTTTATTTGGGAAGGAATGTTTTCCCCCAATCTCAGCCCCACATGACTAGTAGGATGCGAGGGTTCAACACCGAAGACTGAGATGGACGATCAAATGAACCGGGTACAGAAGTTTAGAGCTTTGTTATGAAAGAGAGAATTTCTTTGAAGGGAATATATTACCATCAGTAAGCTTCTAGGTATGACCATAGGTGAAAGTGACTGAAAATGGGAGATATTATAAGAAGTATGATGCTCACAAACTTAATAGGATCTATATTAGCACCTGTCTCATGATGATAAATATGAAGATGTGATTTTGATAATGAAAATATCTACCAATGGAAATGAATAACTTTAAATTATTCAGAGATAAGTTAGACAGAAGGAACAATGTACAAGTCATTGTTTCCCAGAATAGTGAATGCCTCAAGGATAAAATTTCTTTAAATGAACTACATTCATTGGTTCATCAAGTTCTTGACCATCTTCAGTGGCCAACTTATAGGCTCCAGAGCCAAATTTGGTTGTAATTACATAGGGTCCTAACCAATTAGGCTCAAATTTTCCTTGTTTTTCTCGCTCTTTAGTGGTATTCTTTTGATTTTCTTTTAAAACGAGGTCACCAATTTTGAATTCTCTGGGTCTTACCTTTTTATGATAACTGTGTTGCAGTCGGTTTTGATAGACTTGAAGATGATTGAGGGCATTAAGTCATTTTTCATCGAGAAGCTCAAGCTCTTGAAGCCGTGACTGTCAGTATTCATCCTCATTAATTACATCTTTAAGGGAGATTCTCAAGGATGGGAGTTCTATCTCAATAGGTAAAATGGCTTCACAACCATAAATGAGGGAAAATGGGGTGGCTCCAGTAGGCGTGTGGTAAGATGTACGGTAAGCCCAAAGAGTGGGGTAAATTTGAGTATGCCAATTACATCCATGGGTGTTGAAGATTTTTTCCATGATGGATTTTAAAGTCTTGTTGGTTGCTTCTGCTTGACCGTTACCCTGAGGGTAGTATGGAGTGGACCACTTAAGTTTGATGCAGAAACATTTGGCGAGGTCTTTTACATCCTGGTTTTTAAATGATTTGCCATTATCTGCGACAAGAGTGGATGGAATACCAAATCGACAGATGAGATTATTAAAAATGAATTTCGATATTTGGCTACTGGTAACATAGGTGAGAGGCATAGCTTCCACCCATTTAGTGAAGTAATCGGTAGCGGTAATGATGAACTTATGTCCATCAGATGATGTTGGTCTGATTTTACCAATGAGGTCAAGTCCCCATTGAGAGAAGGGCCATGGTGTGGTTATCGATTGCAATGCTTGGGAAGGTGTGTGGATAATATTGCCATGCTTTTGACATGCTTGACATCGTTTGACAAAATGGCATGTGTCACTTTCCATGGTGGGCCAATAATATCCAACTTGCAGGATTTTCTTGGCTAAGGCTATACCATTTGTGTGCGCTCCACAGATACCAGAATGGACTTCAGTTAGGACACTCGAGGCTTCTTCCTGATTAAGACATCAGAGTAGGGTGCCATCATATCCTTGTTTATAAAGATTTTCTGCTAAAATGGTGTAACGAGAGGCACGTTGTGCTAAAGCACGTTTATGCATTGGTTTCATGTCGGTAGGAAATGTTTTATCACGGATGAAGGTGTAAAGATCATGGTACCAAGGGTTATTTGGACCCACGATTTCACATACCATAGTGTTTTCAGGAAGATCATAGGTAGGCATTAAGAGATGTTCTACAAGAAAATGTGTCTGGGGTTGATTAGATGCGATTTCTAACAGGGATCCAATAGTTGTCCATAGCGTTGACATATTTATTATGAATTCTGGGGATTTGATCAAAGCTAATTAATCGAAAATAGCTTCGAAGGCTATCCACCATGCACTTATATGGGATAAGTTTTTCATCCTTGACCTGGTATTCATCAGTAACTTGTTTAATGATAAGTAAAGAATCACCAAATACAACTAACTCTGTAAGATTCCAAGATATAGCTAGTTTTAATCTTGCGATTAGAGCTTCATATTCTGTGATATTGTTGGTACATGGGAATGCTAATTGAAATGATTTGGGGATGACGTGTCTGCTAGGTGTGATAAGAAAAATACCAGCTCCTGAGCCATGGAGATTACAAGATCCATCAAAAAATAGAGTCCAAGCTGGCACGATGTCTATGTGCAGAATATCTTCATCAAGAAATGCAAAATGGAGTGGTTCTGTGCCAGGAAGGGGTGCCTCAGCAAGTTGGTCTGCAAGGGCCTATCCTTTAATTGCTCTTTGCGGAACAAACTCGACGTCAAATTCACTAAGTAGTATGACCCAACTAGACATTCTTCCTATGAGAATGGGTCAGGACAAGAGATACTTGAGGGGATCAATCTTGGTGATCAACTTAGTTGTGTGATTGAGCAAGTAATGACGTAACTTATGGAATGCAAAGGTGACCGCCAAGCATACTTTTTTGATTTGGGAATAACGT
Source organism: Taxus chinensis (assembly GCA_019776745.2). Classification (NCBI taxonomy): domain Eukaryota; kingdom Viridiplantae; phylum Streptophyta; class Pinopsida; order Cupressales; family Taxaceae; genus Taxus; species Taxus chinensis. Next base: position 655,199,088 of record CM034146.1, read on the forward strand.
ACTTCATGCTCAATAAGTGTTCAACTAAGGTAGTATACAACCTATTCTTTTGCTTGATCATTGTGTTGTGCTAACAGAGCTCCTATGACATGTTCAATGGCAGATGTATAAAGCAACATGGGTTTATCTACAACTGGTGACATAAGAACAGGTGGGCTAGAGAGGTATTCTTTTAACTTAGCAAAAGAGTCTTGACAATCGTGGTTCCAGTGGAATTGTGCATCTTTCTTGAGTAATTGGTTGAAGTGATGACACTTATCGGCCAACTGTGATATGAAACATCGAATAGATTGGATTTTTCCCTAAAGACTGCGTAATTGTTTTAGGTTTTGAGGAGGAGGCATTTCCATAATGGATTTGAATTTTGTAGGATCCACTTCTATGCCTCTCCATGAGACAATAAACCCTAACAATTTACCAGAGGTCACCCCAAACACACATTTCTTTGGGTTAAGATGAACCTTATACTCACGTAATCTGTCAAAAATGTGTCTCAACACACCTAGATGTCCTATTCATGTTTTTTATTTTGCTAATATATCATCAACATAATCTTCCATGATATCATGTAACATATCATGGAAGATGACTGTCATTGCTCGTTGATAGGTGGCACCAACATTTTTCAAGCCGAAAGGCATGACCTTATAACAGAAGGTGCCCCATGGTGTAGTAAATGTTGTTTTATGTTGATCCCCTTCAACAATATGTATTTGATTGTAACCAGAAAATCCATCCATTAAGGAGAGCATTTCATGGCCTGCCATAGAATCAACAATCATGTCTATGTTTGGCAAGGGAAAGTCATCTTTGGGACAAGCCTTGTTAATGTCTCGGAAGTCTGTGCATATCCTAATGCCAGGGGTTTTCTTGGCTACAGGAACTATGTTAGATATCCATGCCAAATAATCAATAGGTCAGATAAAGTCGGCTTCCAAGAGTTTCTCGAGTTTGGCTTTGACAAGCAATGCTACTTGGGGATGCATTTTGCGTAGTTTTTGTTTCACAGGCTTTGCATCCTGGATGCACCACAAGGTGGTGTACTACAAGAGATGGATCTAGGCCTGACATGTCCTTATAGGTCCATGCAAAGATATCTTGGAATTCAATAAGGAGTGTTGTGAATTCTATGCATTCTTGGTCAGACAGACTAATGCCAAGTTGTAAAATTTTTAGTTGTTCAATGGTTCCAATGTTTATGTCTTTAGTTTCTTCTACAAGCATTTTAGATGTATCCTTTTTCAGAGAATGATGCTAATGGTTGATGTAAGTCATCGGTGTCGGGTGATTTGGGGGAGTTGGCACAAGATTTTTGTGTGTGATGTTGAGACTTTTTATTGACATGTTTGTTTGATAGGGTGGCGATGAGATTTTGACTATGGGAAATTTTCTTTTTGCTTCTGATCCAAATTTTCTGAAGGTAAAGGATCCGAATATTTTATTTCTTCACCAAAATAGGCCGATTCATCTAGATTGATTTCAAATCCTTTTCTATGGTCAGAAGTAGGGATTTGATCGCGAGTTCCAAGGAATTATTCGATGGCTTCATCATTTTGGAACATGTCCATGGCCACATGATGTGATTGGCCATGGTCTATGAGATTCAGATGTGTAGGCTCAAAATCGATGACATTAACAGATAAATGTTCAAAGTAAAGATGTGTTTCAGTGAGGTCCTCGAAAAGGCTATGTGTAGACCTGGTGTCACTATTAGAGTTGGTGTCATTGTTATCACTTGAAATTAATACAGGAGCAACATCGAATACCTTGAAACCCAGACCATGTTTACCATGATGTTGTGTGTAATTGATTGGGTCTAAATGACCTTGTTCATTTGGACCGAGTCCTTTACCCTTCCATCACATGTTTTTCATTATTCGATGAGCTTTGGTAAATTGAGGGGACTCATAACAGGGAGCAAAGTCATCATTATATAACCAAGATCCTGAAGAACTTGGAATATGTTCATTGTCGAGATAACCAATTTTTTTTCCAAATTGACTGTCCCATTTGGTAAGTGGGATGGATTCTCAGATGTGGAGCATTGGGTTTTCCATAGTTGTGTGGGGATTTGTTGATGTAAAAGGAGTCTACCACCTTTTGAAATTGATATTCACCGCATCCTTTGTCAATGATTTTGAATGTGTGGGATGGGGGACCAATAGGTACCTCATGTGGTGGGGAAGTCAGTTTGGTAGTTCTAAAAGATGAAGAAAATGGGTTATAAGAAGAAGGGGGTGGATTGGAGGATGAATTTTGGTTAATTGAAGGAGAAGGTATCTTAATAGAAGAGGTATGGTTGGATGAAGAAGGTTGACTAGGTGAGGAAGAAGATGGTGTGGTGGAAGAGTAATTGTTGTTGGAAGAAGAAGCTTGATTAGTGGAAGAAGATGATTGATTAGTGGGAGGAGGACTAGTTGAAGATTGTTGATTAGCGGAAGAGAATGGATTGGAAAATGTGGTTTGGTTAGAAGATGATGGTTTCGGATCATATTTAGGGAGTGTATCTGGATCGACGTGTGTTTCATTAGGGATTATGTGAGGTGGAGCGTACTTATCTGTTGATGGACAATAGTGATCATGTCTATACCATCCTTTGAGGAATCTACAATACTCAAAGGGTTGAGGATCCACATGCAGCGTAAATTCCTTGTCCAAATGAGGAAATTTAATACATTGGTGGAACGTTGATGGGACGAATTTCATGGCATGAATCCATGGTCAGCCGACGAGAATGTTATATGCAACTTCTACATCCACCACATGACATACCATTTCTAAGGTGATGGGTCCAACTTGGAGAGGTAAAGTGATTGTGCCTTCAGACTTTCTTTCACTATTATCATACCCACGAATGGTTATGATGTTATTTTGTAAATCATTTTTGGTGTAACCTAGGCAACGTAAGAGTTTCATGGAACAAATATTCAATGCGGATCCATTGTCGATTAATACGTGCTTGATCTTACGATGATTTATATAACCCTCGACGTATAAAGAATGATTATTAGCGATGTTGGGATTAAGAAGGTCAACGGGACCAAAGGATAAAATAGGATTGGGACCGTAAGATGTGCAATTAAAGCCTGGAATTGTTGTGAATTGATGTCCTCGGGGACATGAACGTTATTCAATGTTTGCATAAGGATGCGTTGTAGTGCGGGAGAAGAATTAAGTAATTCCATGATGGAAATCTATGTTGTAGTCTTCTCCAATTATTTGACAATATTGAATGATGGCGCAGGTTGTGGAGTGGAATTGGTGGTGGAATTAGATGGTGGATTAGGAGGTGGTGCGGGAGACGAAGTAGCAGATTTTTTTGTTGTAGGGACCCACATTTTTTTTGTCTGGTGGTGATCGCACAAGTCAGTTCTGATCTTTATAGTTGCCACTAAGTCTTGGTCATAGTCTATGGTCGAGATGACTAAGTCATACTTGACGTTGCTTGATGATTGACCCTTATCTTTTGAATTATCATCGTGGTTAGGGAAGGGGTTTTTGAACATGTTAAGTTTTTCATTGGGTGTTTTTGTCTCAGAAGTATTTTTAACTTCTATGTCTCCATGTTCAATCAGGTCTTGGATGTAATGGCAGAGTTGCATGCATCGATCTGTAGAGTGCCCTTTTATGTGATGGTAATCACAATATTCATTGTCCTTATACCAATTCGGTTTGGGTTGTCCTTCTTCGAAGGGTTTGACGATGGGATATGTAATCATGTTGGCATTTTCCAAGTGACGAAAGACACTAGATAGGCTTTCTCCAAGAGGAGTGAACTATCTTCACCTGTCCCGAGAAGGAGCTTCCTTTCTAGGGATTATGATTGGTTGTTTGGATTTTAATGTGTTGATCAGATTGTTTTGAATGTTTTGGACATGGTGAGAATCAGTAACACCATCATTGACTATATTTCAGTTTCGGTTAAAGAATTTAGATTTGTCCTAGTTCTGAGGGGTGTCTCTATAAGGTTGGTCCCTAAAGGGTGTTTTAAGTAAGCCCTTAGAAATGAGGGATTTTTTCAATTTGTGTTCCCTTTTCAATGACTTCTTCGAAATTACTCAGACAGTGCATTTGCATGTGGAATGATAATTCGGCATTGAGATTTGGAACAAAAATGCTAACCAATTGTCTTTCAGGTATTGAGCAGGGAAATCTGCTTGCAATTCCTCACCATCATTGTAAAAAGGAGGTGAAGTTTTCATTGGGCCTTTGTCTAGTGTTACAGAGATCGAGCATGGTTATTTCTGAGTCTAAGTTGAAGGAAAAATGTTTGACGAATTTTTTCTGATAAGTCTGCGAATGTTGATTGACCCTTTGGGAAGATGGAGAAACCAATCTAAAGCCTGTCCTCCTAAACTTTGAGGGAATAATCGTAAAAGATACGTGTCACGATAAGAAACTTCCTGACATTGCATGTAAAATTCCTTGACATGTTCACGGGGGTCACCTTTGCTTTTGTATTTATCAAATTTTGGGATTTCGAAGGATGACGGAAATGGTAAGCGTAATATTTCCGTATCAAATGGATAAGGACATAGTTCTTCAAAGTTGAATTGTTTCGATTGTTTTTGTAGTCCCTGAATGGTGTCTTTCATATGTTTCCATTCTTGTGTGAATGGAGAGGCAGGGGATGGGTTATCAAGAATGTCGTGAGTATTGGGGTCTAGATTGGAGTCTTTTAACCTTTCAGCTCTAGCAGTTGCTTCCTCAAGTTTCTTTGTTAAGTCTTGGATTTTAGTGAATAAATCGTCGGACGAAGAGCTATTTGGATTGTTTGGTATTTCTTTGTAATAACTTGATTCACCATTGTCAATAAGTTTGTTTAAATTTTCAGTCCCGAAGTCAGGGGTAGTTTTTCCCCCATGGCTAGGATGCGTAATAGATATTCATTCTTGTTTTGTTCTATCACCCTATTTACTTGTTCTTGTTCTTCATTGGTGAGTTCTGGTTGCGTGACTTCTTCATCATCATTTTCATGATTGTGACTATGTGTGAATACCATGATGAGATAGGTGTGTGCCTGATTAAGTTGTAAAAAGTGGTTATGAATTTTGAGTAGGTGTGATTAAATGAGAACTTGATTGCTTTGGATTTGGCTTGAATAAGCTCGTGATTACTGATAAGGAGAGTAACTCAAACAAGTTATCTCAATATGATTGTGATATAACTCGAGATGAGTTATTAGGGAATTTTGTCACATGTTGTGTAGATTTGGCTTGAACAAGCTCTGGATTGTTGACGGGGAGAGTAACTCAAACAAGGTTAATCTCAATATGATCGTGATATAACTCAAAATGAGTTATGAAGGGATTTGTGTTGGATTTGGCTTGAACAAGCTCTGATTTTGACAGGGAGAGTAATAAACTTCAATAGTTGAAAAAATAGGAGGATGTTATTTGGATAAACTCAAACAAGTCTCCTAATGTCAGTTTGATATAGCTTGAAAACACGCTATGGAGGATTGGCTGAAGCAAGCTAATGAAATCAGTGCGATGTTTTGGTCTTCGTTGTTGGATTGCTTGAACGTTTTGCTTGGTATTGAATTGGTCGAGAAATGATTTTTGTGGAACATGACTAGGATTTGAATTTTTACAATGAACACATTGATATCAACCAAGTTTGATGATAAAAATAATGCTAAACTATTTTGTTGACAAACAACAAGTAGTCATGTGTATCAAATTGTTTTGGCTCAAGAGGTAAATTCTTCGGGAATGATCATTGTTTCATGCAATCATACAAGTATGTTGTGGAATGATGGATGTAGGCTCTTATCACTCCAAAAATATGCGTCCTCCGATATACCCTAGTCTTGATATACCTAATTTTGTATGGGACAGAATTGGTATGGGGAACCCTTAGAGCACTGGAGGAGACTCACCAATTCTTACTTGCCTGCTTTGGAGTGAATCACCACGTCCAAAAAAGGTTTTGTGAAAAGGTGGAAGGTGATGGGGGGATGAATGTGTATGGTGTCCTTATAACTCCCCAAAATATTTACAGGGATGATGCCCAGGCTTCATTGTTACAGCTATTTAGGCATGACTCGCATGCTCCGCACAATAACATTACTTGTAAGTGAAGAGCAGGGGCGAGGTAGATACCGAACGTTGTGATGAGACTATGTCTCAAAGTGCAATGCAGATGTAAATGATGCTATTGGTGCGTGGTAGTCAAGTCCACGTCACGGTGTAGCATTGGTGGTGATGAAATCCACCTCTACTACGTGTAAAAACAAGAATGATGATGTGATTATACACAAGGTTCTTTCCAACTTGAAATAAATTACTGGCAGAAAATGACAGTGTACCTGAGTGTTCTAAAATTGTTTTTTTTTGTTTCAACAGTTTTCTTTGAATGGTGGTACTTTTTGCAGGATGTTTTTTTGTTTTGTGTTTTTGACAATATTCCAGCGACGTGGTCCTATAGAAAACAAATTAGTAGTTATCCTGCAAACAAAATGTTAGGAAGAAAAATGATCATGGTCTATTTTTGATTTTCCAGATCGCTCGAAGGGCGTAGGAAAAGAGCATACACAACCAACAATCGATCAAATTATGAAGAAGCAACAAAATTGAAGTGACAAGTTAGTTAATGAAGAAAAATAGAGCTAATTTAAATTATTTTAATTAAGCTACAAAAGGCCCCACTAGTATTAAATATTGATTTAAATTTGTCGATTTGATTGGGGATCCTGCAATGTTAGAACAAGAAACTAAACAATCGCGACCGTTTCTGATTTTCCAAATCACTTGAAGGCACAAGAAAAAGAGCATACACGGATACAATTGGGACAGATTTTGGTAAAAATGTTAATAATTATTGCACTTAATCATGATTGCAAAATAGCGATAACGATTATCTTCACAAAAAAGAAAAACGACGAAATAAGAGTTTTAAAACTGTTACCAGAAGTGTTGTCGTGGAAAGTTGGAATGTAAGGCAAAAAAAAATTATTTTGCAGAGCTTGGGTGGCCTCCAATGTGCAAAAGACGATTGGGAATGTGAACCCGATAATTTTGGTGAAATAGGTGCAAAAAGGTCATGTTTTGTCAAAAAAAGTCTTGCATGAAAATGATTAGTAATTTGTACCTGCACATAAGGTTATTAGAATGATCACTAAAAATAATTAATTATAATCACGAAGTGTGAAAAATCAAAAAATTACGTCGATAAAATAAAATGTGGAGAATGTGAAACAGTGCGCACAAATCTACCAAAAGCCACAAAAACATTAGACGACTTTGGAAGTAATTGAGAACAAGTGTAATGTGATTAAAGGGATCAAAAGGATGGATTTGATTGAAGTGTGAAGAGGTTGAAAATGCGTAAATAGATAATAAGTTAATTAAGAGAAAATAAACAAGGCGCTAACTCACAAAATTTGAATGATTAATAAATCATAATAAAATAATAAAATATATAATATTAATGAGGCACTATGAACTAGTCTTATTATCAAGATTACCAAAACTAACTAATCATGGTTATGACCTAAATGTATGGCCGAAATCGATGACAATGTAATCCTAAGAGCTTGGTGACTTAACAAGAATAAGAATTTATTTAGAACAAGGTTATGTGTAAATAGGAAGTTAAGTGACGATATAGGCAAAAAAAACAAATCCCTTAAAAGGAAGCCCGTATTTACAACAAGATTTGAGTTATGATTATAAACTTAACAAAAGAATAAAACACGTATGAAATTAAATATGTAAAAAGAAACTACATAACAAAGAAATACTTTAAAAGACTATATCACTAATGTGGCAATGTCGAGGGCAGGTACCGAGAGAAGGTGGATGACAGGGGTCAAATGTAAAGAAAAAATGACAAACTGTAATGTCCCCTTTTCCTGTGCCAAAGGCCTAAGGGTCAAGCGAGTCCAAGCCGTGGTCATATCCAAGGGGTGGGGGACACTGGGGGCTACAAAGAAGGGGCCACATGATACTAATAGTCTTGTTTGGCGTTCAGGGGACACTTTGGACCTTGACGACTAAAATGGGAAAAAGTAACTTTAGTTACTTTTATTTAATTGACCCCCTCCGTGGAATGAAACATGTCTTGGTATATTGAGGCTCTTTTGCCATGGGAAGTATATAAGGAGCGGGGAGAGTAAGGAAAGGCACTTTTTGCATACATTTTATTGACCCCCTTCACGTGCAGCTACTGTTGTTCACATCTACAGCTTGTGGAGTCAAATCCCATAGGGACCCTAACTTCGGTGGTGAGAGACCATGGGCAGTGTATTAGTTGGCAGGGCAGTATGCTTTTAAATGTATTTATAATATAAGTGAAATCCATGGGTGGTGTATTACTTGGGATGGTAAGTATGCTTTCACACCTGTCATTTTCATTTGCTAGAAAGTTCCAAATACCTTACCCAAAAGGCATTAAGTGCATAGCCTTCATACATTGGTACTATTGTAATCGACGCCTTTCAATCAAATGCATCTATGCTAAGACTGCAATCCTTACAACGAATGGGATCACATTTCTTTCAGGCATTTCGTGAAACAATGGCTCTGTTTATTGAGACTACCCATATCTTGTTCCAAAGCTCTCATTGGCGCCCAAGCTGGGAGGATTTGCAGAAAAAGTAGTTGTATTTTGGCTTTACCATTGTCTAATTGTTTACAAAATCCAACCCCTGACAACACCTGCTCCTCCCCCCAACACGCCATGCCTCCACTATGCATCCTTCATCCAAACCAACCACCCTCATCACTCTTCTACCAACATCCTTCATTCATTCCATCTTATCCATTTACATGCCTTGTCATTTTAAATTTTACTTTCTATTTTAAAATTTGTTTACCTATTGTGTTATTATTATTATATATTTTATTATTATTACTATTATTTTATAAAAAACACCTTTTAATATTACTTATTCACAAAGGCACTACAATGTGGGGCACTACGTAATACACGTGAAGTGCCCATCATCTTTTACTATGAATATCTTTTAGATTGTCAGACTATACGGTTTTATGATTTGTAATTTTTTTATAAATCCATGATACCAGAGTAGAAGAGTTGTGTACCATCGTGAAAATTACATGTTAATGTTGCCAATGAACTAAAGAACCAAACAAATTGTATGGTATTGCCAATAAAATGTCTTAAAGTTCTCAAGAAAATTAAAAAAGCTTGTGGCAGTTGTGCCTTCACAAGTTTATTGTTTTTTATTCAATGGACTAAAAATTGACCATAAAGGATAGAGGCCTTGACAGTCACACAAGTTAGACCCACAATCAAATGGAAGATTTAAAGTCACAAATTTAATTTTGACACGATTACCTCATTGTAAAAAAGGTGAAATATTTCCATAGTTGTAGTGGCAAGTTATATTTTGTGCATTAAACCTTGCCAGGCATTGTATTAAGCTGGAAAAAATAGCCATTTTTTCTGATAGAGCTATAACCGGGATTAGAAATCAAAATATTTATAACTGGTAAAAACAATGATTGAACTTATTTCATTTTATTTTCAAAACATAGAGGACATCACTGAACCGGTAAGAATGGCATATACTCATTCTCTTTATGTCCATATGAAATTTTATTTGGCTTTCACTAGCTACAATCCATTATACTTCGATTTGAAGTATGAGTGGAAGAGAACCTAAATCATGAAAAGGATAAGTTACCTATCCAATGATATGTATAAGAAAAAAATAAATAAAAAATCTAAAAATGAGTGGAAAAAAGTTTAATTTGGATTTTATACTAAGTTACCGATATGAGTTTGGGTACAAACTCTAATACTACATGTTAACAAATATTGATAGATACAAAAATAATGACAAGCAAATAACTCCACAAGTGGCATATGTATTTCTCATGAATATATATTATGTAAATACAACCAACCAAATTAATTTGGGTGTAACTGCCCAAACCAATTTACGTGTAACCACCACCAATAACCACCCACTAAGATATATATTGATAAGGTGGTAAATCTATAAACTATGGAACACAATAGAACTTAAGATTAAATAAGATTCCTACCAAGTTTCAGATACAAGGGTTCACCATTGTTTGGGAAGACACCAAGTATGGTATGACTTGGGGACATTTGAACAAAATGAATAAAATATACTACAATTATAGACAAACAAATAATAAACTAACAAAATAACAAAACACTACTAATCATTAATAATTCTAAATTCTAAATAATTTGTGACATATGATACCACATATTATTTGTTCAAAATAGGAAAATAGTAAATGGTTACAATCAAACTCAAGAAACGTGTGAAGAAATCATCATATTGGTCTCCATGAAGAGAATTCAAATCAACATTTGGTTCATTAAAACCATATGCAATAGGACGTATGATAGTTTAGTTGGTTGTGCTTTTTTTTTTCAATTTTTTCCCTTTTTAATATTTGTTTTTTTTGTGTGTTTTGACTTCCATCTCTGGACCAACACAATTTTTATCTTGACTTAATTCAATTATAACAAATTACTAATTTGTATAAATAATAAAAAATGTATGAATATTATGAACAAACATTAATGGAACAGACAATAGAAGATATTTTATTTATTTTATGGAATAACCAAAAATATAATCCTCAAATCTATTCAGCAACCCATGAATAAAATCAATGCCAATTTTGTAACCACTCGATAAATTAGCAAACGTAGTTTTTTTTATAAACTAATGATAGGAACTTGCATTCAACTTTCACTAGAAACTAATACTTCCTATTGGAAAAATATCTAATTGTATTATACAATTAAATTGTGGCGGGTATAGTTTAGTGGTTAAAAAAACTCGATTTGTTTCCCAAGATGCTTGGTTTTCAAGATCTATTGATCGTCAGAATTTGACAGGGAAAGAAACAGTTGTTTTTGGTGATGCAACTCATGTTGCTTCAATAACTAAGATACTTGCTCGAGAAATGGGAATTTGTGTTAGTTGTTTGGGTACTTATTGCAAACACGATGCATAATGGTTTAAAGAGCAAATTCAAGTTTGGAATATCTCCGCAATATTTTTCTTCGAAGTAGATACATAACAATCATAAAAAAAGTCTTCGAGTTGTCAATAATTAGATTTCCCCATATTGCCCATACCCTCTGGGATATATTTAAATTGAGCGATATTCCATTTTTTATTTTTTTATTTTTATGTACATTTCTCATTTTTTTCGTAGAAAATTCAAAATTCTATTGATATATGCTTCTTTTATATATTTTTCTCACCCAATACACAGGGATAAGAGAAGAACCCATGAGGTACCCTAAGTAGTGCTAGTACCAGAACCATACTGGTATGGGTACAGTAACCTCTAAGGAAGTACTCGGAAATGTGGCCTTTATATGTAGATTTTAGGTGATCTATCAACTCAACCAAAATTACTTTCATGGTGTTATGCTGACTCTAACTAATCACCTGCAGGTAAAGTTTCCATTGACACCCCAACAATATATCTAGCCATCAAAAAACATTTACCTTGTTGGGCAAACTCCCTATCACGTGAATTTTCCATACTTTTAGATTCATATGAGGAAGGTGAAGCCTTTATTTATTGCAAGAGTAGGACAAAAAAGTAAAGTTTGTCCTAAACATGAAAAATAGGAATTAAAATATCACAATTTTCCTCAAATTTTTAGCTGTATTTTTTAAAATAATAATTTTTTGTTGGTTGGCAGCTCAAAAAATAGTAAGTTCCTCACCAAACACCCCAGTTAGGCGATTTAGTGTAAATTTACATTTACAAGAGAATTTATCCATGTTCAAATTCCCCAGTGGCATATTCCATGTCATCCAGGCTTAAAACATCCACTTAAGAGAGACCACAATTATAGTCTTACTCATGTAATCAAAATAATTGTTTGTAGAATTGTGAATGAAAAAAAATCAACTTCGAGTCATACATCTCTAATTTATTAGAGTAATATTATAACTCTTTCCCAAGGTGTCTTTTTCAAAGAAAACACAATAAAACCACTCTACTCTCTTGTTTTAAACATAATGGCATTTTCAGTACCATTACCCTTTATTTGAAATTGGTCACAAATCCCCTGAAATTGTTAAAATATATTAACAATTTATATTACGAACGTTGTTAATTTTTATTATTATATGCCAATGGGGTTTGGTGGATCAGTTAATATGGACGGTTGTGTCTGGATCCACCCAGGTTAAAATGCTACTAGGTGCGATCCCCTTCAAGGTGGTTTATCAATGGTGGTGGGTGTTGCACCACTGATAGGTTACAACGGTTTATCGGTGGTGGTGGGTGTTACATCATTGATGGCTTCTGGCTGGTGGTTCTTCTTAGTGGTGGTGGACTTTGCATCGTCGACATTGGTGTTGGCAATGAATGGTGGCTCTAAAAATGACAGTGGCGGAAAAAATTACATCGTCAATGCAGGGTTAGTGGTCGTGGTTTGTGATTGTGTTGGCTTAATTGTTAAGGGAGGGGACCCAAGAACCCCCCATTTCATAGCTCTAGTCAAAATCATTTAATGATTAAAGAAATTCTTATTGTATTTTTCAATTTTACATATTAAATTACGCTCATATATAATATGTATATATTCCAGTCTAGACTATTCCATTTTTTTTCAAGAATTCAAGATTTACGGGGTATTTTACCCTCTTGAACAGACTTGGTACATATGGTGTAAAATTTTATAAATTTTTTATGAAAAATGAATATAGAAATAACGAGTTGAGAAGTTTTTAAAAAAATTCAATTTAATGCCCCCACTGCATAAAAGATATCAATTATGCCAGTAGATGGGATCATGACACAGTTAGATGCATGTGTCAACCAAAGAAATACAAAAGATGACAAAACTGTGTTTTTTAATTATATTTGTCAAATTTACTTATTTATTAAATTACACTCATATATAATGTATATATTTTAGTCTAGATTATTGTTAACTTCTTCAAGAATCCCAGATTTGTAGGCGTTTTTCCGTCCCCAATGAATCCATATTTATGGACTTGGTAAATATGGTCTACAATTTATAAATTTTCTATAAAAATTGAAGATAGAAAGAACCATTTGGGAGGTTGTACCACAGCTTCATTTCAATGCCACCATCACATAAGAGATAGCAATTGTGTCAATAGATGGGATCATGACACAGTAAGATACATGTATCAACCAAAGAATAACAAAAGATACATACAACAATGCAACTACTCTTGGCTCTGGAAGTGAAATTTAAAGATGGAAATAACTACTAACTTTGGAAATGAAAATTAAAGATAGAAATAACATGTTGTAGGATGTAATAGGAATTGATTTATTACCACCACAACATAAGCATTAGGAATTGCACAAACAGATAGGGTGATGACACTCTGGATGGCAGCGTGTCAACTAAAGAGCTATAGAAAAAGGACATAGCAATCCAATTTTTCATACATTGAAAATACAAAACCTTAGTTCAGGTTGGAAACATCAAACACAAACATAAATACTTATGTCGATAAAGGAGTGGAGGATATTTGGGAAGTATTTCATTTGTGCAGGTTAGACCAGGTTTGTTGGAGACCCAATATGAATAGGAAGAAATTATATCCATAAAGGATAAAGATCCATTGGAAGTGATTTAATTTAAATTGAATTAAAACTTAATTTCATAGTAACGTACTGTAATGAATGGTATACATGAAATAAAGTACCGTAGTACACAATAAATACACATGCAATGATATGAAACCCTAAACAAATGAGAGAGAGAAGACGACTTAGCTGATTTTATCAAAATTGGGAGTGATATGGATTGCGTAACTGCTAGAAGAAACTAGAAATAGTGTCGTCAAGGCTTGGTTAGGGTTCGAAACCCTTGAAATGTCGGGGACAAAAATGCCCATAGGAGGATAGGAGCGCCCCAGGTGCTAATGAGTATTCTGGGTGATAGTGTCTACTTAGATGATTGGACTCTAGTCTTTTCTGGGCTGGAGGAGCTTTATTGTTGATCTACTTTTTTCGCTCTAGTTTAGTTGTTAGATCATCGGTTTAACCGGTAACTTGCAAAACAAATAGATACCTACACATGTCCACAAACAACATCAAATCTAATATAAAAGATGTAGAATGTGGAGTCGAACTGACCCCGGCAGTCACCTAAAAAATGTACGTACAACCAAGTGCTACACTACATATTAGACTCCATGTAGTTCTTTGTGCTTGTGTGTGAAATGATACCCTAGGTTGCCCTTGTGCAAGTTGCAATATGATAGAGGGCTAGATCTAGATAGCTCCAAGTATGTAATATGTGTGTGATGGAATAAAATGAACTTCCCCTCCTATGTTGTGTATGCATATCAATGCAACCCTTGATCCTTGTATGAGTGTGTTAGATGTAAGCCTTGTAATTTTCTTGTTCCTTTGTGCAATCTTAAGTGATGATAAATAGTGCTTATAGTGTTTGACCCCTTATTTAGAAGAAGTAACTAAGAATATATATGATTCCCTTATTTGAATTTTGTAATTGACAACCAAATGGCCAACCCAAAGTATAAAAAGATGCCCAAGAGGTGAAAAGGACCCCAAAGGTTAAGAAGAAGGAAATGAGGGGCAAGACCGCCCAGAAGGAATAAGAGGGCTTGGGAACTTCCATCCTACCTGGGCACTAGTGTCCAAGGTCATCGAAAGGTAAATCACTTAAGTACCGTCAAAGCTGTAAAGTGTATAAGGCCAATAAGGTGCAAAAGATAAAGCAATAAAATAACTAAAATAAGTTGCCAACCACAAGTTTTCTTGCTTAGGAATTATGTACACATTAGTATGCTTTTATCAGATTGTTCCGTGAGGATCAATGTTGAAACCTCATGCACATCGAAGAGGGTTACACTTCAAATGGAGATGAGAATGCTTCATGTAATTAGAAAGAAAATGAATCACAAAGAAAATCAAGTACAGAAAAGACAACGGTGTGTTTGACATGCTCATAAATTAGAAAGAAGGGGTACATATAGGAGTGTTGTGTAACTCTTTTGCATGACACGTATACATGACCCTATGACCTATTCTCACTAAGTGATATAACTAACCAACTAGGTGGATAAGACATCGAATGATAAAAGTATAGTCATATACACCAACAACCCCTTCATCGAAGTTGAGGTAGAGGTCACGGAAAGTCAGAATTGAAAGAGAACTCTCCTATACAACTAATAAAGATGTGTCAATGGGGCCCGACTACTAAGCCTGATAAGGTGCCTATGTACAAACAACATCTTCCTGGAAGAAGAATAAGAGAAGAATGGGTTTCGACAACTAGGCCTAATAAGGTACCCATGTACAATAAGGATCTTAAGTAATGGGGGAAAAACCCCTAAGGGAAAACATCCACTTACAAGAGATAAAAGACCCATAAATAACCTAATAAAGATTCATCAAATGAGTTCCAACAACTAAAGGCCTAATAAGGTACTCATGTACAAACTTCAATCTTTATAGAAGAAGAGAAGAGAACTAGAAAGCCCAAACAAAAACCTGTAATACGACCAGAAAACTCAACTCAAATAGACAAAGAAATTAGCCTAGGAGATGGAGCAACACAATGAGAAGCTCGGGGAGTTGAAAAACAAGATGGGTGGGGGGTATCAACAGGGCAAAAGGTCAGAAGGGTCAAAAAGCATAGATCCAGAATCAGTGATGTTTTATTTGTTTTGTTAAAAAAAAATCACTTGCTTTTAAATAAACTGATTTTTGCTAAATTTGGCTACAAAAGCCCTAACACCTGCACATGTAACACAAAAAAATGCACAAACTTCCAAAAAACTAGATCTATTAATATGATTCCAAATAGTAATCAAAATAACTTGTACGAAAGGTGATAAATCCAAAAACTAAGTAATCAGTAACTAATTTCTAGCAATTGCACATTGACCAAACATCTGCACTTATACCATATCAGATTGTTCCATGTGGATGAAGTTGGAACCTCATGTACATCGAAGATGGTTGCACTTCCAATGGAGATGAGAGCGCTTCACATAATTAGAAAGAGCACAAATCATAAGGAAAATCAAGTACAACAAAGACAATAGTGTGTATGACATGCTCATAGATCACAAAGAAGGGGTACATATAAGAGTGTTGTGTCAATCTTGTACATGACATGTGTACACAACTCGATGACCTATTCTCACTAAGTGAGATGACTAACCAGCTAGGTGGATAAGACGTTGAATGACGATAATTCTAGTCATATACACAAACATCTTTAAGACCTAGAAATGTACCCAAGTGCATAGATTTTATGTTTTCATTTTCTCCCACTTTATGTTATTGTATAAATACTCGTAGCATAAATTAGATAGAAGATGTGTACCTTGTAATCATGTAGAGAAGAGTGGAGCTTATAGCATGCCAAATGGATAAGTGAAGTGTTAAGTGATCGTAATGTGAATCGCGGAAACTAGGAAAGGGAGATAGACCCTAGGGGTGAATCATATGTTAGTCATGTGTTGTTGGAACTTGTGCTCATTGATGTTAGTCATTTCTTATTATTTGTAAGGACAAATTTGTAAAAGAAGAGCAAGGGAGTAATCAAAGTCCTATATGTGAAAAATCAAAGTTCCATGTGTATAAGTATGTAAAAGTGTGTAGAAAGTAAGATTCAAGGAAAGAGTGCACCTCATGTGTAAGAGAGTAAAGGATAGAAAGTTTTCTTTTTTGCTTTAGAGATACTATTGGATTTGAATGTCTTGTTGCTGATGGTGATATTTTTGGACGATCTCACGCCAAGAGCGAGTTTTTTGGGTGATCTCATGCCAAGAGAAGAGTGTTGGGGAGAGAGGTTTGTTTTTCTCTCCTTTCATGACACTTTTCAAATAATCACCACTGTAGATGGCATGTCCCGATTTGTAACTGATTATAACTATTTGTAATTGGATTGTAACTAATTTTTAACTGATTATATAAATTTTGTAACTAAAGGCAAGTGTATGATATTGGAGATCTATACTGAAATTGTTGGAAATTGTGATGAACTAAGAAACTGTTTGATTTTCCCCCAGGACACAAGCATCCAGGGGGACATAAGCGCCCACCATTACTATCTGATATTGGGCACTAGTGTTTGATTCATGTATGTGATCCAAGTTTGATTCTAGACCACTCTGTGAGTGTGTGTTGTTTTCAATTATGTATTGTGTTGTTATGTTTTATAACTCTGAGCTACTGGAAGGGTGATTTTTTCACCTAATAAATGTCCCCCCTCATTAGGGGTGCAAACGACAAATGTATGAGGAGGTGGCCCAAATGAGAGGACCAAAGACATATATGCATATCAGTAGAGTGGATACCTGTAGGTGGTAGGGAATGTGCATGGTAGAAACCAAGGCACATGCAAACTATGTAAGCTCGAAACAAGTGTTAGTGAAAATAAGCTAACAAGCAATAGAAGACAATGTAATAAACAAATATGAAGACAAGAGGTATTGGGAAAAGTGGGTTGCATACATGGGACATCGCTCATAATGTCACAAGACAATTGGGGCTGAAGCATCCATAAACAAACAATGAACAAGCATGAAATAGGGCATAACCCACAAACAATAGCAAATAATAGAAAACATTTGCAAACAAGAAGTTACATATAACCATGGTTGCATAGAGTCGTACAAGGAAAAGGCTACACATGATACACCCATTAACATGTTACAAAGGTAAATAGTATGTCAAGGAATATAGATTAGTAAAAAAGTAAGTCATAATGATGAAAAATTGTAAATATTATAACAGTAAGACTTATAATGTGTGAAGTATGAGAGTAACTAAGGTACACTCCCTCAGAAGCCTTGGTGGGACTGGTTAAGAGTAGTGTCGAGAATCATGCATCATGTAATAATATGTAAAAGTCTTGTATTCACTTCAAGATACCATGTGAGCACGCATATGTGTATAGAAAAAGAAAATGACATACTAAGTATCTAACTAGCATAGGAAACGAAGTGTAACAGAGTAAATATAACCAATATGTGCATATGTCATAGGCATATGATGGTTTGCTATGATGTGCAAGGTATGTATGTAGATGAGAGGAGTAATGTTTCCCCCTAGCTGATGCATGTGAGATGAGTTTTATTTAGGAATTCTCCATCAACAGTAAAGTATGAACCGTAGAGTAAAAGTGTGTCATGAGGTGATGAGTGTATTGTATGTGAACCAAAGATGTGGCAATTCTCCGAAAGATAGTCATGAAGCATGGAGCGAGAGAGAGTAGCCAAGATGTGGCAAGTGAGGTTCATTTATGAATTTTCCCTCAAAAATCAAGTATGAACAATATAACATGAGTGTGTCATTAGGTAATGAAGTGTAAAGTATGTGTTTTGAGAGTAGATGCTAGGAAATATTTATCATGAAGCACATAACATGAAGTGTAGCAAGTAAGCTAAGAGTATACGATAGAGAGATCAAATGGTGATGGTGGTGGGGGGGGGGGGGGGGGGGGGGGGGGGGGGGTGGGGGGGAGGAGGAGAAAGTGTGATACAACCCAAGTGTGCAAGGGATAGAAGGGTATCTAATGATACTTAAGAGTGAGGGATCATTAGTTGGTATCCAAGGAGGAAAAGGCATGTGACCATGGTCTAGGACCGATGGTGTAGGAGAGTAACGACGTGCATGTGAATGAGACCGATGTGGTGAAGGAGGTAGAGAACACCTATAGAAATGGCCTTCCCAAGTAGGGGACTTAGGCCGATGAGGTGGACTAAGGGATCTGCGAGGATGACGGGGTGGTAATGTAGGTTGTGTACGATTGGGAGAGATAGGTGCAAAGATATTTAGACTTGAGAGGTGGAGGAGGCCTAGATGACGTGACTGGTGCGAATATAGAGGCAAGATTGGGTCGAGGTAATAGTGTACGTGGTGGAATACCTTTGATGGTGATAACTTTCTTGTTATGAATGAACTCAAGGCATAATTGGAGCATGGAAGGGATAGCTTGGGTAGCGCGGAGATAAGGGAGACCTAGGACCATATCATAGACTTTGATTTTAGATGTAATGAGGAATGGTGTTGGTATGTTAAGAGACTCAATTGTAATGGGAAGAATGACATAACCGTAAGAATTAGGGACTAGAAATGTGATTTGGGGGGTTGGAAATTTGATAGCTAGCAAGAGTTCCATTGAGCATGAATTGGAAAGGGGCAAAGAATGAGATGAAGTATTTTTTACTATGCGAGTTCCAATAGAAGCATTAATATGCAGTGAATTAGAGGAAATTGTAGCATGATAATCATGATATGAGAATGTAATAATAGGTGGTGGCATGTCAGTAGTAGCAATGAGGAAGTCAAGTGGCTCCGATGAAGGAAGAGGCACAACATGATATGGATGATTAGCAGAGAAATCAGTAGTTGGTTTGTCATGCTTTGGTAATGGGTCATTGAATATTTTGAGGTTTTGATTATTATTGACCAGTTTAGAAGTAGATGGATCAAGAAGCTCGATTACATTGTTATCGATAAGATATTGAATGATATGTATGAGCTTACATAATCGATCAATAGAGTGGCCATTACATTAGTTGTAATCACAATGTGCATTTTCATCATAGTTACAACTAATATGATGCAGGTAAATCATCTAAAAGATATAAAGGATGAAGTTTACCCTTCTTGTATGATTGTGGAAGCTGAATTAGGTGTTATAGGGGATAATAAAGTTACTAAAGAAGAGTCAAGTAAATCCAATTTTCAAATTTGTTGTATTCGCTTAATGTACAAATTGAAATGTACTAAGGTTGTACAGAGGAAGTTTTTGGTATGTGAGTGAATAGAGAGCATTTTGAGGGTTCAAGTGTGTGTCATAGGTCTTAGGGTAATGCGAAGGTCAACAAGTGATTAAGAAAGTTGTAAAATGCCTCCTTAGTGTGAAAAAGGGCATATGAAGTGTTATGGAGAGTTAGTTAGGGAAAATTCATGAGGATAAAGGAATATAAATCGAATGATGGAGTTAGTTAGAGGTGGAGAGGGGAAACGATAATATATCCTGAGGAAGGTATATGGAGAGAATCCTCGAGAATGAGGAGAGAAAAATTAAGAAGAACATGAAATTTTATATGTAAGGTAGAATTGGATGCAATAAACTCAATTTTGAAATTGTGTATTGTTCAGAATACTGACATGTGTATGCATGAGAGTCATTTTTGAATTTGAAATTATTCTTAGGAGTTTGTAAAGGATTTTCTCAGATTTTATGCAAGATTGAATGAGAATCTAGGCTACGACAACTTTATTTTGGTAAACTAATGGTTTCTTGACATTCTTAATAGTGAGTTGTGACTACAACGGTCATTTAGTAAGCCTTTTGGTGAGATTTATAATGGATTCACGTGTATAAATATACATGGAATGTTATTTCATGATATTGAGGGGTCTAGAGTTTGTTTCCTCCGTTATAGTTTGAGTAACCCCATAAAAGCTGAACTATGACAATAATGACTAATTTTGATGAAACTTGGGGTATTTGTAGAATGCATGAGTTGATTGAAACCATAAAAAATATTGTGTGGATGAGTAATTAACCAAATGACAAACTTTTCTTAGCTAAGGATGTACATTTTTTAATCTTGTTGAGTAAGGGTTTCAAGAATATCCTGTTCCAACGTAGAGGAAAGGAAGTTTTTTTAATGATGAATAAATATTATTCATTCTAGTAACCCTGAACTTTGGAGAAGGTTCAAACCAAGTTTTAGGATTTGAAAATAAGAAACCCTCATTTTATGAGATTTTTGAGCCTTTCAGGCTTATCTAGTGTCACATATAGGGCATTAACATTGAAGTCCTTAAACTTTGAATTTTGACTTGAAATTGAATAGAAATCCCTGTAACAAAGTATAGTCAAGGAATTTGCAATAAATTTGAGAAAACAAGGGTTAAATCTTGAGATTTTTATGACAGATTCAGGGAAGGTCAAATCGTACAATGAAGGGTTAATTCAAGTAGCCATTTTACAAAGAAAGTAGGAGTTAAATGTGGAGTTCAAGCTTGAACTTTGATACACAAGTAGACTACAATAATGGGTGCCCAAAATGGTTTGGTTTTAGTTTTGAAACCATATACATGTGAAGTTATGCATGACAGAGTGTAGGAGAAGGGCTATAAGGAACCGATAAAGCTAGGAAGGCAAAAGTAGGTTTGAGAGAGAAATACTTGGAGACAGATTCTAAAATTTTGTACACACCTCATTAATGATATAGGGTATTGGAATGTGTATTCACTTCTTGATGGGTACCTTTAATTCCTACTAACCATGAAGGTACCAAGATACATGTCTTAAGGGCAGTTTTTGACAAAATAGGAGAGGTCTACATTTTGAGTACTTTTAAGCCCATTTTATGATTATTCTAATGTTGTGCAAGGTCATGAAATAGGGTAGAGAAGTTGAAAATAATAGGTGGAGCTAGAAAATCAAATGTAGCCTGTAGATGCCAAGAACTAGCAAGTTAAAGGAGAAAGAAAAGGCAAGAAAGGTAAGTGCCAAGGAAGGTTATATGGTAGGTGATGAGTTTTATGGTTAAAAAGACATTGTGCATGGAGTTTGAAAATTTGGTGAAGGCTAAAAAGCCAAAAGCGCATGTTTGGGCTAAGAAGCTAGAGAAGAGTGAAGAAGGCAGTTTTGAGAACATGAGTAAGTTAGATGTTTTCTTGGCGAGGAGTCATTGTGAAGGTGAATTTGACATGGAATGAGGTACATGGAAATAGGGGATTGTGAATATTCAAACTATTTGTGTTGAATGTGTAAGTTATAACAAGATTTGAATCATTTTAGGCATTGGTAATGGTCCTCATATACAACGTTTGAAGTGGGTTGATGAATTGGTTCTCCAAATTAGCTGAATGAATGATAAAATATGTATCCTCTCTCCATCATTTGGTATTAGAGCATAAGGCTCCTGTCAAATATTTTTTTGTGGCTAACCAGTAAAATTGTGAAGTGTGTGTGAAGGATGACAGGTTGAAAGAAGAAGAGTGAGAAGTAGAAGTGTGAAAGAGTGAATGAAGAGTAAAAATAGGTTGAGAAGAGAGTAAGAAAACACCAACAGACCAAGTTGCAATCCTTGGTGAGGTGTGGAAGAAGCAAGAAGAAAAGAACTTGCTTAAGAAGAGAAAAAAAGAGAGTGAGAAGAAGAAAGGGAGAGATGGATAGAGAAGTAATAGTGGAAGAGTTATTCACATTGATTAGCCACAATAAGAGAGAGAAACAAAAAGATGAAGAAGATAGAGAGGAAAACATAGTTGTGGGTCTAGTAAGAGATCACGGGGCTTAAACAAGATGCGGAACAACTGATGGTATCGATGGAAAGAGATAGAAGAGAGCAAAGTCAAGAAACAAGGATTGAATTTGTGTTGAAAAAGAGAGAAAAATGGCCAATCACATTTCTTATGTGAAGAGGAGAAAAATAATGTAGCTGAAGCACAATGATCAAAAAAGAGGAAAGGAGATAAAAGTAGAGGACAAAAGAAGTATGGAAAAGGAAAGAAGAGAGAGATAATGCTAAAGAGATGGTGCTGATAGAAAATACATGAATGAATGATGATGAGATGATAGAATCAGTTTTTGGATTATCTTGAAATAAAAGAACATGATGATGGATAGAGTTCATTCATTACCAGAAGAAGAAAGAAGAGTTTAGAGGAATGCAATCTAAAATGATGACAAGGAAAGAAGGAAAAACCTAGAGGAGCAGCCAAGCCTCAAAATTTTTATTCTAACATTATGTACAAGTGTGTGATTGCAGGTATGGCTACGATGAACTTGAGACGAATAATGATGAGAGCAAGAGAATAATGAACCAATAATCACTAAGTGACTAGATGAACAAGAGGTGATACAATGATTTTTTTTTATGAAAGCCTTAAACAATTGGAGATGGAAATAGCATCTTGTAGAGCATGCTATATATGGAGAGGAATCATGTGATAGACAGAGATTGAAATTATTCCAAAGGAAGAGGAAGAACATCATGGTGTATAATGATGAATGAGAGAAAGTCAAGAAAAATGAATCGAGAAAATGAAGAAATATGACAAGAAAACAAATGATGATTACATGAGGGATATAGACCTATACACAGATGGAGAAAGATGACAAAGAGATAGAGGAGGATTATGTATTTGTCTATTGGTATATTTGTGTGTGTAGGTACAAGTGGATAGAAGCATCGATAATGATGAAGATAAAAATTGAGAGTCAAGAAGCAAAGAAGCAATGTCAAGGAAAATGGAAGACAATGGAGACTGACCATATGGGACCCAGGTGGTCTTAAGGCAATAAAGGATAGTGGGACGTGAAGAAGGAAGACTAAAGGAAAGCGAACCAACAATGAAGTGACTTAGCTAAAGACTTCAGCTTATGCAAACAAAGTACATGAAGGTTGTTTTTCTCCACCTTTGGAGTATGATGCATGGGAATCATCTAAGAGGAAATCAAATATGAAGAATACCCTTCTTTCACAAGATTGTGGATAGGTTAAGATAGGTATAAAAGAGAATGATGGAGTCATGGGAAGAAGTTGTCAGGTGGATATAGTTATTCTAAGTTTCATTATATTCCCTTCCAATGTGCAAATTGTAATGTACTAAAATTGTAAAAGTCTGGAAAATACCAAATGGGTTTGTTACTTTAATCAGAGAGGATCTGGAGGGTTAACAGTGTAAATGGTGTCATGAGTCCTAGTGTGAGTATAAATTGTAAATGTGAGTCTTAGAAGCATTTAGAAAGGTGGTGAATGTGCCTCCTTTGTGTGTAAGAAAGGGAATACGAAGTGTTATGGAGAGTTTGCTAGGGCTGAGTCATGAGGAGAAAGGAATATAACTCGAATGATAGTGTTACTTATATGGGGGAGAGGAAAGGAGAATACCTTATGAGGAAGATAGATGGAGAGACTCCTCGAGAGTGAGGAGAGAAGAATCAAGACGAACATGGAGTTTTGTATGTAAGGTAGAATTAGATGCAATAAACTCAATTTTACAATTGTGTATTG
This sequence comes from Taxus chinensis, assembly GCA_019776745.2. Classification (NCBI taxonomy): domain Eukaryota; kingdom Viridiplantae; phylum Streptophyta; class Pinopsida; order Cupressales; family Taxaceae; genus Taxus; species Taxus chinensis. Next base: position 655,223,077 of record CM034146.1, read on the forward strand.
TTAAGAATACCGGCATGTGCATGCATGAGAGTCATTTATGAAATTGAAATTCTTCTTAGGAGTATGTAAAGGAGTTTTCTCATATTTTATGCAAGATTGAATGAGAATCTAGGCTATGAAAACTCTGTTTTGATAAACTAATTGTTTCTTGACAATCTTAACAGTTGGTTGTGACCATAACAACCCTTTATTAAGCATTTTGGAAAGTTTTATAATGGATTCACGTGGATAAATGTGCATGAAATGTTATTTCATGATATTTGGGGGTCTAGAGTTTGTTTCCTCCATTATTTCCTTTTGCAAGTTTGAGTAACCCCGTAAAAACTAAACTTTGACAATATATGACTAGTTTTAATGAACCTTGGGTATCTATAGAATGCATAAGTTGATTGAAACCATCAAAAATATTGTGTGGACGACTAATTAACCAAATAACAAAATTTTCTTGGCTAAGGATGTACATTCTTGAATGTTGTTGAGTAAGGGTTTCAAGAAAACCTTTTTCCAACTTAGAGGAAAGGAAGCTTTTTTTGAATGATGACAAAATATTCTTCGTGCTAGTAACCCAAAACTTTGGAGAAGTTTCAAACCAAGCTGTAAACCAAGTTTTAGGCTTTGAAAATAAGAAGCCCTCATTTTATGAGATTTTTTAGCCTCTCGGGCTTATCTAGTGTCACAGCTAGGGCATTAACGTTGAAGTCCTTAAACTTTGAATTTTGACATGATATTGAATAGAAATATTTGTAGCAAAGTATAGTCAAGGATTTTGAAAGAAATTTGAGAAAGCAAGGGTTAAATATTAAGATTTTTATGACAGTTTTAGGGAAGGTCAGATTGTACTATGAAGGGCTAATTTAAGAAGCCATTTTACAAAGAAAGTAGGAGTTAAATGTGGAGTCCGATCTTGAAATTTGATGCATAATTAGAATATGCTAATGGGTCCCCAAAATTGTTTGGTTTGAGTTTTAAAACCCTAGGCATGTGAAGCTATGCATGATAGAGTGTAGGAGAAGGGCTAGAAAGAACCAAGAAAACTAGGAAGGCAAAAGAAAGGTTTGAGAGATAAATACTTGGAGATAGATTCTAAAATTTTGTACACACTTCATTAATGATAGAGGGTATTGGAATGTGTATTCACTTCTTGATGTGTACCTCCAAATCCTACTAACCACGAAGGTACCATGATGTATGTCTTAAGGGAAAATTTTGATAAAGAATGAGAGGTCTATGTTTTGAGTACTTTTGAGCCCATTTTATGATCAGTCTAATGTTTTATAAGGTGATGAAACATGGTAGAGAAGTTGAAAAGCATATGTGAAGCTAGAAAAGAAAAAGTTACTTGTAGATGCCAAGGACTAGTAAGTTGAAGGAGAAAGACAACGCAAGAAAGGTAAGTACCAAGGAATATTATATGGTAGGTGATGATTTTGATGGTTGAAAATACATTGTGGAGGGAAATTGAAGACTTGGTGAAGGATAAAAGCCAAAAGTGCATGTTTGGGATAAGGAGCTAGAGAAGAGTGAAGAAGGTTGTTTTGAGAACATGAGTAAGTTAAGATGTTTTCTTGGCAAGGACTCATTGTGAAGGTGAATTTGACATGGAATGAGGTATATGAAAACATGGGATTGTGAATATTTAAAATATTTGTGTTTAATGTGTCATTTATAACAATATTTGAACCATTTTAGGCATTGGTAATGGTACTCATACACAGAGTTTAAAGTAGGTTGATGAATTGGTTCTCCAAATTCGTTGACTAAATGATAAAATATGTATCCTCTCTGCATCAGTGGTCAAAAAGGAACTAAGGAGTGCAAGGTAACTTAGTAAAGGCATGTCTCATGAGTTACAATTTAATCTTGGCAGGTGGAGAAACAACATTGACTACAATTGTAGCGTCGATTGGCTTAATGGATGACTTGAATGTGGATTTGGCTTGAAACTTGTAAGAAGAGGAGGAGGAAGAAGTATCATAATACTTCAATTTTTCCATAGATAATAGTTTTCTTTCATGTAATTTGAGTGTGTGGCATGATTGATCAAAGGAAGGAAAGTTCTCAAAGATGACACCCTCTTGGAGTGGAGGCAAAAGAATTTGAATAAATAGATCTTAGAATTATGAAATAGCTAGAACATTGGTCATCTTAGCAAGGTTTTTCTTATAGTTCAAGACATAATCCGAAAGATTTTCATTAGATCCTTATTTCATTTTAACTAATTATGCATAGGATATCTTAGTGCTGATATTGATAGAAAAATTAGAAAGAAATGCATTGGATAGATTTGTAAAATAAGTTAACGAATGGACAGGTAGATCATAGAATCATCACATAACAGAGTATTATAATCTTCGTGGAAGAAATTTAGCCAACCAAATAAGGTCATCAACGTAATTGAGACATGCAACATGAAAGGAGTGGAGGTGTTCCTAAAGGTCATCATGGCCATTTAAGGTTGGAATTTCAGGTGCAATGAAGTTAGGAGGTAAAAAATAACAGGAGATGAGAGGTGTAAAGGGGCTATGAAGGGGGAGTGAGGAATATAAATATAGAGAGAAGGATGAAGAGGCTTGTTGTAACCGAAATTTTTTGTTTTATAAATCATGGTATAATGAGGTTAGATCATGAGTGCTTAAAGAGGAGCCAGGTTGTGTAAGAGAAGTGTTATGAAGAATGAGAGGAACGATGGTTATAGTAATAGAAAATAGGAATGGTAGAAGGTGGGGTGGAGGCCATGACAACCAAAGAGGAAACCGTGAGAGGGAGAGTTGGTAGGGTTGGTGTGCAAAGCAAAATGGAAATTAGTCAGCTTATCAACATAAGTTTCCTCATTGTCTAATTGTTCATTGTTAGAAGATTTGATGTTATCAAGAGGAATACTGTTTGAGTTATGCAGGGTATTATCAGATTCATCCATGGGTTTAAAGAACCCACAAGCAGATGGAGGAAGCTCAAAGTGCTAAAGGGGACCAAAATGACCACTACAAGTGACATGCATAAAAAGAAGGCCTTTAAGCGAGGTAGGATTCAAGCGAATGGGTTCACCAAATTATTTAACTTAAATTGAATTAAACCTTAATGTCATAGCAACGTGTTGTATTGAATGGTATAAAAATAAAGAAAGTACAGTAGTGGATAAGTAATAAGCATGCAATGATATGAAACCTTAAGCAAATGAGAGAAAATATGACTTAGTTGATTTCTTGCAAATTAGGAGTGATCTAGACTGAGTAACTACTAAAATAGACTGGAAACAATGTCATCAAGGCTCAATGAGGGTTAGGAAACCTAGAAATGTTAGGAACAAAAGCACCCATAAGAGGACTGGAACACCCCAAGCACTGGTGACTTTTCTAGGCACTACTGACTACTTAGTTGCTTGGAGTCTGGTCTTTTCTAGGATGGAGGAGCTTCATTTGTTGATCTTATTTTTTCACTCTGGTTCAGCTGTTAGATTGTCGATTGAACCTGTAACCTGCAAAATAAATAGCTACCTACACATGTCCACAAACAACATCAAATCTAGTAAAAAAGATGCAGAATGTGGAGTCAGACTGACCTTGATGGTCACCCAAAGAGTGAACTTACCACCAAACATTGCACTACATCTTAGAATCCATTTAGTTCTTTGTGCTTGTGTGTGAAATGATACCCTAGGTTTCCCTTGTGAAAGTTTCACTATGATAACGAGCTAGATCTAGATTGTTCCAATTATACAAGATGTATGTGATGGAATAAAATGAACTTCCCCTATTATGTTGTATATGCAAATCAATGCAACCATCGTCCCTTGTATGAGTGTGTTATATCTATACCTTGTAATGCTCTCACACCTTCGTGTAAGCTTAGGTTATGATGGATAATGTGTATAGTGCTTCCCCTTTATTTATAAGAAGTAACTAAGTATATATATTATTCCCTTGTTTGAATTTCGTAATTGAAAACTACAACGCCAACCCAAAGTATAAAAAGATGCCCAAGAGGAAAAAAGGACCCAAAAGGGTAAGAAGAAGGAAAAGAGGGGCAGAGGCACCCAAAAGATATAGGAGCACTTGGGCACTCCCTTCCTAACTGGGCACTAGTGTCCGAGGTCATCGAATGGTAAATTAATTAAGTACAGACAAAACTGTAAAGTTTGTAAGGTTTGTAAAGTGCAAAAGCTAAAGCCATAAAATAACCAAAAGAATTTGTCAACAACTAGTTTTCTTTCTTAGGAATCATGTATACATTAGTATGCTTCAGGACCTGGAAATATACCCAAGTGCATAGATTTTGTGTCTACAGGAAGAGAAATTTGTGGAAATCCACAAAAGAAAAACTGAATTTGACTTTAGGGATGAGATCGTAAAAGTGGAGTTGGACCTGTTCTACTCTTATAATAATGGTCTTGACAAGTTTATATGATTTCATGCATTTATTTTATAAAACTCAGTTACACTATCCAACCAGTGTGTCATTTGTGGTATTCACTAGAGGCGTATGATTGGTGATATTCTAGAAGCCTCACCACATGCATCCGATATAAACAACCAAAGGTTACATAAAATAATCAAGAAGAAAAAAAAGATGACTGATATGTATCTAGAATAAAATAAGTATAAGAGGGAACTAATTTAAAAATGTGAATAGAACCATAATCCAACTAATTTGAGAATAATAAAAATGTAGCGAATTACACCAAGAGGTTGTTTTAGTAAACCAATTAATTTCACAAGAACAATTGAGTGCTAGCATTAATGACATTAGGAGACCTATAAGTCGATGGAAAATAGAATAAATGGATAATGGTTTTTAATAATTCAGAGAAACTGTTATTGTGACACACACAAGGGTTCATCAGAGTGTGGTTAAACAAATCAAATAGAAACATAACAAATGAGAAACATTTACTCAATTAATTATGGAATTCCTCTCCAAAAAAGATTCAAATTTCTAGAAGGAAAGAAATAAATTATACTAATGTCCAAAGATAAATAAGATATGTCAATGGTACTAGGAAGTTCAGCCGATAAAAACACTATCAAGGTGTGAAAGATACAAGCTTAAATTAAACTAAAACAACACTAATAAAGAATCTTGGCTAGTATTAGGGTGAACCCCAAAGTGGGGAAACCCTATAATGTTAGATAATATAAAGCCATATGTTACAAGCATTGTAAATATCCTTGACACGGGAACATCCATCATTAAAGAAGAAAGGAACATAGGATGAAAAAAATAGTTGCCCCTAATTTGAATCACACATCCCAACCCCTTAACAATCAATCACTATGAAAGAGGAAATATAAGAACTATTGATATCCATGGGAGAATGTCCTAGGGCTAAGTTGGTCTGGCTAGGAATTCTTGGAGGGATGTAGAGAACATTTCCTAGTAACTCTCTTATCATCCAAGGTTGGCGCTCCTCTATTAATAGAAAGGAAGTTGGTTATATATGTCTAGTTGAATCTTCTGGAACACAGACAAACCGTGATATCTAACCACCTACAACAAGGAACATTGGATATAACCTATCTGGAAGAATAAATGGGAGAGGATGCAAGTAACCTAGTGGTTGCACATAAAGCATGATGAAGTCTCATTAACGTATGACCATCTATGTGGATAATTGTAGTGTTCAAAGGTAGTGAGACACATCCAGCCATTAAAATAGGCTACAAGAAAGAGGTAATAATTATGGCATTCCTCAAGGTCCCCTGCAAAACCTAACATCTAAATGTGACCGCTTCTTGGATGTAAAAATCCAAGAAACTCTAATTGGGAAAGCAAAAAGGTAAGCGACTGATACAAATAATTTTTTTTACAACAACAGTATCTCTGGTGAATCTTATCGTAGATTGGATTCATGAAAATAAAGTGATCCACTATCTAAAGTGGAGAGGGATAAATGAAAATAGATCCTATCACCTTGGGGAGTATAGTAATCAGTCTCATCTTGTAATTGATTAGAACAAACCCTCAGCTGACCAAGAGGAATCATGGGGTCATGATTCCAATGTCACTAAACAAAGTTAGTGAATGATAGTGCCATCATAAGTCACGAGGATCAAGTGCAAGTTCAAGTTTTCCAAAGGAAAAAGTTTTGAAAAAAGTTTGTGTTTGAATAAAAGATATTTTTTAAATCATTTTTTTCTTTAAAAATGCATAAATATGTCAAAGGGATAAATTGGAGAAAGCTTGTTATCCTCTATTTTCAACTAGTATATTTATATATGTGCCTATATAAAATAACACAAAAGCATGTAAAAAAAAGTACCATATAAAAAATGGATAAAGTTTGAGTTCGTATTCAAAGAGGATAAAGTTTGGTGGAATTCAAAAAAAAATTCCATAAAATTCGGTATACCTTGTGACATATGACTACCATCCACAGTCTACAAAAAATGTGTGATAGAGAACACCATATTAAGGCTAAATTTTGAGGAGAAAAAATGTATGGCCTTTGTGCCACAACTTTGTAACATTTTAGGAGTTGCATAAAAATAAGATGTCAAATTCTAAAGAATTATTTTCTGAGAAAGGAAACTCAACCAAATGGTTTATGTGTTGTTTAGAAACTGTAGACACCCTAATTTCACATCTTTCCTAAATCAATTAATTCCCCTTCCTCATTTCCCACAAAAATACACTTTGAATTAATCAAATATAATTTGATTAATTATCCATTTCAAAATCCAAAAAATAACCCAATCCTCACCACATGTCATTATTCTCCATGTTTTTCTACTACTGAATTTTCTATTATTGAATTAAAAATTAAAAATCAAATCCTCACCCACTCTTCGTGGTCCCCACTCACCTAAAATCCTCCACTTATGAATTAAAAATTCAAAATCAAATCCTCACCCATTCTTCGTGGTCCACACTCTCCTAATCTTGCCCACATTTTCAAACCATGATTACTTAAATTACTCTAAGTTAATCGCTCCCCCAGAATATAAATACAGCCTTACCCCTCCTGTCTAAAGACATGGAGAATAAGCTTGAATGCCCTGTCTAAGTTCTTGCATCCTTTGAGCAAAGAACATCCTTCTGCCTCATCCTAATTCCCCAAATAGCCTCATTCTGAAGCACCCCAAATCCATAGTCCTTTTACCCATTTGGTGCAAAGTAAGTGGATCTTTGTTGTAGGAAGGCCTTGCTCTGTCTTGAAGAAAATCACCTACATATCACACAATCGGGGCTCAATCCATGTTTCCTAGCCCATTTCGAGGTTTGCTATGGAACAAGAAGGAGGAGGTATGATTTTTGGTATTTTACTTCCTTGTTAGTATAGCATTTTTCCTAGCTCACATTCTGGCATGCCCGGTTACTTTTGATCTATTACCATTAATTTCCCAATTAGTGGTTTTATCGGTTCTTTATTTATTATTGTTCGTTATTATCTCATTTTCGATGCCTTATGGCCTTATTTGGGTTAACCTTCATGTTGTTGGTAGTGTTTTTGTTATGCGGTGTCTTGTGGTGCATATGTAAGTTGTAGTAACAATGACATTATGACGCTCATCATCTCTTTGATCTTCATAGTGCTCGTTGTCTGGCAGAAAGAACACTCATCCCCTGCTTTAACTACTCATGGGTCACTGTGGATGACAACTTTTGGAACTTTTTTGACAATACAAGCCCTTATCACACCTATATAGCCAGAATTACTAAAATCACATTCCTAGTCATCCTTTGCAACCAGGAGACCCACCCGGACTCCGCTAAACAACAAATTTTTTTTGCCTTACATTCTAATTTTCCATGACGACAATTCTGACAACATTTTTAATGCTCTCCTTTCGTTGTTTTTCTTTTCTTTGTGAAGATAATTGTTATTACTATTTCGCAATCACAATTAATTTTGATACTTATTAAAAACATAACAAAATAATTTTTTTTACAAAAATGTCTATTCCGATTGTATCCGCGTATACTCTTTTCTTGGGCCTTCGAGCGATCTGGAAAATCAGAAATGATTGCAATTGTTTAGTTTCTTATTCTAACGTTGCAGGATCCTCTAGCCTTATTTTCTAATTGTCATTTCAATCATTATTTTACTTTGTCATATTATTAATATTTGTTCAGTCGGTGGTTGTGTATGCTCTTTTCATGGGCCTTCAAGTGATCTGGAAAATAAAAAAACAACCACGATCAATTTTCTAACACGTTGTTTGCATGATAACTACTAATCTCTTCTTCGTAGGACCACATCATTAGAACATTATTAAAAAAACAACAAAAAAAATCTGGAAAAGTACCACCATTCAAAGAAAATTTCTGAAACAAAAAAAAAATAACAGTACGCTCCCGTACGTAATTATTTTTTACTAGTGATTTATTTCAAGTTGGAAAGAACCTTGTGTTTAATCACTTTATCATTTTATTTTTGCACGTAGTCAAGGTGGATTTCATCACCACTAAAGCTACACCGGTGACGTGGACTTGACTACCACACACCAACAGTATTTGCATCTGCATTATACTTTGAGACCTAGTCTCAACACAACATTTGGTATTTACCTCGCCCCTACTCTTCACTTATAGGTAATGTTGTCGTGCATTGCATGCGAGTCACACCTAAATAGCTGTAACAACGAAGCCTGGGCATCGTCCCTATAAATATTCAGGGAGTTATAAGGACACCATACACATTCATTCCCCCATCACCTTCCACCTTTTCACAAAACCTGTTTTGGATGTGGTGATTCACTCTGAAATAGGCAAGTAAGAATTGGTGAGTCTCCTCCAGTGCTCTAAGTGTTCCCCGTACCAATTCTATCCCCATATAGAATTAGGTATATCAGGACTAGGGTATATCGGAGGACGCATATTTTTGGAGGAATAAGATCATGCATCTATTATTCCACATCATACTTGTATGATTGCATGAAACATTGACCATTCCTGAATAATTTACCCTCCTAAGCCAAAACAATTAGATCCACATGATTGATTTGTTGTTTGAAAACAAAATAGTTTAACATTGTTTTATCATAAAACTTGACTGATATCAATGTGTTCATTGTAAAAAGTTCAAACCCTAATTGTGTTCCACAAAAAAATTATTTCTCGACCAATTCAATACCAAGCAAAAACATCCAAACAATCTAACAACGCAGACCAAAACATCGCACCGATTTCATTAGCTTGCTTCAGCCAACAATACATATGCCATAGCTTTTCTTCGACTATATCCAACTGATATTGAGTGACTAGCATTCACTTCCCATATTTTCAATTGTTCAAAACATCCTTTATAGCTTGTTTCCAGCTATATCAAACTAATATTGGGTGACTTGTTTGAGTTCACTCATTCATTTTTTCCACCATCGCATTTATCCAAATCACAGCCAACACAAATCCTTTCATAACTCATTTTGAGTTATATCACAACCATATTGAGATTAACCTATGCACAGGTTACTTTCCCCGTCAACAATCTAAAGCTTGTTTAAGCCAAATCTACACAACATGTAACAAATTCCCTAATAACTTATCTTGAGTTGCATCACCATCATATTGAGAAAACTTTTTTGAGTTGCTCTCCTTCTCAATCAGCACGAGCTTATTCGAATTAAATCCAAAGTAATCAAGTTCTAATTTAGTCACACCTGCTCAAAATTCCTACCCACTTTTTAGCTTAATTAGACACATTTCATCATGGTATTCACACGTAGTCACAATCATAAAAATGACAATGAAGAATTCACACAACCAGAAATCACCAATGAAGAACAAGAACAAGTCAATAAGGTGATAGAACAAAACAAAAACGAATATCTATTATGCATCTTAGCCATGGGGGAAAAACTACCCCTTAACTTTGGGATAAAAAATTTAAAACAAACTTATCAAAAATGGTGAATCAAGTTATCACAACGAAATACCAAATCAATCCAAATGGCTCTTCGACCAATGAGTTATTCACTAAAATCCAAGACTTAACAAAGAAACTTGAGGAAGCAACAACTAGAGTTGAAAGATTAAAAGAGCTCCAATCTAGACTCCAATACTCACGACATTTTTGATAAACCGTCCCCCACCTCTCCATTCAAAGAAAGAATGGAAACATATGAAAGACATTATTCAGAGACTACAAAAACAATCAAAACAATTCAATTTTGAATAATTGTCTCCTTATCCATTTGATATATAGATATCACACTTAACATTTCCGTTATCATTCAAAATCCCAAAGTTTGATAAATACAAAAGCAAAGGTGACTCCCGTGAACATGTCAAGGAATTTTATATGCAATTTTAGGAAGTTGCTTATCGATACACATACCTTTTACGATTATTCCCCCAAAGTTGTAGGAGGATAGGCTTTAGAATGGTTTTTACCATCTGCTCAAAAGGGTCGGTCACGACATTCATAGACTTATCGAGAGAAATTTGTCAAACATTTTTTCCTATAAATTAGACTCATAAATAACCATGTTTGATCTCTATAACACTAGGAATAAGGCCAAACGAAAAAAATTTGCCTCCTTTTTACAATGATGGCGAGGAATTGCAACCTGATTTCTCCTACTCAGTACCTGAGAGACAACTAGTTAGCATTTTTGTTCCTAATCTCAATGCCAAATTATTGTTCCACATGCAAATGCATTGTCTAAATAGTTTCAAAGAAGCCATCAAAAAGGGCACACAAATAAAAAAATCCCTCATGTCTAAGGGCTTACTTAAAGTACCCTTTAGAGACAAACCTTATCGATACACCCCTCAGAACCACAGACAAATCTAAATTCTTTAATCGGAATCGAAATATCAGTCAACAATGGTGTTACTGATTCCCACCATGTCCGAAACATTCAAAACCATCCCATCAATACATTAAAATATAAACAACCAATCATTATCCCTAGAAAGGAAGTTCCTTCTCGGGACCAACGAAGACAGTTCACTTCATCTTGGAGAAAGTCTATCTAGTGTCTTTCGTCATTTGGGAAATTCTAATATAATTACATATCCCATCGTCAAACCCTTAAAAGAAGGACAAACTCAAACCAAATTGGCATAAGGACAATGAATATTGTGATTACCATTGCATAAAATGGCACTCTACAAATTGATGCATACAACTCCGCCATTACGTCTAAGACTTGATTGAACATAGAGACATAGAAGATGAAAATACTTCTGAGACAAAAACACCTAATGAAAAACTATCACATGTTCAAAAATCCCTTCCCTAACCACGATATCAATTCAAAAGATAAGGCTCAATCATCAAGCAATGTTCGAGTATGACTCAGTCATCTCAACCATAGACTATGACCAAGACTTAGTGGTAACTATAAATATCAGAAACTGACTGTGCGATCACCACTAGACAGTAAAAAATGTGGGTCCCTACAACAAAATAATCTGCCACTTCATCCCCCGCACTTCACCCCCTAATCCACCATCTAATTCTTCCACAAATTCCTCTTCCACAACTTACACCATCATTCAATATTGTCAAACAATTAGAGAAGAATGCATCATAAATTTCCATCATGGAATTACTTAATTCTTCTCCCACACTAAAACGCATCCTTATGTAAACATTAAATAACGCTCATGTCCCTGAAGGACATCAATTCACAACAATTCCAGGCTTTAATTACACATCTTACAGTCCCTAATCCTATTTTATCTTTTGGTCCCTTTGACCTTCTTAATCCCAAATTGCTAATAATCATTCTTTATATGTCAAGGGTTATATAACTCATCCTAAGATCAAGCGTGTCTTAATTGACAATGGATCTGCATTGAATATTTATTCCATGAAATTTTTACGTTGTCTAGGTTACACTGAAAATGATTTAAAAAACAATATCATAACCATTTGTTGGTATGATAATAGCGAGAGAAAGTCTGAAGGCACAATCACGTTGCCTCTCCAAGTTGGACCCATCACCTTAGACATGGTTTGTCATGCGGTAGATATAGAAGTTGCATATAACATTCTCATCAGCCAACCATGGATTCATGTCATGAAAGTCATCCCATCAACGTTCCACCAATAAATTAAATTTCCTCATTTGGACAAGGAATTTACAGTACGTGTGGATCCCCAACCATTTGAGTAATGTAGATTCCTCGAAGGATGGTATCGACATGATCACTATTATCCATTAATGGATAGGTATACTACACCTCACATAATCCCTAATGAAACACACATTGATCCTGATATACTCCCTAACAATGATCTGAAACAATCATCTCCTAATCAAAACACATTTTCCAATCCATTATCTTCCGCTAGTCAACAAACTTCCACCAGTCCTCCTCTCACTAATCAATCATCTTCTTCCACTAATCAAGCTTCTTCTTCCAGCAAAAATTATTCCTCCACCACACCATATTCTTCCTCGCCTAGCCAACCTTCTTCATTCAACAATGCCTCTTCTATTAAGATCCCTTCTCTTGTGAATAACCAAACTTCATCCTTCAATCCACCCCCTTCTTCTTATAACCCATTCTCTTCATCTTTTAAAACTACCAAACTGAATTCCCCACCACATGAGGTACCTATTGGTCCCTCATCCTACACATTTAAAATCATTGAAACAGGATGCGGTGAATATCAATTTCAAAAGATGGCAGAATCCTTTTATATCAATAAATCCCCACATAGATATGAAAAACCTAATGCTCCACATCTGAGAATCCATCCCACTTACCAAATGGGATAGTCAGTTTGGAAAAAGTTTGGTTATCTTGACAACGAACGTATTCCAAGTTCTTCAGGATCTTGGTTATATAATGATGACTTTGCTCCATGTTATGAGTCCCCTCAATTTACTAAAGCTCATCGAATAATGAAAAACATGTGATAGAAGGGTAAAGGACTCGGTCCAAAAAGAACAAGGTTGTTTAGACCCGATCAATTATACACAACATCACTGTAAACATGGTCTAGGTTTCAAGGTGTTTGATGTTGTTTCCGTAGTAATTTCAAGTGACAATGATGACACCAATTTTGATAATGACATCAGGTCTCCACGTAGCCTTTTTCAGGACCTTATTGAAACACATCTTTACTTTGAATATTTATCTGTTAATGTCATCAATTTTTATCCGACACATCCGACTCTCATAGACCATGGCTAACCACATCATGCGGCCATGGACATGTTCCAAAATGATGAAGCCATCGAAGAATTCCTTGGAACTCACAACCAAATCCCTACTTCCGACCATAAAAAAGGATTTGAAATCAATCTAAATGAATCAACCTATTTTGGTGAAGAGATAAAATATTCAGATCCTTCACCCTCGGAAAATTTGGATCAAAAGTGCAGACAGAGGATTTCCCATAGTCAAAATATCACCGCCACCCTATCCAACAAACATGTCAATAAAAGGTCCTAACATTACACACAAAAATTTTGTACTGACCCCCCTAAAACACCCGACACCGATGACCTATATCAACCATTAGCATCATTCTCTGAAAAGAATACATCCAAAATGTTTGCAGAAGAAACTAAAGACATAAACATTAGCACCACCAAACAACCAAAAATTTTACAACTTGGCATTAGTTTGTCTGACCAAGAATGCATGGAATTCACAACACTCCTTATTGAATTCCAAGATATATTTAAATGGACATGTAAGGACATGTCAGGCTTGGAACCATATCTTGTAGTACACCATCTTGTGGTACATCCGGATGTAAAACCTGTAAAACAAAAACTACGTAAAATACATGCCAAAGTTGCATTGCTTATCAAATCCAAACTTGAGAAACTCTTGGAAGCTGACTTTATCAAACCTATTGATTATTCAAAATGGATATCTAACATAGTTCTCGTTGCCAAGAAAACTCCCGACATCAGAATATGTAAAGACTTCCACGACATCAAAAAGGCTTGTCCCAAAGATGAATTTCCCTTGCTAAATATAGACATGATTGTTGATTCTACAGTAGGACATGAAAGGCTTTCCTTAATGGATGGATTTTCTAGTTACAATAAAATACGTATTGCTGAAGGAGATCAACATAAAATGACATTTACTACACCATGGAGCACCTTCTATTATAAGGTCATGCCTTTTGGCTTGAAAAATGTTGGTGCCACCTATCAACGAGCAATGACTGTCATTTTCCATGATATGTTACATGATATCATGGAAGATTATGTTGATGATATATTAGCAAAATCAAAAACATGAATAGGACATCCAGGGGTGTTGAGATGTATTTTTGATAGATTACGCGAGTATAAGGTTCATCTTAACCCAAAGAAAATGTTTGTTTGGAGTCACCTCTAGTAAATTATTAGGGTTTATTATCTGACGAAGAGGCATAAAAGTGGATCATGCAAAATTCAAAGCCATTATGGAAATGCCTCCTCCTCAAAACTTAAACAATTACGCATTCTTCAGGGAAAGATACAATCGATTTGGCATTTCATAGCATAGTTGGCTGATAAGTGCCATCACTTTAATCCATTACTCAAGAAAGATGCACAATTTCATTGGAACCATGATTTTCAAAACTCTTTTGCTAAGTTAAAAGAATACGTATCTATCCCACTTGTTCTTATGTCACCAGTCGTCGATAAACCCATGTTGATTTATACATCTGCCATTGAACATGCCATAGGATCTTTATTAGCACAACCTAACAATCAAGCAAAAGAATAGGCTATATATTACCTTAGTCAAACACTTATTGAGCATGAAGTACATTATTCCCAAATTCAAAAAGTATGTTTAGCGATCACCTTTGCATTCCATAAGTTACGTCATTACTTGCTCAATCACACAACTAAGTTAATTGCAAAGATCGATCCTCTTAAGTATCTGTTGTCCAGACCCATTCTCACGGAAAGAATGTCTAGTTGGGTCGTATTACCTAATGAATTTGATGTCAAATTTGTTCTACGAAAGACAATTAAAGGACATGCCCTTACACACCAACTTGTCGAGGCACCCCTTCCTGAAATAGAACCACTTCATTTTTCTTTTCCTAATGAAGATCTTCTACACATAGACATCGCGCTAGCTTGGACTCTATTTTTTTATGGATTTTGTAATCTCCATGGCTCAAGGGCTGGTATTTTTCTTATCACACCTAGGGGACACGTTATCCCTAAATCATTTCACTTAGCATTCCCATGTACCAACAATATTGCATAATATGAAGCTATAATCTTATGCTTAAAAATGGCTATATCTTGGAATCTTACAGAATTAGCTGTATTTGGTGATTATTTACTTATCATCAAGTAAGTTACCGATGAATACCAGGTCAAGGATGAAAAAATTATCCCATATAAATGCATGGTGGATAGTCTTCGAAGCTATTTTCGATTAATTAGCTTTGATCAAATCCCCAGAATTCATAATAAATCTACCGACACTATGGCAACCATCGGATCCCTATTAGAAATCGCACCTAGTCAACCCCAAGCACATTTTATCGTCGAACATCTCTTAATTCCTACCTATGATCTTTCTGAAAACACTATGGTATGTGAGATTGTGGGTCTGAATAATCCTTGGTACCATGATCTTTATACCATCATTCATGATAAAACATTTCCTGCTGACATGAAACCAATGCATAAACGTGTTTTGGCACAACGTGCCTCTCATTACACCATTTCAGCATAAACTCTTTATAAACAAGGATATGATGGCACCCTGCTCCGATGTCTTACTTAGGAAGAATCCTTGAGTGTCCTAGTTGAAGTCCATTCCGGTATTTGTGGAGCACAACGAATGGTATAATCTTAACCAAGAAAATCCTGTGAGTTGGATATTATTAGCCCACCATGGAAAGTGACGCATGTCATTTTGTAAAATGATGTCAAGCATGTCAAAAGCATGGAAATCTTATCTGTGCACCTTCCTAAGCATTACAATCAATAACCACACCATGGCCCTTCTCTCAATGGGGACTTGACCTCATTGGTAAAATCAGACCAACATCATCCGATGGACATAAGTTCATCATTATTGCTACTAATTACTTCACTAAATGAGTGGAAGTTATGCCTCTCACTTATGTTACCGGTAGACAATTATCAAAGTTCATTTTTAATAATCTCATATGTCGATTTGACATTTCATCCACTCTTGTCGCAGATAATGACAAATAATTTAAAAACCAGGATGCAAAAGACCTTGCCAAACATTTCCACATCAAACTTAAATGGTCCACTCCATACTACCCTCAGGGTAACGATCAAGCAGAAGCAACCAACAAGGCTCTAAAATCTATCATGGAAAAAATTGTCAACACACATGTACGTAATTGGCATACTCAAATTTACCCCACTCTTTAGGCTTACCATACATCTTAACCCACACCTACTAGAGCCACCCCATTTTCCCTCGTTTATGGTTGTGAAGCCATTTTACCTATTGAGATAGAACTCCCATCCTTGAGAATCTCCCTTAAAGATGTAATTAATGAGGATGAATATTGACAGTAATGGCTTCAAGAGCTTGAGCTTCTCGATGAAAAATGACTTAATTCCCTCAATCATCTTCAAGTCTATCAAAACCGACTGCAACGTAGTTATCATAAAAAGGTAAGACCCAAAGAGTTTGAAATTGGTGACCTCGTTTTAAAAGAAAATCAAAAGAATACCACTAAAGAGTGAGAAAAACAAGGAAAATTTGAGCCTAATTAGTTAGGACCCTATGTAATTACAACCAAATTTGGCTCTGGAGCCTATAAGTTGGCCACTAAAGATGGTCAAGAACTTGATGAACCAATGAATGCAGTTCATCTAAAGAAATTTTATCCTTGAGGGGTTCACTATTCCAGGAAACAACGACGTGTACATTGTTCCTTTTATCTAATTTATCTTCGAATAATTTAAAGTTATTCATTTCCATTGGGAAATATTTTCATTATCAAAATCACATCTTCATATTTATCATCATGAGACATGTGCTAATACATATCCTATTAAGTTTGTGAGTGCCATACTTCTTATAATATCTCCCATTTTCAGTCGCTTTCACCTATGGTCATACCTAGAAGCTTACTGATGGTAATATATTCCCTTTAAAGAAATTATATCTTTCATAACGAAACTCTAAACTTCTATACTCAGTTCATTCGATCGTTCATATCTGTCTTCGGTGTTGAACCCTCACATCCTCCTAGTCGTGTGGGACTGAGATTGGAGGCAAACGTTCCATCCCAAATACAAAGCACTATTGTAAAATTCAATCAATTCAAAAAATTATGAATAATTCATTGTCACACCTTTCGTCCTTCACAATTTCTGGTGTTGAGCCCATACTTCTTACTGGTAGTGTAAGACTGAGAATGGAGGGAGGTGCCCTTACTTGTCTATGTCTTGATTTCAGTGATAAACCCTTGCCTCTTACAGGTGGCATGGGGCAAAGTGTAGAGGGTCATTCACAAAAGTAAAAAAAATTGAAAAACAAAAACAAATAAAACATCCAATAAAAATTTACTCGCCTATGTTTTGTTTTTGGTGATGAGCCCTTACTTCTTACTAGTAGCATGGGGCAAGCCATAAGGAATCATTACAATAAATACAACATCTTATAAATTTGAAAGTGCTTACAATTATAAAATCCCCGAAGAAGTAATTTAGATGCTTAAGTGAAGAAAGAATTATCCCTTCATCTCATATCTTACCAATCACCAGGCCACGTAACTGTCTAAGTCTAGCATGTGACCCATAAAATGAAAGTCATTTTAAAAATAGTTTAGTAACCTTAAGAAGAATTGAGTCACAATTTCCCAAAGGGATTGTTGTTAACATTTCTCTGTATACTGATTATCTACCTCCTGCGTCCTTATTGATTCTCGGTGATGATCCCACGCATCTTACTAGTTGTATGGAGTCAAGAATGGAGCTAAACTTCTTTTCATCATATCATCACCACCATATCCCGCCAATGGAATGAGACTTTGTGTTATTCCGAGCATGAGTTACCATGAGGAACACGGTACATACAAATAATATCTTGGTTTATCACCTCTCAAAATAAGTCTGCATTCTAGTCCATCAATTGCCAATAACAATGTAAAAATCCAAAAATCTAAAAACATTAGAAAAAAAATCTAAAAATCTAAAAAACATTTGAAAATCGTCAAAAATCTAAAAACATTAGAAACACTTGTCAAAAATCCAAAAACATTAGAAAAAAATCCAAAAATCCAAAAACAGTTGAAAATCGTCAAAACAAAAAACTAAAAAAAATAGAAACAATCATCAAAAATCTAAAAAAAAAACATTAGAAACACTCGTGAAAAATCCAAAAAACATTGGAAAAAATAAAATTATATATATATATATATAATTTTTTTTTTAAAATCCACAAAATCACAAAAACTCTAAAATAACCAACACACTTTCAACCTTTGAACTATTATCTCCAACGAATGATCCAATCACCTTATGACTACCAAATTCAAACCACTTCTCCTCGCGTGAATCCTCGCTTGGAGAAAATCTGGCTTTCATTGTTTCGTTGTTTTAAGGACAATGACCCAATACTTTACTATATACTCATACCCCTACTTAGGGGCACATCTAATCAATCCTCACCATGGAACACGTTAGGGACATGTTTATTGGTTCTTGTGTTGCATTATTAGTTATAAATTATCAATTGTTTTCTTGTATCTTGATATATTACAGGGGGCATCTTAATTCTATGTATCTTGATGTTCTCTCTAATATTCTTATGTTATCTGATTGCATATTGTACTTGGGCATAATAATTTCTAGATGGCCTCTGTCTATGCTCTCTTCTACTTGCATATTGTATTGGGGCATCAAACCTTTTTGTTGGCCCCTTTCTATGTTATCATGCATATTATAGTCTAGTCATCCTGATCTTTTATATCACGATGCATCTTTTTGTGTGCTATATTAAAATTAAGATTCTTTTTGTCGCGTAAGTATCTTCCTGCATGATCAACATCTTACTTTACACCCCATCCATTCACTCGTACTAATACATTCCCCAGTTTAGGAATCCTACTTGATCACTGTTGCAGTTTGCGAATCCTACTTGAAGATTTTTCTCAAGTAGCATTCACTATCCAGAAGCTCCTCCCTCACCATGATCACCATGTATTTTATCCATTCATTCTCGCTCCTCATTTTTACTCTTCCGCCACTTATCCCCATATTACCCTTCTCACCATTCATATCCCCTCTCACCTATTTGTATTCTTTCCTTTCACTCTTTTGCTTCCTACTTGATAATCGTACTTAATAACCCCTTCTATACAGGATCCTCGATGGAGGTTTACCCTCTCCCTAAGATCTTCCCACTGTAGAAGCTTCTTCACCACCCCCCTCTCATCAAACAACAATCCCCACTGCACACATCTTCCCATTCCACCTCTTTTACTTCTCACTTTTGCATCATTAATCTCACCACACGGGCATCCCAATTAAGGATTCCCCTCACACTCTCTACCCTTCACTACATATATTCCTTCATCCATTCATATTACACTCCTTTGTTTCCTTTCTTTCGTGTTATCACCTCATCTCGTATTCTCTTCTACTCAGGCATACCTCACTCACTCTTTTCTCATCCTTCCACAAATCTGTCTTATGCCTAGTCATCCTACTTACATGTTCTCGTAGTATGGAAAATTCACTTGAGGGTTACCCTTCAGTCCATTTTGTCATACCCTATTCCCACCAGCTCTATCATCATTCTTCTTCTTCTTCAGCTTGGTGATCTTACATAACCATTCCGGCTGCATGGAAATCTTACTTAAGACTTCATCTTAAGGATGATCTGCCTTATGGCCTTCCCCCATCCCATCATATTTCCCCCATCTTATTTCTCCCACCTCTCATCGTGATCATCTTCTTCAACCTACAATTCCATCCCTGTACCCAATATAATTTTGTCTTTCTCCTTGCATATCATCCCTGTCGATTAGGTGATCTTATGAAACCACTCTTAAGGATGACGGCCTTCCCCCATGATGATCTTACTTAAGATTTCTCCTTGCATTCTCTTAAGTATGACATGTCATCTTACACTAGCCCATCACTATACATTCTCACCATCCATATTTTTTCTTCATTCCCCATCATCACATCTTTTTACCACCACTATCACCATCCTCTGCTTTGCAATCTTACTTAACCACTCACCCGTCATGGTGATTTCACTTAGAGTCCCTCTTAAGGATGATCTATCTTCTTGCCTTTCCCCATCACTACACACCCTTTACCCTTCACTTTTTCTCGGCATTCCCCATTATCACATCCTTTCACCTCCTTTTCCATTCTCACAAACACCACTTATCACTTTCCCACTTGTCATCTCCAATTTCACTCATTTGGCTATCTTACTTAACCACTTCCGTTGCATGACAACCTTATATCAGGATCCTCCCTACGCTAAATTCATCATTGTGAACTTTTCCCTCACCGCATTCTTCGTTCACTTTGTTGATCACTTCTTCCACCTAGTCTCTCCTACCAACCACATTTTCCTTTTAACATTATCCTTTCTCCACCTATCATCTTACGACATATGTCTAATGTCTTCCGCATACAATCACATTCTTTTTTCCCATTTTCCCCTTCTTAATTCATCATCCTTTATACCATTTCTTCCCATTCTTTTCATGTCTTGTTGCTTCATCCTCACATCGTTCATCCTCATCTCCCGCATCCTCTCCTCACTTTCACCTAGTCCCAACTCATGCCTCCCATTTTCTTTACTCTTTCCACTTCATCTTCTCAAATTCTCCCACATTTCTACCCACACATATGTTCGCCATTATTGTTAACATTCCTCTATCATACTTTCGTCATCTTCTTCTATTCCCGCGCTAATAATTGTTAGTGGACTTTCCCTAAAAATCATCAATCCTCATTTCGCACGACCTCGTTCACTCCCTTGGACCTTCTAGAGTTTCCCTTCATTCCTTCCCTCCTCTAAGCCCACCACTCATTGTCAGTGGACTTTTCCTAACATCCCTTTGTTGGCGTTACCCTTTCCAATCCTTATTACCTTTCTCTTTTTCTTGATTTTTTTTCTCACCCTTCCTCACCGCTCATTATTAGTGGACTTTCCCTAACGTCCCCTCATTAACATTGCCGCTTCTATCCCCCATTCTCTTTTCTCTCCTATTTTTTTCCCCCAATCCCACCCTTTCTTGTCGCTTCTTACCCATCTCTCCATCTTCCCTTCACCCTCTTCAATATCTTTACTGTCTTCATCATACATCCTTTTTCTATTTTCTCGTAATCCTAGTATCCTCATTTCATGCATCTCCGCATCTTTTCTAATCGATGTCATTCCTCCCCTCTTTATTCTCTTTACATTCCTTATATTTTTCCCTTTCCACTTATTATCCCCTTTCTATATTCCCTTCCTTCTACATCATTTTCTTTGTTATCCTCTTCTCTCTCCCACCCCTCGTCTTATTTCCCTTCCCCTGCATCGTCTTCTTCCCCTTTTTCCATCATGTTTCCTCCTTACTTCCCCATCGATAACCTAACTCTTCAGTGTTGTCCTGTCTTTTTTGTCATAGCACCCTCCACATGCATCTCCATATGGTCTGATCCATATTCTTTGCTTTGGTCTTCCTCACAATGACACAGTTCCTTCAATCTTCTCCCTGTATTCACTCTATCTTACTTTCCTCTGCCCTAATTTTCAAATTTCTTCTGACCAATTCTCCTTTTCTCTACCACCCCTACCTTTTCGTTCATTTTGTATCTATTTCTCTTATTTTCTCTACTTTTTTTCACACTTTCTTCGTCCCTCATAGTTTATTTTTTTTCTCCGTTCTACTTCTTCTTTCGTCCTCTTTCAATTTTCATCAATTTCACCCCCTACTCCCACCTCATCTTCTCCTTATTATTTATTCTTCCCCGTTTCCTTCTTTTCTCAGCTCTATCATTTATTTCCCTTTTATGCATCCCTCTTTATTATCTCTGTTGCTTCCTTCATTTGGCACATCTCTCTATTTCATCCCTTCACCCTCTACTATGTCATTATTCATGTTTTCTCCTTGTTTTTCCTTTATCATTCCCTTCTTCCCCTATCGTCCCTTTCTCTTATTTTTTTCTATCTCTTTCATTATTTTTTTGTCCCTCCCCTATCTCCATTACTCTTCACCTTTCTTACTCCTCTCCTAATCAACCCCCAATCTTATCCATTCCCTTTTCTCTTTCCCACACACCCTCACACCTAGCATTCAAGGCCGATTGAATCCTTTCTCCATTTGCATCGTGCGGTCATTCCAGTCTCTTCCACTCCATTATCGTCCTCTTTTCGAGAGATCTGTCGTATATCCCATTCTCGTCATCCCTCTCGAGGGGGCATCATCATATCTGTCCATAATCACATCTTCTTAAGGCCTTTTTTAAGGATACTATGACATCCGTCACTCACCACTTTCTATTCTCCCCAACAAACAATTGGTCTAATTTTTGCTTAAGCAAGGTAGATTGAATTCTTCCCCCATCTCGTCTACTTTCTTTGAAAGGACACTACTTTCATAGTACCCTTCCAAAGAGGGGCAAATGTAGACACCCTAATTTCACATCTATCCTAAATCAATTAATTCCCCTTCCTCATTTCCCACAAAAATACACTTCAAATTAATCAAATATAATTTGATTAATTATCCATTTCAAAATCCAAAAAATAACCCAATCCTCACCACATGTCATTATTCTCCATGTTTTTCTACTATTGAATTAAAAATTCAAAATCAAATTCTCACCCACTCTTCGTGGTCCCCACTCACCTAAAATACTCCAGTTATGAATTAAAAATTAAAAATCAAATCCTCGCCCATTCTTTGTGGTCCCCACTTCACCTAATCTTGCCCACATTTTCAAACCATGATTACTTAAATTACTCTAAATTAATCACTCCCCCATGCTATAAATACAGCCTTACCCCTCCCCTCTAAAGACATAAAGAATGAGCTTAAATGCCATGTCTAAGTACTTGCATCCTTTGAGCAAAGAACATCCATCTTCCTTGTCCTAATGCTCAAATAGCCTCATTCTGAAGCACCCTAAATCCATAGTCCTTTTACCCATTTGGTGTAAAGTAAGTGGATCGTTGTTGCAGGAAGGCCTTGCTCCGTCTTGAAGAAAAACACCTACATATCACACAATCAAGGCTCAATCCATATTTCCTAGCCCATTTTGATGTTTGTTATGAAACACGAAGGAGGAGGTATGATTGTTGGTATTT
Organism: Taxus chinensis; assembly: GCA_019776745.2. Classification (NCBI taxonomy): domain Eukaryota; kingdom Viridiplantae; phylum Streptophyta; class Pinopsida; order Cupressales; family Taxaceae; genus Taxus; species Taxus chinensis. The sequence continues at coordinate 655,246,258 of CM034146.1, forward strand.
TACTTCCTTGTTAGTAGTGCATTTTTCCTAGCTCACAGAAACATAAAACAATTGCAATGAAAGATGTAGTCAGATGGAAATTTTTACGATATGCACTTGTGAAAAATAAAATGCAATTGGAATGAATTATGATTTTAATTACAAGACATAATTGTGGTCACTATAGCATATGCTAGCATTTAAGTCAGACTTAAATATGTTAGTCGTTAAGTTGGCTCAAAAGATACATCAACGATTGAAAGATAAGAATAAATGTTGTATGGTATATTAACAATATGCTCTAACCAAATAATTGTTAATTGTTAGGTTGGTAAACACCCAAATACTAAATAATGATAATTTCAATAAGAACGAATTTTCTATAGGTTGTACAAATTCAATTTACTTTTAGTGGGTGCTAGCAAAGTATGAGACCACTTATGAGGCCCTACTGATTTGACATTACATGTTTAAGATATACAAAAGTATTACACTCTTCAAAAGAGAAAGTTGATAATTACTTACATTATTTTTTAATCATAACAAATATTTCTCAATATTTATGGTATTACTTTTGACTCTTTTTCTTTCTATTTAGGACTCCTGTTTGTTTTTCACACAAGTATGGATTTCCATATATATTGCACTAGAATTTATGCTTCCACCTTCATTCTATCTTCTTACATCCCAAATACACCACATATATCATGTGATCAGGTTATAGGCTAGCCAACAAGAAGTGCACATAGCCTTTAAATAGCCTTCTAGTAGTTTGTTAAGGTTTTCTCTTTCTGTTAAGTAACCTATTTAGGAGCTTAAGCGTTTCCCTACACTATCTTTTTCTATAAATAGATTCTAGATCTCCATTTGAAAATTATTTTTCTATAATTTATTTCTTTGGCTTATTGCATATGAAGATTTACCCCTCAAAGTGGCTTTGCTTTCTATTTTAATAATTCAATATTTCAGCATTATGGCTTCATATATTATTTAGTATCCATGTCAGCTTTATTTTTTTATTTTTTTGTGGATTAATTACTACTATGTCCTTGGATTTTTGCTATTTTACTAGCCAAATGTATAAACGTGATAACATGAATACAGTGGTATTAGAGCAACAATATGGGAAACAAATTTGTAGCACAAAGGAAATTATAGAAGGATAAAGACTTCAACTGGGTGAATTTTTCTACCAATACAATTCTCCTACTATTGCTTTACTTCTTCCAACTTTTTCAACTCCTTTTCCATCCCTACATTTATCCTTATTTTTAGTTGCCCTTCCTTTTTAGCTCCAATTTTTTTGGGTGATATATTATTGGCTCTAAACATTGAAATCTTATGGTCTCGCCTTCCCATAAGAATAAATACAAAACTCCAATAACAACTCAAAAAATGTCTTGAGCAAGGAGATCAACAAAAGCGCAAGGAATGGAGGGAAGCTTCGATATCTAAAAATAAGACTAGTCAAGCATGAAATATCACCCTCTACATAATAAAGTTCTAACATAAATTATGGAGAGAAGCTCACATCCTTCTCATTAAATGGCTTAGGCCAATAGTGCCTTACCATCTTCATGAACCAAATAGTTAGGTGATGCCTCTTGACACAAGGAATGATTAGGCCAAAAATAAATTTAGTGCAACAAAAATCAAAGAATCATACAAAACCTATTAATCTAGAGATACCAAAAGTTTGTGCACCAGTCATTGAATGCATAAGAAATTTTGTATCAATCCCTAGAAAATAGGGTCAACAACCACTTACAGACCCTCTTTGACAAGGTCAATCACAAGTCATAACTCAGCTCAATAGGTTATCACAAAAAAAAAAAAATCACCCTTAGAATAGGAAGAAATACGACCCTTAGCAAAGGAGAAAGACCCAATTTTAATAATGAAGCTTTTCTATCCTTTAAAGAAGGACAAGATTTCAATATATGCATCATAACCAACCAATCTTTTCAATGAGGACAGTGTTTCAGCATAGGAAATGGACAAGCAAAAAAATTCAACTTCAGCAATGGAATCAACCCATCCCTCAAAAGAGGTTGACAACATTTCAACTTTTGTCAATACATATTTCAGAGGACACATTACCAACCACAACTTCTTTGGCAATATTCATGACAAAACCCTTGGAGAGAAAACCTTATGACCAATCATATAAATTTTAGCAATAATTACTTTTCTAGACAATATTATCATCACTGAACCCCAAAAATTTCATGACACAAATGTATAATCATGGATAAACCAAATGGAACAATAGTTTTAGCTCTATAATGCTCCTTCAGGCATCCAAGTGGACACTACTTGAATTTACTTTGAACAATAATCTTATCAAGGGCTCCAATAGATTTGTAGAGAACAAACATGAGGGGTCCCTTTATGTGGAAGAATTTTTTTCATGAGATGATCTCCCAATATGAGAATTCTTGGAGCAGTGCCTACCTTTTAAATTTGTCAAAACTAAGACAAACATGATTTATAGCTAAATACAACTCTCAACATATGAAATTGTCAACAATAATGTGCAACACAAACCAATGTTAAGGGCCATATGTCTAGGTATTTCATGATAAGTTCAACACAAACGCATGATTCATATACCCAATAATGTTAAAGAAGCCATGTTGATGACAATAAATCTAGAGAATAAAGAGATACACCAAGACATAGAAGTTTAGATACAACAACACCAACACTATCAAAACCCAACAGATTACTATGATCACACCACAAAAGTAGGCACAAGAAAGGGAAAAGTGTTTATGGTAGTATTGCAACAAGTAGTATTCCAAGGAACACAAGTGTGTAGAAAAAATCCTTATGCTTGGAGAAAATGAGGTAATTTGCAGCTATAACAAGCAAGCAAAGGAGTATGTCATTGATCATGTGCACATAGTAAAGGTTGATACCACCATTAATTCATGTCATGCACCATCAAAAATCAACATGCCCCGGACTCTTGTGTTGAATTCAAAACAAAATGATTGGTTATTTTGGTTGATTCGGTAAAGTACGCATAACCTTATAGATAGGAAGTTGGAAAAGGATCAGAACTACTTTTTGTATTCATTATCAGATTTCCACATCAAAATATCATGAATAGTATACAAACTCAACAAATAATCACAAGCTTCACGAGTACATCATTTTATAGATAGGAAATTGGAAAAGGATCATAGCTACTTTTTGTATTCGGTGCCTAATTTCCGCATCATAATATCATGCATAGTATACAAACTCATCAAGTACTCGCAGGCTCACCGAGTACTTGCATTATTTTTTGTTGGACTAATAATCACCGGAATAATTTGTGGGAGTAATGGCAACGAGTACTTAACAAGTATGACAATTGAACTTGTTAGACACAACATACATACAAAACATTGTCCAAACATGGAAAAAAACTGAAAAGTATTTTTCCCCTTTATAAGTCACCCCCTAAACTTGTAATCACATAGCAATTCAGTATGCTTTGAGTGAATTGAATGGATTGGATTACAAATTTCATGCATAGATTGGAAGAATTTCATTTAGAGGTTAGTTCTCTTTGCATTTTCCCTACTTTTCAAGCATGTAAATTCTTTCTATATGATTTGAATTAGGTCTCCAAACATAATTAGAAAATTTGCATGCATTCCATTCAATTCAAATTAATTTGTATTTGTATTTACAGTAGTTTATCATCATTAATGAATAAAATTGTTGAAAAGTATTTTTTAAATGTCATTTTTTAATTTTTTGTCTTTATTATTGTTTGTAGGGTTTTCAATTACAACTAAAATTACATGGGGTTTTCTTTTTCTTAAGGTTGAGGTTGAACATTACAAATTTATGGTTTTTAATGTTGTTTTTTATTTTTATTTTCATTTAAACGTGTTATAGTTTTAAAAATTAGCACACAATGGCATCCTTATCTGCATCAAACCCAATATCAACAACAAGAAACATTCCTACTAATTCTCATATTGTTTCTTGGAAGTATGGTGTAGATGGAGCAGTTGAAATGACTATGATTTGTAATTTTTCTGGGGAGAAGGTGTTTGGAGGCATCAATTATTAAAAGAATGGATCAACGAAAAAATAAAAAAGAAGTGAAATGCACACATTGTAAATTATATGTCTATCATTATATCATGCAAGAGATAGTTACATAATTATTGAAGTGGTTACAACTACTCATTAGTTAATAAATAGCTAAAAATATCTCAATAATAAACTACGAACCTTATATTCTTATACTCCCTCTTAAGAACAAATAACAAAAACAACATATTGATAAAATATTAAACTAAAAAAACTAGATATAATTATGCATTCTTCATAATATTTCTTTTTGAAAACTATTCTTTGACCAAATAGGACACCATCAAGTTGCCTCATAACCCTCGTTAAGGTGTAGTTCCCTAGTTGAATTCCTAATTTCTTGGATTCCACATCCTTAAACTCCCAAATTATGAACCTCCAAAATTATTAGAAAACCATCCATAGTGAGCAACATCCACAATGCTCCATCAATTGTCTCATGACCCTCATAAGGGTATAATTCCCAAGATCCACGAACTCCTGAATTAATTGGGCAACAATCCATGTTGAGCCTCATCTACACTACATCCCTTCCTTTCTTTCAAATAAATTGTCTTCATTAGTGAATTTTTCTCCAATAATATATTTCTATATATAAGTGAATTTTCATTTTCATTTACCATTCCCCATAAATTTTATTCATCGTTTGCATCTGTATTTTGAATTTCTAGGTGTGAAAGTTGAGATTATAATATTTTTCCAAAGAAATTTACAATTTCAAAAAAAAAACCTCATAAATATATACAACAATTTTGACCCAAAAAATAATACAACCAACAGAGTTTGACCCAAAAATCAATGTAAATAAATATAATATAAATGGAAAATGAGAAATATACCATCTTTGTTGGATTGTGCCCTAATAGATTTTAATTTTGTTTCAAATATCTGAATTGACGATTTCTCCCTCGCAACTTCCTAAAAATTGTAACCCGAAACTTGTATTACTCACCAAAGCAAATTTTATTTTCTCACATTGTGTTTGTATATGTGTGGAACTCATGTTTTGTCTCTTTTTCTTGAAAAAAGAATGTCTTGCCCTAGAAGACTGGCATTTTTGCATATTCAATATGACCTTGCATGTTCAAAATGGCTCGTATGGCGCATCTTGTGGATCTACCCATTTGTTAAAGCAAAACCATGTATACACTTTTAGCCTATTCTTGCTTCATCTTACAACTCTAGTCATGTAGATATGTTGTTTAAAGTATTTTCTGATTAAATTTTCAAATCAGTTGATATATCAGGCTTGACATACAAGTTTTGCATGATATGGATGAATATAACTAGCAATTGCACATGAGTTGCAATTTACGCCGGAGAGGATAACATTATTAAGTTTGTTGGAGTAGTAATTTGTTACAAATTTTATTATATGACCTATGATTTGTCTCGTGACTTTCAATCCAAATACATTCTAGTCTAACTCTAACTTGCTCCCTTCATGGCCAAATCTAAGTTGATCCTTGGTAAATTTTATAGCCTCTTGTAGGGATTTGGGGGCTTCTGTGGTAGGGGATCTTGAATTACCTAAGTACAAATAGTTTTATCGTCAGACATATATTATTGACGCTCACATGTTCCCCTTTTCCAATAAATGAATAGATCATCCATCAAGTACTTTAAAATGATAGCCTAACCCAATCAATGGCATAATACTTTATTTATTAAAAAATGGAAGTACTTACGTCCACCATCATTCGAATAATAAATCCAATTGTCAAATCTCTATTTCAATGAAGTTATAAAAAATAGAGAACTCCACACTTAACACCACATCCATATGTGACAAATACATACACCAAAAAAATGAATCTCCAAACACAAAACGACACTTGCGGAGAAAATTACTCCACCAAAAAACTTAATAATGTTATCCTCTCTCTGACGTAAGTTCCAACTCATATACAATTGCCATTTATACATAATTCAATTTACTAATCATAAAAATGTTTATACATATACACATATTGAGATTTACTTCTACTTGTGAAAAATCTTTATATATCCATATCCCCTCTTTAATTTGAACTAATACGTTTCCCACTTGAGGCTAAATTTTTCCCCTTCAAATCGACATCTCACCATTTCCTTTGTATGCACATCATCTCACAGTTGTAATCCATGTAGAATCGAGGTGTTCCCTCTACTAATTATGAAAGAAAAAAAGAGCATGTTTCCTATATTAATATGATGGCACATAGGTAAGTACAAGTGCAACATAAGGAAAAGTCTCACGACCACTTGCTAGATAAGAAAACTCGATCTGTACACCACCACCCACTGTCACAAACGAAATGTCTGAAGGAATATTCCAATCAGCAACAAAAAAAAAATTAGTTAAAAAAATTAGAACCGCCATGAGAAACAATTAAATGGAAGGAGGACAAACATCGTTTTTTGTATACCTAAGACTTGCTGAACAGAAAATATTATGCCTATGTCTCGGCACAACATTTCACAGATTAAATCCTTCGTAAAGTTTGATATTAGAAGCCACGGTTCACTTGGAAAGGGCAACCTCCCATACTGAACCACCTTAAATATATGTTGCATTGTTTCACCATTAAACATAGGACTCCCTACGAGCATTACATACATAATGATCCTTGCGCTCAACACATCCACCTTCTCATCACAATATTTTCCTTGCAGAACCTCTGAATAAGAGTTCATAAAGATGGACGTTGTATTTATGGCGGGGGAAAAAATGCATGGCGTGAAACATGAATTAAATACAATTGTTTAGAGAAATACAAATGGCATTTAAGCTAGTCGGGTTTGCAGTAAGTTTTAACTATATTTGACACATTCCCTATTCATTGTATCGATTTATAAGTGGACAATGATATTTTAAGAAAGGAAAAAATAAAAAACAGCAAGGCAGCCAGTAACCTACAAATATCTATATTATCTAAAATCCGGTAACCTGTAAATATTAGAACCGCCAGAATTTGACACTTTCCAAAGGGGCTTCTTCAAAGGTGGATGCCTACCAAAGAAAAAATGATGTGAACACCTAGTACATACTACTATTCACTTGGGAAAAAAGGATGTGCACAAAAATCAATAAAAAGGTTATTGCTAATTCTTTTGTTATTGTGTATCGCTTACCAGAATTGAATGACACAATGACAATTCAATAGGTAGTCTGATGGAGAAATGATTCTCCATACAAATAAATTTGGAACATTATTTGTACCGGTCATGCATGGGAATTCAAGACTCGTGAAGCATACAAAATTAGAAGTTTCGTTGTATTTTGTTCTAAGTGTGCAATCACCTGCTTGTGTTCTTCTATCGGATCCCTAACAAGCAAAGTTGTTCAAGTGTGCAATCACCTGCTCGTGTTTTTCTATTAGATCCCTAACATGTATTATTTGCAGATCCACATGCACTTTCTTCCAAAGTGTGAATCCTTTGTTCATTTCCATTCATGTTCCCGTGCAAATTAAGAATGGAAGTAATGCTTGATTAAACCTCTGAGTTCATGAATTTGTGGGGTCCCTTGTATCAAGTTGTGTCTAAACATTATATATGTTTATACCTTAATTTTTGGACTATAAAATTAAATTTTCTTTTAAAATTGTTATAGCACAAAGATAGGTTGTGCAACACGCAAGCCAAATGTCCATGGTTGAAATTTTATTGATTTTGGTTATATTATTTGCAAATGTGTGTGATATATAGGCTCTTCCCTTGAATAATTCTCTTGACACCATTATAGTATCTTTTTAGGTTTAAGTTTTGTGTAATAGATGATAAACTACCAATCAAACATGAGTGCTGCAATGGGCCATGGTTGAGTTGTAGAACTTAAATGTCACAGCCCGCAATAGTTGAAAGTTCTGTCGCATTAAATGTTTGTGAATGACTAAATCAATGATAAACATTTATTGATAAGTAAGTATATATGGTTAAATATACATATATGTATATGTGGAAACATATACATACATGTATACATAACGATACATATTCATTTACTTTCTAACATTTGTTGGATTTGATTGATGATCACCTTCTGGCTTGCATTATTGTATTTTGATTGGTTGGTTAGACTTCACTATTATTTATTGTAGTTAATAATGTTTGCATTAACTAAGAATGTTACGATTGTTAAGGTTACCTTGCGTTGTTTATGGTTTTGATAGAATTGATCTTAGACCAATTTGTGAAACAATTAATTATTGGTTTTTGTTCGATGTTTTATTAACTTGGTCATTGGTCCCTCCTTGACATTGAGAAAAACAGTCTTGGACCATATGTAAAGTAATTGTAAATGTTTACTTTTACTAAAATTGTCATAGATCATAAGAGCAATTAAATTGTTTATATTTTGGCCTTACATCATAGTGCATTGTTTAATGCTTATTTAGTTATATGGTCATCGACCACTTGGAAAACGTAAATGGATAAATTGGAAATTTTAATAATCATGGTCACAAATTGTAACATCCCCATTTTAAGATACTAGAACAAGGAAAAAAAATATTTTTTATTTTTTACACAACGTTCCCTGTTCTGAATTATATAATTCAAACACACGTTCAATTTTTAATAATTGTTCTCTGTCCAATTAATGCAATTTGGATCACACAATTTCTTTTTAAAACCAATGTTCTCTGTTCGCATATTTGCAATATGGAACACACATTCAATGCCATTCAATCATATAACAGATACCATATGTTGCTGTAAATGACTCAAAGAACTACCGATGTCCCATTTTATGGCTCAGAGTTTCAGTGATCTCTCATTTCATGACTCGGCAACTTACCAATCCTTCATATTAATCCATGCAATGTATAATAAATATACCGGGTCCTTTTAGCGTTCCGGTTATCGAAATGATCCATTTGAGAAGCCTATCTGAATATCTGTTACTGATATTCATTTGACATCCTACATCTTAAACTAGGTGATTAGGACAACGCAACAAACACTTGCAATACTTTGGCCAAATATTTTCACATGCTTTGCATGATCATATTCCTAGATGTGATACACATCAATGGAATACGTCCTTCACCTCACTTCGTCTGTTATCTAGAATGGTCTTTCCTGATCTCTATCAGTCCTTCCGTCTAAGGTCATGCTCTAACCCCAACTAGCAATATGAATGTGTATAGGAAGTTACTCATTTATTCTCCATAACCTTACTTCAGTTAAGGTCTGTTAACATTAGATATGTTTTTCCCATATCTATATTTTCTGAATTTAAACATTCGAGGATATTAACGGAGTCTGAATACAAGGTTCAACTGCTCCTATGTTATTTGATATTCCTTAGCTTATAAGCTAATCCCGAATACCTTTCAATTAAGAGTTCATATTCACCTAAATTCATTTTAATGTCAATTTAAAATTCATCTTAACCCAAGTATGAACTAATTGTACATTCCAACGTAAAATTTGCATTCAGGTAAAGAATAGATGTTCTTTCCTTTTAAATCTATCCATTATCATTTGAATAATTTCAAATCAAGAAAGAACACTATATTCTCAATCTTATTCAACAATATCAAACTGATACAACCATTAAATATCACACTTTTCCTTGTATTCATCCATAAGTTTTACAATCTATACACTTGCGAGCCCAAACGATTGGACTTCATTTATATCAAACAACATTACAACTCATAAAGATAGAAGAATGTAATTTCTTCCTTTCCCATTTCCTCATAGAGGAATAATAGCTATCAAATACAATCCATCCTCAGTTAATCAAAAGAAGTATCAGAAAACAACCATGTCTTCGTTTATACTTAAGTTCCATCTGTAAAATTACTTGCACGGGTCAGTTCGTTGAACTGAGCATATTAAGCACTTGTCATTAAAATGAGGTGCTTTTAATTAACTGTCTCAATAAAAGAACCCTGCTTTTATGAAATGTTAAAATGAACATCATCCAAGAATTAAGTACTGTTAAGGGTGAACAGCATAACAACCCAATCGTCTGATTGCCTTTCCAATCAGAAAAGAAAGGATTACTACTGCCCCCCCCTTTTTCCCAATAATTACTACAAGAAGTAATTTCCTTCAAATAGTTTCAGAATTAACATCTGTAAGAACTAAAACACAATTATGCATACTATTGTTCCAATATAAATGTTGTAATTTCCATTCCCTTACAATAGTTGTAATTTCAAAAGATAGAATTTAACTAAAATTTAAACCGAACTATTTTCCCTTATTTTCATACAACTCATCTAATTTATAGCAATCAAACGATGAAGAGAAAAGTAAACAGCAATTAAATGTAGATGTTTAAACCAAAGCAGTAAAAAATTCGTTCCATAACAATTATTGATTTCCAACTGTATGAGAGAAGAAATGAACATTAATTCAAATTATCCATCCACACTCTCTTTCCTTTCCTCATAGCGGTTTTGAGAATTTAATCTAGATGTGATACCAATCAATGATAACAGTTCAAAGTGAAATAAATAAAATCAATAATCGAATACAAGGAAGAAGGATCATATTACCTCTTCTCACTGTCTAACCAAATATCTGCTTTTAGAACAGGCACAACCCAATAGTATGATTCATTCTGATTATCATATTTCACTCAATGGAATTTCTTGTCCAGGTATAAACAAGCAAGAATATACAGCTAGTCTATAAACAACGCTTCATCAAACAAGCATTTCAGCTAGACCTGAACAAATAAGAATGTACAGCTAGCTACGAGATCATGATTCATATCATAATAGTAAAAAGAGTCATTTTATTTTGAACTTTCAAAGTAAGAATTCCACTTCGGTTCAATTCTAACGAAACAGCAAGAGTTCAGGCTGTGAATTGAATATATTTATATATTTAAAACATACGTATTATGAAAAAAAAGTCATACCCAGCTTAGTCTAAAACGGGTAAAAGTTCAGCAAACATATTACCATCATTTCACTGTAATGAGTGAGGAAACCCCCCCCTTTTTTTTACAAGAACAAGAATCCATTCAAGTTCAGTTCATAAACATCATATTTTCTCTAGGAGAAGGAAGGGAAACTAGTCATAGACTTCATTTCAAAAAAATGTATTAAAACGTTTTGACCAGCAAAGGAAAAATGATGAAATGAATTCCCTGTCCTAGGAAAAAATCGTATTCAATGCAATGAAAGCAATTAGGAGAAATTAATTCACACAACAGTTCCTCCTCATTATCCAGAACTTGCTTTTCCCAATCTTTTCCTTGTACTGAACTCAGAAGACAATACTCCTATCAATATTTCATGCAATGACTCAAACCCATATAGGGTAGTAGAAGCGGGTGCTACACCCAATCAAAACTAACTCATACAGCAAGCACAATCTCGTTGTTTCATTCGTTTGCAAAGAAATATTAAGCCATGTTCATTTTCATAATGACAGTTCAAACCAGAAGATCAAACCGAATCCATAATGCACAATAAAATCCACTTACAACTACCTTCAGATTTCAAAACAGCAAAAGAGAAAACTTAATTCATTAATAGTTTTAATAAGAAAAACACTCATTTTCTTCAAAATGCCCAAGAATACCCAAGTCGCATTCATCCTTATAATGACAGTTCACCAAACATACAGAATCATCCCATCCTTCCATTTTCACACGAATGCACAGAACTCATAATTGATGTATGCTTAGCTAATGTATTCCTTAGCACAAACTCATAATGGTTTTAAAATGAATACCCAACAATGTCGAAACGAACCCACACAGCATGGACAGTTATATTCAACTTAATCATCATGCAAGGAAATTCTCAAGTCACATACATCAAAAGAAAATGACTCAACCCAAAATCACCTCAACAATAATAGCAAAATCGAATAACCAAAACCCCCTTCATAAGAGCAGGGTTGTTTTAATGAGACGATTAAGCAAAAGCAAGCGGTTTAAGGAGAAGGGCTTAACATGCCTATATTTTTTTTGTGGTTCAAAGAAAACCACGTCCACTGGAGTTGTTTCTCTCCACGACGTCCTCAGCCAGGCTTTCCAAACAGTCACTAACTTCTACAGGTTCAAAAATAGCCTTTGCTTCTCCAAGAACAGAAGCAATAACCAAAATATAGCAGGTTCGACAAAACAATGAAAAAACAACAACATGCAGAGTAACTAAAACTGATTGCACACAACAACAACAATTTTTCCTCAATCCTCTTTCCAAGGCGAACTGGTCGCTAAGACCAATGTCATTGAATGCATTGAATGCATTGCCTTTTTCCTCTTTCCTCATGCCACCGCCGACTCAGGTTGGAAAATTTCCAATTTCAAATTTTGCATGTAATTTCCATTTTAGCTTCATAGCTAGTTGGACGCCTCCAACTTTTCCTTGTTCCCACCAAACTTGGTGCTGCACATGTAAGGACTTCATTTACTGTCCCATTAAATTTCCAACCTTCCCTTCTTATCCGTTTCCATCCACATGGGTCCATACGTCCCCTTTCATAGGTTAGGAATAGTTTAGGATTTTTAATAGTCCATATCTAAGTTATTCACCTAGTTCATAGGTTAGTAGAATTTACATCTATTTTTATACTTATGAAATTTAAAATCCATATAGGGTAGTAGTTAGGGTATAGGATTAAACTTAGTAGTAGGTTAGTGTTTAATCCCATAGTATTTAATTAATAGTTTCCAATAAAGTCTTTCTGACTGGCATTCATATTCAACACTATGCAGGACGTTTCGTCCCAAGTTCCATATACCTGTGTCACTCGCATCTCGGCCCTTATTGACTTACGCTGTCTACCTTTACAATGGTGTGTGGTTCGAGAATCGAACCTTTTTCATTGGCATCTATGTACCAGATATTCATCCCTGAAATCAGGAGCTGCAACCTTTATATCAACCTTTAGTTTGGTTTCAGACTTCATTCTGGTTTAGAAGTAAATTGACAAAGCGATCTCAAGAAGGCCACAACATACCTTGGATCAATGGAATTGATTCAAGGTGTGTTGTCAATCAGTGAAAAGAGTTCATCAAGCATACGACAAGTCTGTTGTCTCATTAGCAACACACAAGCAATAATAACTTCTGTCCTAAGTAAACAAATTACAGCAAACAAGGGTCCATATTAGCAACACATTCCTTTAAGATCAAAAGATGTGTCTTAACATATTTATCTTAATTTCTGCAGTTACAACATCATGAAAAGTGATTACCATGCTAGCTTACAAAAATTCAAGGTGTTACATAGATCATATGTGTGAATAACAAGGAATGCATATTATTAAAATTTTTAAGTGGTCATATACACCATTTGCATTGCATGCAAGGTTGGAATTTTTGGAGGGAAACACAAGTGGCATTGACAATCATTTAATGCATCAAATAAAAATACATTTCTTGGGAACTGTTAGCTTTCTTAGCAAGCCAAGGCATGCTCTCTCTCATAGTAGCATTTTTTTGTTGGAAGTTGCATGAGGATTTTGACGGAGACAATTATAGGAGTTTGTTTGGGTGACTACATGCAAAATGGAGGCTCCATTAACTGATGAATTTGTGTTATTCTTGTTGTTTGGAAATTCTGGGAGTTGTTTTGTTGGGCATATGAATTGGAGGTTTCAATTTTGCAAGAGAAAATTGGAAGATAAGCAAACAAGTTTAAGACACAAGTTATTTCTACTCTAGTCTTTGTTGTTTCTAATTGAAATCTGGGTATATGTTTTGGTTTTAATATGATTTTAAAACTGGAAAAATAATGAAATACAAGATGAAACTAATATTTCTATTTATTGGGTTTGATTAGACATTTGGGCATAAAATACAATGATACTTTGGGATTGTTTTTTCCTTGTTGGAAAAACGCGCATACAAATTTTATTTTATTTTTACTATCAACTCGATTTGAGAATTGTGGATATTCTATTTCATATGAAAATAATTATATGTATTATCCATATTTCACCCTAGGCTGAATATCAGATTAGCCACAACCCCGCCACAACCTCGTAGAGAAAGAACCTGAGAAATCACTTTCAAATCCTACGAATAGGTAGTAGAAAGACTCAGAAATGGAGTGGCGGAGGCTGAGAGAGAAGAAACAACCCTATGCGGGAAGAAACGACTCTGTCAAGCCATTTCATGCCTTAAATATATTTTACAAGCTATAGGTAGAATCAATAATAAAATTGCAGTGGTCAAAGAAGAAGGAGGCAGTGCCGCAGAGAGGCCAGGAGCAAGAAAGGGAAAAAATGACGAAGATTCAAAGTTTTCGGGCTTGAAACAGTTCAAGAAAAGGTCCAAAATTGACTAAGTATGGAGAAGCCGACGAAGAGAGCCATGTGTCTTAACGATGCTTCTCTAAAGATGAATCCAAAAAGAGAGACTCAAACAAGCACTGCATCTCCACGTGTCCCACGCCAGAAAGGAGGCAGGGTCAAATAGTCAAACAGAGTCAGAGGCGGACAAGGCGGGCCTCAAAATTGGCTAAGTATAAAAGTGCAAGCGGAGAGTGCCAAGTGTCAGCCTGACGCATTTCTAAGAGTTGGTCTAAGGGCGGAGACCCAAATGAGTGTGAGCTCGCCATGTAGCCCAGAGTCCAAAAGATAAGAGGGACCATTGAAAAGTCCATAGACCAGTGGAAGCCGACAAGTGTCAACTAGATGCTCCTCCAAAGGAGAGCTTTGAGTCGGCCTTTCAAACAAGCGCGGTGCCGCCACATGTCTAATCTCAGAAAGGGGTAGAGTTAGTTGAACTGTTAATGTATAGGCCAAGCCGGCAGAGGTTGCCAAGTGTCTAAATGATGTTGATTCAAGGATTGAATAGATAAAGGGTTTTTCAAATGAGTGCTAGACTGCCGTGTGTCCCAATCCAAAGCGGGCCATCAGGAGGAAAGTTGGTTTTCACCCCTTGTTATTCTAAAAGGGGTAAAAGTTGCAAAAATGGCCCAAAGATCCGCCCAAAGGAAAAAGTCAAAGTTTGAACCCGAGTCAAAGCCAAAGCGGGGAGGTGGAGGAAAAGGTGAAATTTTTCCTTTTCTCAAAAGGCACATAGACAAAAGGTGAAGCGCATTCCCGGCCAACCAAAGGGTGCCACGTATCCAAGCGGGGCTTCGGGGCTGCGAGAGTTTTTTTGAGTTTTGCGTTTTCTGCGCAAAAGGGAAAAAGATAAATTGCAGACCTGCGAGTTCGATTTTTGCCCTAAAGGGGGACCCATTTTTCAAATTATTTTCCTGCCCATTCGTACAAAATCAATACAAACTTTGAAGGGGCATATCTTTCAACTCAAGGCTCAAGATATTGCAAATCTAACACCATTGGAAAGATCTTGACCTCATCTATACCATGGAGGTCTGAAACTTTAATTTTTTGGAGGTTAGGTGGGAGAAAAATAGAGAAACGACCTCATGCCTTCAATGCAGGATCTCTTTCTTCCAACTACCAGATTAGATTTGACCTGTTCTGTCGTTTCCTCTTCCTTCAAGGCACCAAACTAGGGATTAATGCAGTAAAGATGGATTTTGGGGGCAGATTCTATTAGAGGCATTAACAACAGTAGTCGAGCTTCAACCTATTTTTCCTGCTTCTCTCTCTCTTCCTTCTATCTGATCGAATCTATAAATACAGGAGCGAGATTCATTGTAAAGGGTTGGACATTCTCTTGTCTTTTGCAGGGTCCCCTTTCCTTCTAGTAAAGGACTCGTGGAGCTCAGACCTTCCATTAAAACTGAAATACGATTTCTCACCTCTTGGTTGTTTATTAATGTATTGTATCAATCTACAAAGCAATAAAACATGTTTTGTGATCGATTCTAGATCCTTTCCTGTCTTCTTTGATCTCATCTGGTCTCTCATTATTAATCTAGTTATCTGTGCTCGATTATTGTACGCATTTTATTCAATTTTTGTCTATCAGCAAAACAAGTGTCCATCATTCCTTCGGTGCATCATCTTGTAGTTTAGATTTGTTTTAATTTCTATATTGCTTCTATCCTTGTCTCCTTGGTAAAGTTTAGATTAGGATTAAGAGCAGACCCTCTGCAAGTTTCTACTTATGCACCTAAACAGAGGAATATGAAGCAACCTTTAATCTGGAGAGTCTTCCTGTTTTACAGAGTCCCACACTTTGAGGAATACTCAATGTTATGCAGATCACACCGAATGATTCTGCCTTAGAAAATCAGATCTATAGACTCATTTGGGGGTGTTGTGATTTTGCACTAACAATATGCACTGGTTGTTTTATTACTGGAAGTTTTTTTTCATTTTCTATCTAGAAATTTAAATAAAAATGTGAAAGGAATGAAACATCATGTGGGTTAGTTGAAAAAATAAAGAGATGTAGTTTTTCTCATTTTTGGTGTTTTGGGTACGAGTTAAAATGATAATATTTGATATTTTTGAATTCAGTTTTATGGATTTAAATGATAGGGGAGATATTTTTCATTATGGTCAATAATCTTTGCTCAGCTATGATTATTACTATAGATTGTTGGAAGCACAATGGAGTGAGAGGGGAGTGAATCAATCCTACAAATCACTTATCTCATTTACCATTAATATCAACATTCATTAACATCCATCCATACACATACATACAATATAATAGCTTACTAGGTGTGCACAATACATTCAAAGAATCATAACACATAAGAGAGAGCTCATAGACAAAAGATTTAAGTGGGAAACCCTCATGGGGAAGAAAACCCACTGAAACACAAACATTATATTGTCATGTTTCAAATTTAGTGAGGCACCAACCCCAGAAGGAGCACCAACCCCTAGTTTAGTAGATTACCAACCCTATAAGGAGCACCAAACCCTAAAGAAATATATAGTAGGATGTGAGATCACAATGACAACTATCCTTGAATCTTTGATTATAACTTGTGGCATGTAGAGGGAAAAAAGGCAAGGCGATCCATCCTTAAATTATAAATGATAAGATAATTGCACTGCTAAACATTCTTGAATATAGACAAGGAACCCGCCGGCCCCAAACTCATATATGCCCAACATACCGATTCCCTTCCTTCATTATTTTCCAGCCACACAAATGAGTTTGATAATTAACTTCACCATAGGAACAAAGGGCCAATACGAAGTATCCAACATATATGTTAGTGTGGTTACTGAATTGATTATCAAACCCTGTCCTCCTGTAATTGTGAATACAAAGCGTAGATAGATTTTTTCCTTGCCCGCAACACGGATTCATTCCAACTAAAGATAGTAATGGATTTGATAAAATGAGCATAACTAAATTTGGGCACAAAGACATGCATAACATCATCCCCAAGTAATAATGTAGTTATGGCCATCGAATCTTGCTATTTAAAGTACATGGGATGTCTAATCTTGTGATGATACGATGTGGCCGATATCAAACCCTAGTGCTTGGCCTCCCCTTTATATAATTTGGAATACACGTTCAATGTAAATATATTAAAATGTTGCCATCATCATGGAGAAAACAAAGTTAATATAAATTAATAATCCAAATAAATTCTAATGAAGAAAAAACAAAGATCAATTAAGATAAATATATTTTATTACAAAATAATTTATAATTAAAATATTGAGAAAGTTTATCATAGAATATAACAACAATAACGATCTATACTATATAAACACATAAGAGTTAATTTCCTTTTAAGTATTTGTTGAGTGGTAAAATTGGCTAAGTATTAGCCACGTGTGAAGGTTTTGAGCCATGCACAAGGGGTGCACAAAGGTGTGTGCACGTAAAATATGGAGTAGCACATGAAGTTTTGCGCATGGGCAAATAAAGTTAAAGACTTGGCTGATTTTCTGAATGCGTGGCTAAAAATAGGAAAGCAGAGGAGGAGTGGTGCTTAAGCAAGGTTTATATTTAGAAAAAAGAAGGATAGCTTGGGATGCACAAAGAGGAAGCCAAAATTGGGAAAAGAACTTGCAAAGACAAAAGAAGTTCATGAGTGGGCTGAGCTAATTATACGATTAAAGCAAGTATTATAATTAGGTTAATCTATTATTAACATAGGATGTAAGAGCATGCAAGTTTTATACACATGGATGTTTTTAAGAATGTAAGCATTCAGAATATTGTGAGAGAACGCCTGTTATTAGGAGAGTTCATGGGCGGTGAAGGGCAAGTCCCCACCCCTATATATTTATGTAATGTACGTCTTTATAATGATTGCCACATATAATATATATATATATATATATATATATATATATATATATATATATATAGAGAGAGAGAGAGAGAGAGAGAGAGAGAGAGAGAGAGAGAGAATGTGGGAGTATAGACCATGTATAATATTTGTTACAAATTCAGGTTCTGATGTTTACGTGCATGGTCTTGTGTATGGTTGCGATGCCTGATTATATGTATTCAACTTATATTATGTAGTGCATAATAATTTCTAATGGATAATTGTGGTTGGATAATAGTAGTTGATGTATCCGAAGATGTTGTTATAATGATGTAATCGATCTTGATTCTTGTTTATATAGATTTTCTTCCTTATTATATGTGTTTCCCGATTGACATGGTGATGATGATTATGCATGCTAACTTCCTGTCAAACATAACAAAGAAGGGACCTGGTAGTTGTGTGTGCTTCAGGTGAGCATTCAGATTTGTCTAAATGAGGTGTCAGTGTGCATAGCTTGTGTGTGAAAATAAAATACTACATTTTGGTTCTATTGTCGGGACCTCTTTTCATTTTGTTGGCCAAGATGTTTCATGTAGATGGCATATCGATTGTCTTTGGAGAGTATTGAGACTTGGGTAGAAGACGACAAAGATAATTTTGCACTAAGGTATGACACTGGACCTGAATTCAATGCATGAATGTGGGTGGAAAATAATATTTATGATTACCTATATGAGATGTTCTTTAGCTTTTTCCCAGTAGAGTTGTACCAGTGGTTGGCAGCTTGAGCATAAAAATGAATATACTTCCCCATGCCAAGATTTTGGATGAAGGAAGACTATCAAACTCTTTTTGATTCAATTGAGATGTAGACTAGAGTTGTGGATCATTAGTTGGAAGGTGTACTACGTAAATTTACCTTAGAATATGCTATGTTGACGTATTATTACCCTGAGAAAGAAAAATTCAAGTTTTTGCACGAGTCCACAGGATCCTACTTACGCGTGATACCTTTGGCTATCGAAATATTTATGATAGAGTTGGGATTTGAAAGATTACATATGGCTAAATAAATCCCCACAATGCGCAAAGGTAGGAGTAGGTGTGGAGAAGAATGACAACGGCCCTCGCAGAAGAAAGGAAAAGATAAGAGAGAAGACTCAAGTATAATGAAACACAATAGAGGGAAATTGAAGCGCCGCTGTTGTCGAGAAGAATGATGGTTCATGAAAGTTTTGAGACACTCGTGGAAGACAAGGAGACGCAACGTCATGTCCTCCTGACATTGGAAAAATATAGTAGGGAGACCCCATCGGATTCAGATGAGAGCGCAACAGAGGAGAGAGTAATAACCATGAGCACACATCTGATCCATCCTAGCTATCTAGCCCTTGCGCAAGGTGTTTTAGATCTAGAGGTAGTTGTTGAAGGGTATAGTAGTGAAGGAAAACAAGCAATATCCCTATGTGGAAAATGAGATACATGTAGATATAATTTTGTGTTAACTCAGGAAGTGCATCATAGGAATGTGCCCATGGCACCGCAACAAGGGTCAGTGTTTGGAAGTACTCTTGGGGGATTGTTTGCAGGGGTATCATTAGGATAGAGTATTAACACACAAACTATTATAAGCAGTTCTATAGGTACTACGACAACATAGATAATGGGGGTTCAGGGTCCAGTTTAGTACCACAACTGGGACATGAGGAATTTAATCTACTAGATTGTAAGCCACAACAAGGGGAACAGGAGGCTCATGAGGTTCAGGTTAGCCACCGTATGAAGGAAATCCTAGTGGAGGTTCAAGATTTGGGTTTGGTCCTAATCCAAGGTAGGGTCCACCTCCACAGCAACCACCTCTGAATTAGTCCCAGCAAACACCACCTCAAACACCACGGAAGCAGACACCTCAAGTCTTCTTTGAGATGTCTCTTCACTTACAATAATATATGGTTGTGGAGGATACTGCTAAGTATGTACATAAGTGTGAGTTAATATGGAGAGCAAAGTGTATTATAACACAAGATTGAAAGGTGAGTCAATTTTCCACCACATAATTGGTATAGAAAGTATGATCCACACTAGACTGCTATGGATTATGATTCTTTGTGCACTGTGTTTTTGGCTGAATTTTATATTCCATAATTTGAGTAGTAGAGCATTCGCGTGCTCAAGGACATCAAACAAGGTTTTTCTAAAAGTGTGAGAGAGTATGATTTGTGTTTTAAGACTCTACTTTCCAAATTATCTTATGATATCCACCCAAGTTAGCACACCAGTGGTTTTTTGGAGGGTTGCTAACTCTGTTTCGAAGATCTATATCTCATAAGACATATGCATACCTATGTGAGACATTGGAAGTAGCTTTGTGTGTTGAAGCGGTTGGAAGTACTGACACTAGAGTGAGCCCTTTTCTTAAGGCAAAAATATCAGTCATATATAAGTAGTTAGAGAAGAGTTTTGCTAATGCATCACATGAGACGCATATTGGTATATGGTGCACTGACTATGAAGTTGAGGGACATACAAAGGATAGTTGTCCACGCATGACTATATGCACATTGTTACAATCTTCTGAGATTTGCCACAAGAATCATGATGTCCATAATTTCCCTCTCTTACAGTGTGCGACGATGAAGAATGTATCCATGCACTGCAAGATTTTCAATGTGCACACTCATGATACGAAGGATTGTAGATTGATAGATCAAATTCATGAGACATGTGAGACTGGATTATGATAAACCACTATGGAAAGTAATTCTCATGTACATGAAGCTCATCCCATTGAAGGACACAATAGTGAAAGTGGATTTCGAGGAGGATATATGAGCAGAGATCATGTCGGAAGAGGTAGATTTATGTGTAAAACTTGGTACACTTGTGGATCTCTAGATCATTACCAACACAAATGTCCCCAAAATTTGGTGTGTACGTATTGTGGAAAGCAACATAAGGTTGAGGACCACCCTAAGCTTTATGATCACATGTGTAAGAATAAGAACAAGGGAAAAGACGTGGGGATGATCAAGTTACATCATGTGAAGAGTGATCAATGGATGTCAAAGAATATGTTTGATCCTAAGTTATAACCTTTGTTTGTTACTACATGTGCGGAAACAGACACACTCATGAGTCTCTTAAAGCTAAACCACACACACATCTAAAGCGAAGCAGTTATGCATGCCAAGTATCCAAATGTTGTTCATCAGAAGGAGGTCTACCAAGATACTATGGGGATCATCAGGGAGTTACAAGGTGAGATACAGTGCTTAAACGAGTAGGCTTATGAGAGAGAACGTGCGAAGAACATTGAACTTCCATAGAAAGATGTAGACAATCTGAAGGAGGCATGTACGATTCTACAAAAGGAGAATATGATCCCAATGCTAGGGAAATGACTACGTGAGAAGGCACCGTGCATTGGAGTTGAGCGTGAAAGTCAAATACTACATGTGAATTTGTTGTCACAGAGCCATGAGTATGAAAAATAAATTACTTTATACGTAGCAATTGATGGTTAGTTGGTGAGTAACAGTTCGATTGACATAGACGCTGAGGTGAATGTTCTGACTTTGGATGCATGTAACCAGATGGGAAGACCATCATTGTAGCCATCTTCCAATGTGGTGTATATGCTGAAAAAGATGAGATCCATGCCTATTAGGATTTTGAAGAATGCTTTGATTACCATTCATGGAACCAAGTTTACTAGAGAATTTGAAGTGTTAGAGCTGGCTGAAGCAGACAAGTTTCCCACACTACTTGAGCGTCCTTGTTGTTATGTAAATAATGTTGACCTGTAATTCAATAAAAGATATATTAGTTTTGAGAACAAGAAAGAGCGTGTTGTCATACCCTTAGATGATCTGAAGGTTGCACCCTATATTGAGCTTGTGAGCAAATAAAAGATGAATAGGATTGACCTGCACATAGTGCGTGATCCTAAGAATATAGAGCCCTATAAGGAAGGCATGCTTCAGTGGGAAGATGAGCAGTCAGTTAACAACACCACTAGTGTTGCTTGTGATATTTAGGCCTATGAAATGTATGAAATGGTCGGGCGCGAGATGATGGGGAGAGTAACTAGAATGATTAGGCCGCGCATGGTCAAATGTTTCTGCAAACCTCAATTACCTAGGTATACCAGTGAAGAGAAGCCTGAATATTTTTTGCACGCCATGAAAGAACAATGGAAGAATGAAGGTGATAGAAGGAATATGCTAGTTTATGTGTTTTGGGAAACAGAAGCGCACTAGTGGGAAATACACATGGATAGCTTGTTGGTTGGCGAGAAGTGATAATTTTCTTTTCAACAAGGTTTATTAGGAACAATGTGCCTACACTTATCTATGAGTATTATGGAAAGACTCCTTCTTTGGTACACATTCATAACTTTGAGAGACAATGGGCACAAGGTTAGGAAGCTTTACCACCATATCTATGGGTACATAAGTTCTATTCCACTTTGTGTGGATGTACACGAGCGTGGTATTTACATGCTAAGCTCAAGGAAGAAACTACAAGCTAATGAGATATGACTGAAGGTATGGCTCACAGTTTGGATTACTTTTGTGATAAACCTCCAGTCCATGAGGCCTTGTAGATTATGAATTGCATCACATTAGGGGATAGCGTGAAAGTGGAGGAACTCATGCTTCAGTTATATGGAGAATCTGATTCCAACACGCATGTGGAAATATTGGAGATAGACGAGATATAATTGAGTAATGCCTAGAAAGAGAAAGAGAGAGGGAACTTAGTCTACCTAATTAATGATGAAGAGGTCAAGAATTTGGATATTAACCACACAAAGGGTGTGCATGAGGTGATGGAAACAACAGATGAAAGGGCACACATGTATCATGCTCCTATTAAGATAAAGAAGGTCAATATTAGCACTTAGGATGCACCAAAGGAATCCATCATTAGAGACTATTGGTTAGAAAATGAGGTAATGAAGATCATTGAGCTATTAAGAGACTTTCAAGAATTATTTCCACGGGGCTATCATGAGTTGAATGGAGTACACCCCTCATTGGGAGAGATGAATATATTAAGCTGAAATAAGGTGCGTGTCTGATCTGGAAGAGGCCTTACAGGATGAACCTAAAACTATGCGTGAAGGTGAAAGAGGAGATAGACAAGATGATTGAGTCTAGAATCATTAAACCAATTGAGTATTCTGATTGGGTTAGCCCTATTTTATCAGCATCAAGAAGGAAGGGTGGATAAGGATTTCTATAGATTATAGGGAAATTAATACTTCATGTGTCATAAATATTTTTCCTACACCATTCATTGAAGAAATCCTTGAAGGAGTTGGAGGGTGTAAGACTTACTCCTTCACTAATGGGTTCTCAGGATATCACCAGGTGCGCACTGCGTGCAAGGATCAGGAAAATACTGCCTTCGCCACCTAATGTGTTGCATATATGGATATGTTGTTTGGACAAAAGAATATGCCGGCAATATTCTCAGCATAGTTATGCAGGCTTTTCATGACTTCATTCACAAGTTCTTACATGTCTATCTAGATGATTGGATTGTCTATGGGTCGGTAAAGGATCACTGTGATAACCTGCAGCTCATGTTTGAGAGATGCATGTAGTTAAGCATCTCTCTTATCATCAACAAGTGTATTTTTGCTACACCTTTTGGCACTTTCCTTGGGCACATAATTTTTAAGACTGGGTTATTGGTAGACCTAGCTAAGATTGCAGTGATTTTGGGATTAGAAGAACCTACCAATCAGATTGAAGTGTGTGGATTTTTTGGGCATACTAGCTATTATAGAAATTTTATCAAGTGATATGCAAGGATTGTGGCTCCCCTTGAAGAGTTTCTCAAATCCAAGGGATATTTTTATTAGGGTGATTCACAACAACAAGCATTTGAGACCTTGAAGGAAAGACTAACTACTGCTCCTATCTTGTGCTTTTTTTCCCAGAACAAGTCCTTTCATGTACATGTTGATGCCTTTGGTATGGAAATTGGTGCAGTCTTGACACAACCTAGAGAGGGTAATGTGGATCATCCCATATATTTTACAAGTAGGAAGTTAACACCAACAAAGCATAGTTACACTACGACAAAGTGTGAGGCATTGTCTGTGATCTACACTCTTCACAAGTTTTGATAGTACTTGTTGGCTACACCATTATTTTTCTCTACAGACCATTGTCATTGAAATATTTGGTCAAAAAGTCTATTTTGCAAGGGCACATCTACTGGTGGATACTTATTTTTCAGGAGTTTGATTTCACAGTTGTTGCAAAGCTAGATAAGAGCATTTTAGGGCCTGATCATTTATCAAGGATCAATTTTGGAGAGGATGCGCAAAGTATTGATGAAACTATGCCTCATGCATAGTTGTTCATGTTGAATCGCGCACTTACATATCTAGAAGATATAGTAGTATTTTGCGCACCGTACTTGCACTGGAAGGGATGAAAACATTGAAAAAGAAGTAGTTTGATATTCACATGGCACCCTATCAGCTCATTGGAGGATACTTATATAAGATGAGCCGTGATGAGGTCTTGCACATGTGTGTTTTGGAACATGAGCGCAAAGTCATTATGGGGGAATCTCATGGAGGTATTGTAGGAGGACATTATGCATCAGATGTGACTACGCACAAGATCATTTTAGTTGGCTTATGGAAAGAGACATTGTACAAGGATACCGAGGCTTTTGTTTAAGCATGTGATCACTGTTAGTAACTTGGAAAGCCTGAGAGTAGAGATGAAATGTTGTTGCGACCCATAGCGAGCACGTAACCTTTTGGGAAGTGGTTTGTTGACTTTGTTGGACCTATTGCACCACCCGTATATCAGACAAGAGCAGGCTAAATAATCACATACATAAATTATTTGACTAGGTGGGCAGAGGTTGCACCTACAAAGGATTGTATTGTAGCCATGTCAATAAGATTCCTTTGGCAAAATATCATTAGCCTGTATGACTGTCCATTAAGCTTGATTAGTGATAGAGGAACTCATTTCTTGAATGAGACAATCAAAATTTTGTTAGCAGAGTTTATGGTGCACACCATAAAACTACCCCTTATCACCCTCAAGCTAATTGTACTGTAGAATATTTCAACAAGATCCTGGGACAAACCCTTACAAAGATTTGAGATGTTGGAAGGAAGGACTAGGACTATAAAGTATCAACTCTACTTTGGGCTTACAGGACCCAATATAAACAATTAAACAAGTCCACACCCTTTTTGTTGGTATTTGGCATAGAGGTGGTACTACTTGTGGAATTTTATTTACCATCCTTGCGTATTGTGCACATAGGAGGTTTAACAGATGAAAATGTTATAGAAGAGCACATTGAGAAATTAATGCAACTAGATGAGCAACGCAAAATTGCACATTAAAGCCAAAAGATAGAGAAGGCACGACATAAGGCTTGGTATGATAGACACATTAAGAGAAAGTCTTTTGCAGTTGGGAATATGGTCCTTTTGTATGAATCCAAGTTTTCACGCCAACCAGAGAAGTTGAAGTTACATTGGTTGGGACCTTTTGTAGTAACCAAGATACTTCAATCAAGTGCATGTCAATTACAAGCGCTAGATGGCACCATGTTACCCAATTAATTCAATGGGAGTAGGTTGTAGCCCTACTATAAATAAGCTTCTTGGTGTTTGTAATAAGGAAGTATTGCCACATAGATTATTTTTCCCTTCATGTATTGTTTTTGCTTTGTTTGTTTTGTTGTAATAAGTGCGCTTTCGCACAGTAAGCTGATTACTATTTATTAAAATGATGTACAAAGGACCACACATACATTTGATGTGGGGTGGAAGTAGGTATGTTCCCTGAAAAAGAAAAATCGGATGATGGGACATACGTTGGAGAAGATACAGAGTTGCGCGTGACATTAGTGAAATGGTAGGTGCGGGGTTAATAAGAATTGTGAATGAGCAAAGGAAAATGAAAGTGTTGCAAGTGTCTAGGTAGGATGGTGCATAGTGGGAGTTGTTCTAAAGGAAATCCATGCGAATAAGAGGCGGTGTAGTATAACTCAAGGAGAGCAAAAACAAGATATATTACTTGGAATATGGCATAGGAGAAGATGATTTGCGGTGCAAGGTAATGTGCATGGATGTATCTAGTATTGGGAAGTAGTAAGCATGCCTGAAGGTTATGATTGTTGCACGCCTGAAAGAAATTAAAAAGTGGCTTAGGAGGAAAAAGGTGTGTTAAATGGAAAAAGTACTTTCAAAACTTTAAAGTGAGAAAAGGCATTTTAAAAGTGAAAAAATAAATTGATGGAAGTTTTTAAAATTTCGAAAAAGCTATAAAAAGGGGCAAATCGAGTTATTTGCTACCTTGCATTTGAGAAATTCGAGTGACCATGTAACTCGGTGACAAAGAGTGACAAGGAGAATTGATCAACAAGCAAACTAGAATAGTTTGCAAAGGGTACTAACATGGAGATCCTTTGAGAAAAGTGGAAGGTTAAGTGCAAAGTTTGAGCAAGAAGCTAGGGCACAAACAATTAGCGTTTGTTGGAGTTGGAAGTTTAGCAGATAGGGTTTCCAGGGCCATCTCCTGCGACTTGAAGGTTTAAGACTTGGAATTGTGAAGAGCACTTAAGGAAGACTTTATAATTCTCGTGTAAGGATTTGGTGAGCAAGAATACCTAGGACATGAGTTGAAGTAATGAAATGGCACCCAAGAAACTAACTTCGTCATCACCAAAGGGCAAGGGACAAGTTAAAAATATTGAATTTGAAGACCCACCAGGGGAGATATATTTTGAAATGAAATATCCACCGGGTGTAATTATAGAACATTCATGGAAATCACTGCTCGTAACGTGAAAAAATAGTGAATTTAATCACTGAGCGTTAGGACATAAGGCAATGTTAAACAAGGACATGTTATGGGAGCTACTAGAGAGGAAGGACGAAGGATGGGTATTGATGGATGACTCGGTGAGGAAGAGTCTTAATAAGGTAGGGGTCTTATAGTTATTTAAGTTGTCATACTTTGGAAGACCTGCACACCTCTTCTAGTGGTTAATGTCGAAGGTGCGTAAGGATTATTTCTACTTCATGGGTAGACGGATGAGGATCTCAACCCGTTTGATTGGGTATGTAACATGGCTTTAAGAGGATTGAGACTTGCGTGATGATACAAAGATTGATGAAAAGGGAAATAGATTATAATATGACAGAGGGGTTCGGGCCATAAACGTTGACAAGATAGTAAGCCCTATAACTAGGCTAGCAACCCGACTAGTTAGTTGTAAACTCGACACTTCCGGAAGATGGACGGAAGTTAATAAGAAGCTCCTCTATATTACACATAAAATGGCACATAAAACATAATATAACATTGCACAGTTCATCGTCGTTGGAATGATTAAGGAGGCAGGGGAGTAGACCGAGGAAGGATCAAAGATCACATGGGGCTCCATCCTTCTACTCGTTGCATTATGGGAAGTGGGTGTCCCTGATGGTCTTGAAGATGATATGTGGATCTACCGGGTGTAAAACCAGTCTCTCGTGGTCCACTTTGCAGACTTCACCTGCGAAGGGGCCTTTAATAATCAATATAAGGCTCGCTTGGAGAATTGGTATAGCATGATGCGCGGAGCATTTGAAAATGAATGGAACATACCAAAAGAGCTACTTAAAGTGGTAGGAGACCAAGAAAAATTTTCAATAATGCAACACTTTAGCCTTGTAAGGTTCACGATGGCTAGAGGAGAAATGGGGCCATGGTGCAAACTACATTTTGCATTCATATCAAATCATTTCAAGTGTGTGGTGCACAAGATCAAGGACACACAAAGAATGATTTTTGATGCAGAAAAGGTGGTTTAAGATTGGCATACTTTGTGCACCACCTACATATAACTTCAAACATGCATACTAGGAGACCATAGAGCCAGACACTTTGGACCTGAACCCGATAATGAATGTCACAATCAAGGGTATGATATGTAGGGTCTTTGTGGCTTTGCACCCAAAGACAAATGATGGAGAAGAAATTGAGGTTTGCAACACTCATCTGCCTTAAGCAAAGAAAAAACACCATCCCCAGCCTAAGAGGATCTGAGAGGAGACTTCAGAAGAAGAAGAAGAAGAAGACGAGGGTAGTACACTTTATCATACGCGCTAGAAAGAGATGCACTACAAGAGGAGGAAGTATAGTGAGGGTGGAGGACCTTATCAACTAGCGAAGGCGAGTCCAATGAAGACTAAGAAGGGGCACGTGGGAACCCAGGTAGTCTCCAATGATGAGGACTTAAGACGAGAAGGTAACGAAGGAGTTAAGACATGTGGAGACCACACAAGATATGGAAAAAGAACCTCTAGTTGATGTAGATCCTATCCCGGACAAAGGGAGAAGCGAGTACCTATGCGCAAAGAAGAAATGCACAACTACTTGGAGGATCCTAAGGAAGATAAGTATGGAAATGACTCCTATGTGATTAGAGAAGATAAGGGCATTGGAGGATAAATAAACACATGGCCATTTAGTTCGAGGAAGCCACAAACCAAGGTAAAAGTTGTAAGAAAAAGAAGACCTCCCCAATCACCACACATGAACTTTGTTAACGATCCTACGCAGGTATTAAGGGAAATGTTTCAAAGCATGGTAAACATAGAGAAATTGTATGGATGGAACCTAGTGGACAAGAAAGGAAGGCTCTCATGAACGAATAAAATGGTATCATGGAAAATGCATATGCATTTAGAAGAGCCAGAGTTTGAGATCAACAACATGTCCCCTTACCACACTGGAGTTGAAGGAGTCAAGAAAAAAGTATAAACATGTGGACCCCATATATTTGACTGATGAGCAGGTATGTAATGCCTTGAAAAAAATGGCTATTGAGGTCTGTCATCACCAATCCGGCACTATGATAATTCTTCACCGGGAACTCCTCGTGCTATGATTATTTACTAATACATAGCTTTTAGTTTGGTGGATGTAATCTAAAAACACAACAACAAACATAACACAAGAATACCATAGACTATGATAAGAAGGAATGATGATAAATCTGAAATATAAGTGTAAATTATAATATCAACATGAAATTGTTACAATCTCACCCATGAGATACTTCAAGTATTACTGACTTCACTTGCCTTCCAACCATAACTATGGGAGAAACTTCACAATTACACCTCTTAATGGCTTTTTTAACACACCTTCAAAATGATGGCTTCATTTACACATTTATTCATACAATATTTCTCACTACTTCCTTCTATGCTAAATGAGGGGAGTGACCTCTCTATTTATAGAACTTCCAAGCTTATCCATCTTATCTCTAAGATAAGATCAGAAATCTACTTTGACGAATCATATTCCATACCTTAACTCTTATCTGTACATGTAAGCTTATCTTTTAAGATAAGATAAACCTTATCATTTCACATGGGTTCCACATTTTTAGACTTTTTACAAATAAAATACATAAAATATTTATGACCTCACTCATTGTCCTTATTACCAATATAATATTTCTAATTCCTAATCATGTAGACCCTACTTCTCTACTTACCTTAACTTTGACATTTTAACATTACCGGACCACTTACGACAAATATTTACTTTTTACCACAACATTCCTATTGTACTTTTGACTATTACCATAATATACATTATTGGCGGCATCGTACCAGTAGCGCATTATCTTCTATCAGACGCTACTACTAATTATACTTAACAACATCCTATTCCTAATACATACATTAATAAAATAGAAATTACGGAGGAAAATTTTAGTGTCGACATCTTCCCCCTTCCTAGCTTTTACTTTGTCCTCGGAGTAGACTATTCTGGTGCTTGGAAAATCTTTAACTTGTAATGGTTGACCCATTTCGTAATGGGAGTGCCATCCAATTCCTCCAGTCGGTATGTACCATTTTTATGCACAACTGCTATTTTGTAGGCCCCCATCCATTTTGGAAGAAATTTTCTCTGTCTTCTTTTTTTTGTATCTAGAATCATATACTAGAACCAAGTCATTCACATGAAATGGAGACCAACAGATCTTTTGATCAAAGTATTCCTTCTGCTTCATTTTCTTCTTATAGCTTGTATCTTTCACTATTTCCCTCATTTCCTCTAGCAAATGAAGATGTACCAACCTTTCTTTTACTCAATCACTTTCATCCATCCTTTCATTTTTCATAACTCTCACAGTGGGAATATCAAACTCAATAGGAAGAACTGGATCAATGTCATAAGCCAACTGAAATGGGGAGTATCATGTTACCGACTTTGATGTTGCCCTATATGCCTACAATGCTGCATGAATCCTTTTATCCCACTTATGTACTTGCAAGGCTGCATCTTTTGCTAGAATTTGACACAACACAAAATTTGTTTGTTCCACCTATCCATTTGTGCTTGGATTGTATGTTGTCTTCCTGTGCTTAATAGAAAACTTATTGACTAGGGCTTCTACCACCTCATTAATGAAGTGGCTTCCTTGATCTGTTACAATTTCTAATTGACAACCAAATTTGGTGACAATACGTTCATATATGAACCTTGCCACTTCATCCATGGAAATTGTTTTCAATGGCCTAGCTTCAACCCACTTGGTTAAATAATATGTGGCAACTACAATATACTTATTTTGGCATGGGATAGTTGGAAGTGGACCTACAATGTCTATTCCTCACTTTTCAAAGGGACCAAGTGGAAGAATAGGGCATAATGGAGTTGACGAAGTCTTATGGTTACCATGTGTTTGACAAATATCACATGTCTTACAATAATTATAACAATCTCTAAAAAGAGTGGGTCAGTGATAACCTGCATCCAAGATCCTTCTTGCTGTATGTTGTCCAGAGAAGTGTCCTCCACATGTACCATTGTGGAATTCTTCTATCAGCTCCTTCCCTTGATCACGTCCAACTGCCCTCTTGTATTGTCCATCAAGTCCTATTCGAAATAATACTCCATGCAGAATAGAATATGGACGACTAGCTTGAGTAATCTTCCTCTTAGTCTTTGCATTGGCACCACCAGGAAACTTGAATTCATTCAGATAATTTCAAATATCTATGTATTCACTAGGGATTGTGTTAAGGAATAACAATGCTGCATCTGAGAAATCATCATCATCACAAAATGAACCTAAACCATTATAGGCTCGAGAGAGTGCATCTGCATTGACATGCTTCTTTCTTGGCCTATCTATAATATCAAATTCAAATTCTTGTAGCAAAATTATCCATTTTGTTATCCTCCCTCATGGGTTAGGCTTATTTACAATATATTTTAGAGCCTGATGATCTGTTACAACTATAAATTTATGCCCTAGTAAGTAATTTCTAAACTTCTTTACAGCAAAAATGATAGGTAGAGCCTCTTTTTCAGTTACAGTATAATTTACCTCAGCACTGCTCATTTGTCTGCTCTTAAAGTAAACTGGATGATCATTCCCATTTTTATCCTTTTGGCTCAGAGTACTTCCTAGTGTTACATATGAGGCATCAGTATACACAATGAATGGCTTGCTCCAATCTGGATTCTTTAAAATAGGTGAAGACACCAGGGCTTCCTTAAGTTGTTTAAAAGCTTCATGCGCCTTATTTCTTGGTTCATAAGTAACATCCTTCTTCAAGAACTGGGTTAGTGACTGTGTAATCTTTGAGAAATTCTTGATGAACCTTCTATAGTAACCCATATGGCTTAAAAATGATCTCAACTTACTTCTATTCATAGAAAATGGTAACTCTGTGATTTTTGAAACTTTATCAGGATCAGTACCAATACCATCCCTGGATACAACATGCCCTAACAAAACGCCTTTAGAACATCTAAAGACACACTTTGTAGGGTTTAGTGAGGCTTGTGCTTCATCTAATCTTTGAAATGTTGTCTCCATCTGGTGCAGGTGGTCCATCTTGCTCCCATAGATGCAAAAATCATCCAGAAATACTCTGATGAAGTTCCCAATGTAGGGTTCAAACACCCTATTCATCAAATGATGGAATGTTGTCGGAGCATTACACAACCCAAAAGACATAACTCTATAAGCAAATGTTTCCCAAAGAGTGGTGAACGTGGTCTTCAGCTGATCTTTCTCCGCTATAAGAACTTGGTTGTATCCACTATATCCATCAGCAAAACTATAACACTCCTGGCCAGCTACTTCATCCAAGATCTGATCTGAGAATGAAAGAGAGTAATGATTCTTCTTTGTTGCCTTATTGAGCTTCCTATAATCAACATAAATGTGTAGCTTCCCATTCTTTTTTTATTGAGATCACAATGGGAGAAACTCATTCTAAATTCTCCACAGCAAATATGAATCCTGCATCAAACAACTTATCTATTTCTTCTTTTACAATCTTGGAAAAAATAGGATTCATTCTATATGACATTTGCTTTATGGCCTTAACACTATCTACCAACTCAATAGAATGTTCTACCCAACTTACTTGACGGAGTTCCTTGTAATCAAAAGTGAATAGGTGTATGTACTTTCGAAAGAGCTAGAGATAGGATTCCTTCTCACTCTCCATCACAACATCACTAATCTTTATTTGTTGGAGATGATCATCAATTTCTTCTTTAGATAATTGTAGGGGTTCATGAGTCGCTGTGACTGGAAGGATATCCATGACCGAAACATCAACCTCACTTTCTTCATCTCCTGTGTCCACTTCACTAGTACTAGAGTAATCAGAGGATGTCCAATCAACAGTTTCATCACTTGAATCCACAGGTTCTCTCTTATGATGCTGAGGGATCACGTTTATCTTCACCCTCTCTCTACCACGTCCAAGTGTCATGAAGCCTTCATTCCAACAGTTTCTTGCATGAACTCTCCTTAGCCATGGTCTTCCCAACAACATTGGCTACGCAATAGTACCATTTTTCATCACCTAAAAGTCTACCACACATATAGCACCCATAACAAATATTGCCACATTTGAAACAACACCTGTTGGTTTAGTTTTTCCCTTATTTAATGACCTTAACATAAGTGTTGAGGGGCAATCAATTTTTAAACCCAACATATTCATTACAGACTCGGTCATTACATTAACTGCAACACCTCCATCAACTAAGACATCATGAATTGAAATACTATTACATAATACCTCAGCTTGTGGAGTGTAGGGATCCACCTCTGCCTCCAAAACAAGGACCTCAACCTCCTTCCTTCGTCGAGCATTGAGTCCACTTCGCAGCTCCCGCCTCTTCTCAGAAGACATAGCCAAGAGTTGACCATATGTAATATTTGCAGGCCTTTTGGACAGATCTTCTAAGATGGAGTATGGTCCTTGTCCCTGTGAAATCAGAAAATCCTGCACACCTAACTTTCTTCTCCTATGTTTGTTACTAGTTTCTCCTTTCATCTTCTTAGGATCATTTCTATCTTGGTTATCTTTTCTTTCTTTCTTTTTGTTACAAACACATCTACTTCATTATTTATGCTCTTATCTACTACATCAAAAGAATTCACAGGTGTTTTTCCTTTATCATTATCTCTTGTACCAGATGTAGAAGCTCTATTTAGACAATTATACTTATAATGACCCTTTTTATGACAACCATAACATACAACTTCAGAAATATTTCTTTTTCGACCTCTATCTCTTCCCTGAGAACTAAATTTTTTTCCTTGAAGAAGATTAATAGTTAACTGGCCCATCTTCCTGAGCAGATCTTCATACTCAGTAGATGTACTAGGAGAAAGATTTGTGCTCACTGAAAGTGGTTGTAGATTCTAGACCAAAGGTGCTAGTATAGGCTCTACTTTATCAAAAATTTCTTTGGGCTCCTCTTCCATGCTTTCTTCTTTCCTTCTTGCAATCTTTTTTGCTTGTTCAATGGTAGCTGGGCAATCATACTTCACTCGTTGTCTGATCTCTAGCTTTATCCCAAGAATGAAGTGCTTACAAAGGAGATTATCCACGTCATTCATCAACCCATCCGCTAATCCTTCCTTTCGGATCTGGGCATCGAGCTTCCTCCTTAGCTCTAGAACACGAGCATGATAATCCCTTATCTTTTCCTTCTCTCCTTGGGATAGCTTTGTGATATCGATCATGAGATCTGCATATTTCTATTGTTCACCAAATTCATCAATAAAATTTTTAGTTAATAAATTCCATGAGTTTTTCACATTATCACCTAGTGTTTCAAACCACCTAAGGGCTGAACCATCCAAAAAGGTAGGAAAAAATTCAGTCCATTGTTCCCTTCTTATAAGGTCATTACAAATACAAGATCGTTTAAACTCTTGAATGAAAGAGGAAGCATCTTCATTAGATTGGGCTGAAAAAACAGGAATCTTCCCCATTTTCAAAAGTAACCACAGTGAAATACCAACCCACAAGTACAATCAACAAAACTTATGTGCACAAATAATTAAAATCACTATAATAGAAAATAGAAATGACCACGATAAACTATGGTAAAACTTGACATTGCGGTACTGCTGTGGTAAAAATTCATTTTACTGTGGTAAACATTATTTACAGTAAAAAATGAAGTTACTGCGGTAAATACTATTCACGGTAAAAAGTGACTTTACCATGGTGACTACTATGCACAGTAAAAACAAGGTTACCCTGCAAATGTTTTTTGACTAAGTCGGAATATCTCTCCAGAAAATCCACCAACGAGGAATGGTCCCGGCAACGAAACCAAAATGTCATCACTAATCTGGCACTATGATAATTCTTCACCGGGAACTCCTCGTGCTATGATTATTTACTAATGCACAAGTTTTCAGTTTGGTGGATGTAATATGGAAACACAACAACAAACATAACACAAGAATACCATAGACTATGATAAGAAGGAATGATGATAAATCTGAAATATAAGTGTAAATTATAATATCAACATGAAATTGTTACAATCTCACCCATGAGGTACTTCAAGTGTTACTGACTTCACTTGCCTTCCAACCATAACTATGGGAGAAACTTCACAATTACATATCTTAATGACTTCTTTAACACACCTTCAAAATGATGGCTTCCTTTACACACTTACTCATGACAATATTTCTCACTACTTCCTTCTATGCTAAATGAGGGGGGTGGCCTCTCTATTTATAGAATTTCCAGGCTTATCCATCTTATCTCTAAGATAAGATAAGAAATCTACTCTGACGAATCATATTCCATACCTTAACTCTTATCTGTACATGTAAGCTTATCTTTTAAGATAAGATAAACCTTATCATTTCACATAGGTTCCACATTTTTAGACTTTTTACAAATAAAATACACAAAATATTTATGACCTCACTCCTTGTCCTTATTACCAATATAATATTTCTAATTCCTAATCATGTAGACCCTACTTCTCTACTTACCTTAACTTTGACATTTTAACATTATTGGACCACTTACAACAAATATTTACTTTTTACCACAACATTCATATTGTACTTTTGATTATTACCGTAATATATATTATTGGCGGCATCGTATCGGCAGCGCCATTATCTTCTATCGGACGCTACTACTAATTATATTTAACAACATCCTATTCCTAATACATACATTAATGAAATAGAAATTATGGAGGAAAATTTTAGTGTCGACAGGTCACACGAAGAAATCTGGATCAGGGGGCTACCATGATGATCATGGTAGAGAATAAAGAGCGCGAGCTAGAGAGCTTGAAGAATGACATAAAAAAGGAACATAAGCACACCAAAGAAGCCTATGACAAGGCAAGAGCTTTAGTGAAGCAGATCATAGGTGCATGCCCTACTTTGGTGAGCCATGCCCGAGCTAATTACAATGATGAGATGAAGTACCTTAATTGTTGAATATCAAGAGTGGCATGGGGCCATCAGCCGAAGAGTTTTCCAACGAGAAGGAATAGAACAAAGTTGCCTTAGAGGCCAAGATAACTGAGCTTGAGGCTATACTCACACGAGTCAGGAAAGCCAACAAAAGGGTAGAATTGGCATTTGATAGGTTCCAAAAGAGTGACCCTATCATCAGTGTGCATGTCGTTAAGGAGGATGTAGACATCAAAGTGATACAATAAAAAACAACCAATTAATAAGATTGAGTGCACAAAATTCATGGCAGAGGTGTCAGCGCAGAAGGAGTTAATAAAGGCCACGAGGGACACATTGGAGTTCCAGATCCAATAGTTGTAGCTTTTGGTTTTGGAATGCATGGATATGCTAGAGGGAGTAAGTGTTGAATTGAGTGTGGTCATTAAGGAGCTAAAGGGGAAAGTGGATGAGTTAGCATCTGACCAAATACCAGGCATTGTAGAGGTGACACCTAGAAAGGCCACATAGGAGCTCATGGAGTGGAAAAAGTTTTAAGGTGAGTTAAACACAAAGTTTCTAGAGCTCCTCAAACAACCTCAAGCTTAATGCATTTGGTGTATAAGTGAGAAGTCATTCGTTTTGGGCTTATGGTATTCTTGACCTTATTCTCTATTCTTTGATATTATTTGATTCATTTATTCGTTGGAGGTTTAAGTTGGGTAAACACATTGTTAAGGACGGGAAATGACATTAGCGTGGGGTAATGTTGAGCGGCAAAATTGGATAAGTATTAGCCACACATGGAGGCTTGGAGACGCACGCAAGGGGTGCACGCGTACAAGATGGAGTAGCGCGTGAAGGTTCGCACATCGGTAGGCAAAGTTAAAGACTTAACTAATTTTCCGAAGGCGTGGCTAAAAATAGGAAAACATAGGAAGAGTGGCATTTAAGCAAGTTTTATATTTTAAAAAAGAAGGATATCTTAGGAAGCACACAGAGGAAGCTAAAATTGGGAAAAGCATTTATAGAGACAAAAGAAGATCATGCACGGGATGAGCTAATTATAGGATTAAAGCAAGTATTATAATTAGGTTAATCTATTATCAACACAGGATGTAAGAGCATGCAAGCTTTATACGCGTGGATATTTTTAAGAATGTAAACATGCAGGCTATTTTGAGAGCACGCTTATTATTAGGAGAGTGCATGGGCGATGAAGGGAAAGTCCCCACCCCTGTGTGTGTGTGTGTGTGTGTGTGTGTGTGTGTGTGTGTGTGTAATCTATGTCTTTGTAAGGATGGCCATGGATAGAGAGATCGTGGGAGTGTAGACCATGTATGATGTTTGTTACAAAGTCAGGTTGTGATGTTTATGCGCATGATCTTGCACATTGTTACAATGCCTGATTATATGTATTCAACTTCTGTTATGTATTGAATTTTGGTTTTTAATGGATAATTGTGGTTAGATAATAGCAGTTTATGTATCTGAAGATGTTATAATGATATAGTTGATCTTGATTCTTGTTTAGATAGATTGTCTTCCTTATTGCATGTGTTTCCCAATTGACATAGTGATGATGATTATACATATTGAATTCCTGTCAAGCATAACAAAGGAGGGACCTAGTAGTTATGCATGCTTTGGGTGAGCATTCAGATCTATATAAATAAGGTGCCAACACACATATCTTGTGTGTGAAAACAAAAGACTACAATAATTACATTCCATTTTTTAGCCCTCGGAGTTAGATTGTTGTCTATATTTGTACCAAATGGTGTAGGTAGTAAAATAAATCAAGTTCACCACTTCCATGGTGGAAAAAATCCAGTAGTAATAGTCTCAACGCCCGAGGTTTAGATTACTGTCCAGACAATCCGGTTTTCCATTTCTGTCAGTGGTTTTATGAATGACAGTAATGATGAAAATGCTTAGATAATGCCTTAACGTTGATGTGAATGAAGATAGTGCAATGGTTGTGTTGCGCATGGTGGCCAAAACCTAATCGTAGAAAAACTCCAGATGACACATCGTGTGAAATACTTCCACAAAGCCCATGATACAGAACTGTGGAAGGAGCCAAAATATTGAACTTATAACCACGGTCGATGGATTTTTATCGCATTTCGTCTCTTTATTTCTACGAAACCGACAACCCGCATTGAAATGGAAGAAATTGTGAACCCGATTCCCATTCTCTGGAAGACTGTGATTCCTTTTTCATTAGATCATGCTATTTGAAGTGCCTAGGTCATCCGATCTTGCAACAATACAACATGTACGACTGGAGTCAGACCCTAGTGCTTGCCCTCCCCTTTATATGATTTGGATTTCACCTTCGGCGTAAATAAAAATATAAACATATGACTATGACAATCAAACACTAGTTACAAAAAAATACGACTATGACAATCAAACAACATGTATAAAAAAAGTTGGCATTAAAAAGGCCTAGCTATCGACTAATTAATCGTTTAGATTGCAACATTATAGATACAAGCTCTCATAAAAACAATGAAAAATGAGTACAAGTTTAGTGCAAGGAGGAATGGTTTGTGTTTTTACGCTATGCCTCCTTATCCTTGTCATGCCTACACTTGTGATTAGACGTCCACTTGGAAGACGTAAAAACATCTGTTGGATTAGACATATCTTCATAAATTAGTGACATTGACTTTCTCTTTAAGTTGATATGAATGGTTTCTCTCTTTTTCTCCATTTGTATGATCCTTGTGTGCCAAAAGCTTCTATGTTATCAACTAAATATGATATGGAGATATATGATAAAACTCACAAATAAACAAACTTCTAGAAATATATAATGTTGAAGAAGAATGATGGATCGTTATCTGAGTGAGGTTCTAAGCCTCACCTTCTTCAGAAATCAAATATCTTGACCGTTGCCCTACTTTAAATTTGTCCACGTATACACTCTCCTCTGCTTTGGCTATAATTTTACCCAAATATTGAGATAAAATTTCACAAGTCAACTAAAACACAATAAACTGAGAATGAATGTCTGTTAAGCTGGTGAAATTCTAGAACTAGGCATAGATATTTGACATTTTCACCGCATTAGATACAAAATTTTCAGAGGTTGGCACCACATTTTCCCTTATGCCATGCCTTGCAAGATTGGGTTGGAGCATGAAGTTTGTAGTGGCTATCAACATACTTACCAACACAAACAACAAGCGTTGCTCTTTCAAGAGGTAGTTCATTGATCTAGAAATTGATTTGGGCTTGTGCGCCTTAGGGGAATACGACCCTGAATCTAAAGGGATATGAACTTCCTCATCCCTACGATGATTGAGGCTTGATTGCTTATGAATTTTTCTCGTGTTAGGGAAAAATAATCTATGCAAGAGATTAATTCAGAGAAATTGCATATGAATTTTGAATTGGGTATTCAACCAGGACACATTGCAATAGATTTAGGAAAAATTGCTTATGAAATTTGATTCAGGTACTCAATCAGAATACTTACCTGCTACCATCAAAGAATTTGGGCAATTGTCATTGCTCATGACAAATAAACAATCAATCCTAAACTGCCAAACCACACTTCACACAACATGAAAGATTTTGTTGTATTCAACCAAACTTGCACCAAACAAGCCAAGGCCCACACAATTTTACTAGAGATTCTAATATCAACCCCACTTCTATCCTTACAATTTTACATGAAAATGACCCACCCGCATATTTTGACAACATAAGTATATAAAGTCTCCCCTAAACTCTAAAAATATGCATCTTTTTCATTTTGACTATAACTGTAAATTCTCAAAGAGTTTATTTGGCAATCATGGCCTGACATCTATTGTCCACACAGACTCACAACACAAACTGGTGAAGAATAGTCAACTTACATGCATAATTATTTAGGGGATTATTTGGAAGAAGCCCGCATTAGCAAAAGATATCCATTAAAAAGGGAAACAAAAAAACTTCCAAAAATATATAGTGTTGAAGAACACTGATGGATCATTGTCTGAGTGAGGTTTTGAGCCTCACCTTCTTCAGCAAACAATTATCTTGACCATGGGATAAGTCCTCTTCCGCTACCCGTCCATCTACTACCATCGTTACCCTTCAAATCGATCTCCAACAAACTAATCTCAAATTGCATACATTGGGTCATAACTAGCAGAGAAATGCCAATGAATAATATGTGTTGCAAAGATGAAGAACAAAGAAAAATAATGCAACATCTTGTAATTGGAAATGTTGTGTTTATTCGTAGGTGTTTTCCCAAATTTCCACACACACCTTTATTTTGACATTGTAAAAATTAATAACAAGTGTCAATGTAATAAAATTTAAGGGGTGCAGGATTTAATGAAAAAGAGTACATGATTTAATAAACGACCCTGCAGGATTTAATGTTTGGCAGTGTATGATGTTACATTCCAAAAAAGTTAATTAAGCACTGACGACTCAAATAAACTATTATGGGTACCAAACAACTCTATATACAATTTTAAAACATCAATTTAAATCTTTTAAACACATGACAAGAGCAAATGATTGGGATTTCATATCATATTTGTTATGAGGAAAAATGGTAAGCAATATACTAGCAATCGCATGTGTACAATGCAATGTGAACACCGAACATAATATGCTATTTGATTTTGAGGGATAGTTATTTCTTTTGTAGTTGATGTAGATAAGGGGTGTGATTGACAATTCTGATTTTCTATTAAAGCCAAACAAACGTTGTAAAGTACATTGGAAGGGATGTTAAATAATAGTTAGTTGTATAATAATTGAATACAAATGCAAGTGAGACATGTAAGTTTGCTAACACTCACTCTTGAGAATGTAGTGTTGATGTCAAAGTAGATTTAAAGAACCACTCAGTGCTTTAACATATTAGCTCTCCAAGAAACATAAATGAGACAAAATATGCAAGCAACTATAAACGAACCTTAAATGTGATGACACCCTAAACTTTACAAGGCAAATTGCATGAGTAAACAAGGGAAGCTAACACCATTTCCATCCATTCTAGCCAAGGGTTCTAAGTCTAGGAATGTAACATTAAGATAGAAGATTAAAAAGAATGCTTAACTAGTATGAAAACAATGCAAAATCTAACTAAATATTCCTACTAATATGCTTGAATTACCTAACATGGGCCTAAATAGACCTAAGAGGGCAATAAAATGGTTATGGTTGCTACTCCAAACAAGGTGAAATAGCCTCTCCCAATGACTACTTGGTCATTTTGGATATCCACCTACTAACCGCATTGAAGGCTTTAAGCAAGTATTGAACTAGGCTATATATCATATTTATTATATGAGATGCAAATCAAAGCATGGTGTAAAATATAAATTAATGAGGTGCACCCTTTTTATAGTTTTCCTTTTGGTAAAAACTTGTATTTTGGTGCATGTGGGACTAAAATCCCCAAATTAGATTAGAATTGTTAATCATGATTAGGCCTTGCTAATCACAATTAGTGAATTACCAAGTGATTAAGAGGTGTGAAGCCTTAATCAACCGCTTAGGGTCAATTAGGAGGCTAGGATAAGCTTTTAAAGCTTGCTAAGATGATGTGGAGGTGAATGGATTGATTTTGAGTGGTTGGAAGAGGGGTTTGAGTCAATACTAGGGTATATTGACCAAAACAAGGGCAGAATAGGCTTAATTACCTAATAAACGTCAATTGTTTGTTTTGAAGAGGATTTTGACTTACGATTCGCCGTAAAGTGGCATCTTGAATGCAAAAGGGGTTACACAATCAACAAAGTATTGTTAATTGGCTAAAGTTGTAAGAAACTTTAGTTAATTAGCGAAAACCACTAATTATAATGGATTTGGCAAGAATGAGAGTGATTTGTGTGCATTTTGGCAATACGATTACAAAAGCGGAATTTAGGTGTCTACAAAATGGCTAGGGTACATTGTAGAGTGCTTTATTACCTCAAAGATTTTGGGAGCATCATTGTCAAAGATATTTTGTGCATATCCTATAATTATTGCATTCCATGAGACCGTATCCGTTTGAGGCATTTTGCAAACAAAATCCACTTTCCATTATACTTTGATGGATGTTCATTACCTTGTGCTAAGGCTCCCATATTGGTATAGAAAGGGACTATGCTGACAAAGGTTGTGGAGTCTGGGTTTGCACTTGTCAAATGCATTCACCTAAAACTTTTGAAAGCATTTTCAACAAACCCATTTTATGCATATCCTGCAACCATTTAAGTCCATGAGATCACATCTCATTGAGGCATTTTATCATACAATTCACATACCTTATCTATGCTAACATAATGTACAGGGGAAAAATAACATCCAGAATAACCAGAGTCCAACACTTCAATGGAAAAATAACATGTCATATTTGTTGAGTACTATTGCACATGACAATGATGAGTTGACCTATAAGGAGATTACAGCAAATCCCTGACATTATAGTGTACCAAAATGATACTTGTAGCTTGTTTTCGAGACACAACTTCTTGAGAAAGAAGGGAAGAGGCAATAAGATGAGCATGTAAAGCATTTAATTATGCATTCATACCTCAAGTGTTGACTGCAGAGGAGCCTTCCAATTTTGAGGCAAGTGAGGTGCAAAGGGGAGACTTGCAAATAGATTAAGAAATCAAACCAATTCACAGGAATATACTTAGACGGGGACATAATTATCAGAAGGAAAGGAAGATATTAGGTGTAGATGGATCTAAAATACTAAGTTTGAATCAGAAGGGGAACCTGCCATCGAATGCCAGATGAGTGGCTGAAGTACACAAGTAAAAAAAGAATTGGTTATGTAGAAACCTTAACACCTGTGGCTAAAGTGATCACCCTCTAATGTGTCCTTGCTTTGTTTTCCTGGTTTAAGTAAAATGTCCATCATCTGTATGTCAAGAATGCTTTGGTTAATGATGAATTGACTTGGGAAGTCTATATCGAGTAGTCATGTGGATATGCAAAAGAGAGCAAAAAAATCTATTGTTTTGCCTCAAAAAGGTGTTGTATAGATTAAAGCGTGCTTCCAGAACCTGTTATGCTATGATTGATGACTATTTCTTGCAAAATGGGTTTCAAAAGTCTTCAAAACAATAAAATTTGTTCTTTTTTTAAATTTATGTTAAAAAAATAATGATAAACAACAGGTCTTGTCAAGGCCAAATGCGGGACTCGCAAGTCTTGACACGAGACTCGTCGAGTCTGCCAAATTTACCCCAAGCACTTCACAATGTTTCATAAATTTTGTGGATGCGAAATTGAGGACATGTATTTCTAGATTCCTAGAGAAGTTTTTCCTGGAGTTTTAATTCAAGAAAAAACAGAGCAACAACAATCACTTTTTCAGCTCACAACCCAAGAAAATACATTCATAAAAACTTGATCAACTTTAAAGCGAGATGCATAAAAAAATAATGATAAACAATAGGCCTTGTCAAGGCCAGAAGTGGGACTCACGAGTCTTGACATGATACTCGCCGATTTTGCCAAATTTTCCCCAAGCACTTCACAATGTTTCATAAAGTTTGTGGATGCAAAATTGAGGGCATGTATTTTTGGATGCCTAGAGAAGTTCGTCCCGGAGTTTTAATTCAAGGAAGAATAGAGCAATAACAACCACTTTTTGAGCTCACAGCCCAAGGAAATACATTCATAACAACTTGATCAACTTTTAAGTCCAAGCAAATGCAAATTGTGCCAAACTTGGAGATGCATAGGTGGTCTATCTTACACACAGTCCATAAAGGCTCGAGTGAACTGGGCCAAAGAGACTGTACATTTCACCACCCACAAAGCAAAGGAGCTAAATCAAGAATCTTCCACATTTAAAGAGGTTACAACAAAACTAGATCTTAAAATACAAAGCCAGGAAAATGGGTTTTGATAAATCAATCCCCGAATACGAAAATCCTATTCATTGGCTCTGCATCCAATTTTATATAAAATAATTAGACATCAATTGATCAACTTACATGATGCACAAGCATTCGCCAATACCATACCCAGTTATTGCATTTCAACATATAGTTTCAAA
Source organism: Taxus chinensis (assembly GCA_019776745.2). Lineage (NCBI taxonomy): Eukaryota > Viridiplantae > Streptophyta > Pinopsida > Cupressales > Taxaceae > Taxus > Taxus chinensis. The sequence goes on from CM034146.1 coordinate 655,290,190, forward strand.
AGTAGCATCGTTATGATAATGTTGTGAACTTACCTAGATCATGGTGTTTCATGTAATTGAATTTCGTTGAGACATTTTGTCAAACACTTAGCAGACATCTATCATGCTACCACAATTTGCATACATATGGCGTTCCATGTAATTGAATTTCGTTGAGAGATTTTGTCAAATACTTGGCGGGCATCTACCATACTACCACATTTTGAATACATATGAACCAGAGCGTTGACAACCATCTGAATAATAACCCATTTTGAGAATATGGTTATGAAGTTGCTTACCCACATCCAATCCAAGTACTTGGAGTGAGGCACATGCTCTCACAACGCTTCCAAAGGCAAAGCAAGATGTATCCATATATGTACGGTAAGTTCAATGAACATATCCATTTCTATATGGTAAATTTCGCGTCTCCAAAAACAAACAATCTTCAAAAAACAAATTAAAAGGTATGCAAATTCTAATACTTCCCATCGCCATGAAAAAAACAAAGTTAAGGGAGAGAGACAAAAAAAACTGACCTGTGATGCGTCCATTATTCCTAAGCAGTTAGGTTTGAAAGCCTTCAACAAGAACACTCTTGGTAAGATGAAGATGATAAGTAGTATTGTATTGCAACGATTGAGTATGAGGATGATGGTGATCTGTAACCAAACCTTAGCAAGAGGGGCAAATAGCAATGAACACAACAGAGACATGAAATAAGGTTGAGTGAACAATATATCTTATTTGTTTTAGAGGGATAGTTAAAATTGTTAAAAATAGATAAACCGTCATTTAGGCTGTCAAATTCAACATATTCCCATCAATGTCTGCAAAGCCCAGTCCTATAGGTAAATTTCGCGTCTCTAAAACTAAACAATATTCAAAAAACAAATTAAAAGGTATGCAGATTCTAATACTTCCCATCACCATGAAAAAAACAAAGTTAAGGGAGAGAAACAAAAAAAAAAAACTGACCTGTGATGCGTCCATTATTCCTGAGTAGTTAGGTTTGAAAGCCTTCAACAAGAACACTCTTTGTCAGACTTCCCATCACCATGAAAAAAACAAAGTTAAGGGAGAGAAAAAAAAAAAAAAACTGACCTATGATGCATCCATTATTCCTGAGTAGTTAGGTTTGAAAGCCTTCAACAAGAACACTCTTTGTCAGATGAAGATGATAAGTAGTATTGTATTGCAGCGATTGAGTATGAGGATGATGGTGATCCGTAACCAAACCTTAGCAAGAGAGACAAATAACAATGAACACAACAGAGACATGAAATAAGGTCGAGCGAATGGTATTTCTTATTTGTTTTAGAGGGATAGTTAAAATTGTTAAAAATAGCTAAACCGTCATTTAGGCCGTCAAATTTAACATAGTCCCATGAATGTCCGCAAAGCCCTTTCCCATAGGGGAACACAAAAGACATAACTAGCAATCGCATGTGTACAATGCAATGTGAACGCCGAACGGTATATGTTATTTGATTTAGAGGGATAGTTATTTCTTTTGTAGTTGATGTTGATAAGGGGTGTGATTGATTTTGTTAGTGTAGAAATATATATGAACCACTTCATTTAAAGGTTTTGTTTACATTTAAAACTTGTTACAAATTCATACATATACATTTGCAAATCTTATATCACGAGTGGTCGCATTTTGCGGAGTAGGTTGTTTGAACTTAACATGTATACATGAAGACTTCCGTACATGTGTAGATTTTATATCATGAGTGGTAGCGTTTTGTGGGAATATTTTTTGCAAATCTTATATCATGAGTGGTCACATTATGTGGAGTAGTTTATTTGAACTAAACATGAATACATGGAGACTTTCGTACATGTGGAGATTTTATATCATGAGTGGTAGCATATGGTGAAAAGAGGATGCCTTACCAGTAGACTCACATCTTTTAACTCTTCCAACAATATGAACTAACCACACTTTTCTTCCTTTATAGTTGAATTGAATTGGTGTGTACCTATTTATCGTTATTTTCTTTGTAATATTCATAACCCTGATTCTTAATTTGAAAGAAATACAAGGGGCATGAATAAATGTTTCGTGCACAACAATGTATTTCCATCCTCTCCATCAAAATCAAATTGCCCAATGAGAATAGTTTGCCTCTACTACAATTTTAACTTGGCACATATTTTTCATGTGAAAAACTCAAAGAAAGTACTTAATAACGTTAGAAATTTTTTGCATTGTAATCATTTCAAACTAAGAGAGCCATCCAATAGCACGTTCAGTTACATTGGTGAAGTTGTCTAGCAGTCTGCCAAAGAGCCTACAAGGGACTCATTCTTGCTCGGGTGCAAAGGCCTAAGAGTGTTTTCAAAAGGGATGAGGTCGGGATTGTGCACCCGGGTATACTTTGGCAGAATGGATACCACCTCAAAATTTGCACTAAGCTAAAGAAGACTTGATTTAATCCAGACCTTCAATGAAAACAATTGCAGAGAGCCTCTTCCAGTTTTAGATCAATTGAATGGGGATTTGAATACCTTTTGGGGTTATTTTAACCAATACCCCTCAGAGCTTGCATCTCAAGCTAAAGAAGACTAGATTTAGTCTAGACCTTCAACAACAACAAAAATGATAGCCTAGTTCATTTTAGATTACTTTGAATGGGGATTTGAATGGTTTTTATTTTTAAAATAAGATTAAAAATCATTGCTATGATCAACAATGATGTATGAAGATCCCCGGAGTTATAAATATAAATTGACTTTAGAAAGGCAATGTCAGCAAATTAAATGTCTAATAAAAGTAGCTTTATAATGGCATACCACAATTAAGGTATAGATTAAACAATATCAACATAATATACCCTCTAGAAATAGTAGAAACATGCTCCATGATGATATGAGCCAACTAAGGCCTTGGGGAATTTACAATTATTGCAAATTAAAATCTGGGTGGAACGGTATAGCACTTTCAAGTGGCTATAAATTTCGGAAACTTTTATCTACACATCAAATTTTATGGTTTAAAAGATTCACTATAAATATGAAATAAGTTTTATATTTTCACCAGCTCATACACACATTAATCTAGTATTATTATTTGCAAAAATCGGCGCATGCGCTTCTAAATTGTACAGCCTATAATTGCCTTTTATGAGCTACCTAACATTGGGGAGTCTCTGCGTATCAATTCGACTATATAACTCTTAAAATCATCTGGAATGGTTCGAGCTCCATTGCAGAAAACCATTTTATGGCCAGCTTTTGTTGTTTACCAACTGCAAACCACTGTGAGGGAAAAGCCATGATATGCACATACCCTTTTTCTCTATGCAGTTTGCTTTTTTTGTAATTATTTTTATAAGTATTATATTGCCATTGTATATCTGCCGATGCAGTATATGTCATAAGAAAAACACAATTTAACAACATAACTGAAGCTCATCTCGTTGTGTAAAGCCCTTTCCCATATGGGGAAAGTAAAAAATCACTCCAAACGTTGTAAATTTAGTAGTAATTCGATACGATGAATTATAGCTATAACCGCCCACAAAGAAAACATGAATACATTTGAAATTGAGAAAACATGAGAAACGTCTAAGACAACTTTATCATCAACATCATGTAAAGAGAGTAATCCAACAAAGGATTTGGTTGATGGAGAAATAATTAAAACATGTGAAAAAGTTCAGAGAACAATAGTCTCAGTGAAGAACCGTCCACACCTTCCTAAAGTAACTGGTATTGTCTACAATGATAGGGGCATGAAGTTGCTAGTAAATGTGGCAACCTATGAACCTTCAAAGGATGAGCAAGTTTCCTTTGGCAATTTTGGAAGACGAGTTTTTGCAACAACAAATGATAGTTTGGACAAGTCTACGGTTAATACCTCCTCATGCGGCTCAAAAGCTAAACAGGGACACCACAAAACAAAACCTCATCGACCAAGAACTAAAGCTGTGGAATTGGTCATAAGAGGAGTCTAAGAAATATAGTTCTACTACTACATACAAGTATAAACAAAATTTAAATGCATACCTGCAGAATTTAAAAATAGTAAAGCCAAAGCAACATGTAAAATTTAAAGGTTAGAAAAACAAAATTATTAAAAATAGCAAAAACAAAATTGTTAAAAATAGCAAAACCATCATTTAAGCCGTCAAATTTGACACAGTCCCATGAATGTCCGCAAAACCTTTTTCTATAGGGGTCACACCGAATAAAATTTAAAAATAATAAAGCCAAAACAACATGCAAAATCAGAAAAGCAAAATTGTTATAAAATAACAAAAACAAAATTGTTAAAAATACCACCAAAACCTTCATTTAATCCGTCAAATTTAACACAATTCCATGAATGTCCGCAAAGCCTTTTCCCATAGAGGTAAGCCTTGGGCGAAATTATTTGTGTTTTTGAGATATCCACGCATTGATGTGGCCATAGAACATAGCATACTCCACATGGGTAGGTATCTCTCCCCTACCTAAGCACGTTTATTTCAAAATGTTCAATAATTGGTTTTCACGTGCCTCTCCGGAGGGGCTCAAATATTCTCCCCCAATTGAAAAAGTCGTCGCCGAGGTAGATTTCCCCGAAGGTGCAACGAGCCTTCTGCGTGTTAAAAAATTGCAAATAACCAGTTTAAAATGAATCCATGCCGATCCAGTTTAGGCGATTTATTTCAACCGAAGGAGTCCTGTTGTCAATTGAGAAAGCAGAAGGAAAGCAGGGCGAAGAATGGCATTTTCGGATCTATACGATTGGATTTCTCATCTGCCACACCCCTCCCAATGGCGCCGCTCTGTGCAATCCGTCAGGCTCTTCAAAATGGTTGAACTCATGGCCGAAAGAAGAGGAGGAGGAAAAGTCTGTTTCTCCATAGATGTAACTTCATGGCGGACAATTCCTTTGGGAGAGTTTAGCTGCGAATCAATGGAGGTAACAACCTCCTGTCTCTTCTCTTTTTTCATCAAATCTATTTCCTATCTACTTCACAACATTAAGGAATTGGGAAAATCTACAGAGCTTCAACTACCCAGTGCAGACCCTGTCCCGTCTAATATCGACCTCTCCATCACACAGTCGCCCAATTATCCCCTGATTTTCAACTCTGCATTCCTGTGCGTCTGCCTCTTAGTAATGTCTCCAGTCACAGACAGACTCTACCCACAGATCACCCAAGAATTCACTCAGTTAACATTCCCAGAATTTCTTTCAGCAATAGGCACCCATTTGGAAACCCCACTGATGCGCTTCTTGGGCGCCTATTTCTCCGCATCATTCACCTCCTCATTGCAGGAAGAGCCATTCCATTCTTCATATGCTCGCAAAATCTCTGACTTGTGGAAGGTGGGAATTTATTCTCCTATAGTCTGCATGAAAACAGCAAAATCACATCACAAGCTCTGCAATCTTCCTCAGACCACCGGCAAGCTCGGAGATGCACTGAGATATCAGCAGTTGGAAAGCATTATTCAGCTCAACCACACCATACACCTGAGACACCAAGAACCATACATTAAAATTGAAGTGGGTATTGATAATCTGAGGTGTGATGTATACCCATTTGATATCCTTCAAGCCTCTTCCTGTTCCGATGTTATTGCAACAGAGAGATACTTTCCATCTCGGATTTCATTGTCTGTAACCCCTCAACACCAGCCCGGGGATGATTTAGCCATATCTGTGGGTGAATCCTCACCAAACCCTACCGTACACAATGCCAACAGAAGTGGTTTAGAGTTATCATTTCAATCCCCAAAGCAGGTGGGGGTGAAGGCCTTGTTTGAAACAGAGACCTCTTTTGATATGAAATACTGGAAATATGGGCAGTCTGCACAGGGAGTAAGCGGAATCTTCACATGGGTTTTGTATGATCCTGTAAATAAAACAGAGGTAACATCTTCCAAGCCCCCAAAATTCAGCTTCATGGACACAAATCCATGGTACAGGGACAGATACCGCAAGCCTTGCAGTCCTTTCAACAATGAGGGAGGAGTGGTGTTTGCCAATGACAGGTACGGGAAAAAATTTACATGGAGGTTAGAAAGGAAAACCGAAGACAAGATCTTGAAATTGAAAATTGAAGGAACCATCTGGTTAACTTACTGGCCTAATGTTTATAATACGTCTTTCTATGAGACTAGATCGCATGAATTTTGTGAACAAATTGAAATTCCATTGGTCAAATCGAAATGAGAATACTCAGAAGTGTCCTCTTGCCCCTATACCATGGCTGTTAACGTTTGGTCATTGGCTAATGCTCAATATTTTTGGATAATTTTTACTTCTTGATCATACGTGTGTAATATTTTAGTGGGTTATTATTTATGGGTGCGGTGAATCGCCAAGTCTTATAAGAATGACATTGTATGATATATATAAAAACAAGAGTTGCAAAGCGGCAAGTTCCTGTCTGTTGTAAGATGTGTGTTGTATGAGTAAGAATTGAATAGAAGTTTTTTATAAATGAATTGTATTTGATTGACTAGACTAAGAAAGTTGATTGATATTTTGTAGAAGATATAAGTAAATGAAATCCTAACATATGAAAATTAGTAGCAAGTGTTCAAAAGGACTTGTATTCTAACCTTGAAACATATCAAGAATATCAAATCATACTGCAATAGAAAAACATTGCCATCAGTGTTCTAGTATGGATCCAAGTGAAGGGGTTTATCAACTTCAGTTTATATGATTTTTGAGGCACCTACTGCTATTGTTCTTGCTATCACTAGCCACTAGTGATATGATTTGTTCAAAGTTCTCGTAGAAAGCTGATAATCAAAATTATATGGAAATTGAATATGCACACATCAATTGCAACAACACTTTTGATTGGAAATATTCCTTGAATGGTGGAAAGATGACACTCTTGAATATGCAATTGTAAATAAGAAAAGTATGAGAACAAGCAAATATTATTGAATTTGAGTGTTTTAAACATTGCATGGATCACTGAAATACCTTTGCAATTGTGATCGAATGAATGATCAATCCAGCAGGATTAACCTTTAAGCTGCATTTTTGTAAGTGTCCAAGTCAGCATGTGTTAATTGCAAATAAATTAACTACAAAATTACTATTACCGTATGTCGATAAGCAAAATAAGAATTTAGGTGTTACAAACTAAATGTGTAGAAATGTATATCTATCTATTGATCTTGACACAACATGAAAGAAGAGAGCAGAGTGTACCTTTTGGTGTCATTTTTGAACAAAGATGCTTATTGCACAATGTATGTGCTTCTCTTCATGTTTCTTAGTAGGAGCACAAAGCAATATGTTAGTTTCAGAGACAATTATGTTTAAAGGATGTGTAGGCATTTGCTCAATTATAGTTTGAAGGATGTTTTTTAAACATTTTGATGCCCTTTGAAGTTGGATAATAAAATTGACAAAATATATATCACACAAATTCTATAGAGACCAAGAATCGATAAGAATCATCACCTATTTCATATTTTCTGGAAAATGAGTTTTAAAACTTTGGTGTCCATTTTCATCAAGTAATTTGTACAATGATATAAATTGCGCAGAAACCAATGTGGTCTCTAGTATGCCCAATTGTCTGATAAGTACATGCGAAAATAGTTAATGACTGCACATCCATCAACAAGACTAATTATTATAGTTAGATATTAAGAGATGCACAAACATAGTATGACTAGTTCGTGTATGCTTCCCTTGTGAGCATTTAAAAAAAATAAAATCATGGCTATAGAAGGAGGTCGTCCCTGCAGAAGCTGTCGAGCTTAGAATAAGACCCATTTCCTTCGTTTTTTTAAAGATTATCTGCACGTCCTGAGCAGAATTTTCATCATCATTTTCCGTGGGATTTTTTGTCAACATTTTTATTTTGGGATTGAATTTCCTTGTTTTTTGATTCAAGTTTATCGCTTGAGATCTGGACAGAGGCATGAATGGGAAAAAGACGGGGTGCATGCACAGATCTGAAGTCTAATGATAATTTTGGGGCCAAAAATCTAGATAGGTTTCGGTTTCGCTTGGATTTAAGCGGGGCGATGAATAACATGAAGAATCGTTGAGTGGAAGTTGGTTTAAAGTGATTCGCCGATGAATGTACAAGAGCAATACTATCCGAGGAAACAATACTACAATACAATGGTCATAACAGGAAACTATCCATCAAAGATCATTTAGTCATGAGCTACAAGACCGCAAATAGACCATGAAATTATGTTTTCATTTTTTAAAGAAACGGGAAACCAACTTAAGTTGCATAATATTAAAAACAGGAAATCATATCAGCATTTGTAAATGCTGTCAGTAAAATACACAAATTAAAAAAATATATACACAAAAAATGATAAATGCAATATTCAAGAGATGAACACATTTTGTATCCTCAAACCTTAAAAACGGTCAAATTCTCACGAAGTCCCTTCCTCGCCTTGCTAATGTTACACAGAACCCTGCATAAATTGTTGTTGGTGCTTTTGCACTTTTAATTGCATCAAGGCATAAAGAAACATTAATAATTAAACTGAAAGGATCAAACAACCAACCTCCAGCTGTTTCAGTGTCCTAGACAAAGTACTTTTTTTAGAAACAGACACATCACTGAAAGCCTTCAAGTAATCTGAGCTAAGCTCTAACCAAGGACTATCCTTCAAGAAAATACACTGTGACAGTTTGATTTCTCTAAGGTGCAGGTAATATCGTATTTTTCCTTTTTTCATTTATTCCTCCCTACGGCTTAGTATTTCCAAGCATAGTTAGCATATTCGTACTCGGCAAATACTCAAAAAAAGAAAAAGAAAAAAAAAATCGGCAAAAACTTGGCAATACTCAGCCAATATTCGAGAATACTCAGCAACATAAAAAATACTCAAATTTCTTTAAAAAACATAAATTTTAAGTAACATGTAGCTACAAAATGTATCAAATGAGCCCATAAAATGTTGGAGAAGTGTTTTCAATTAGATTTAAATACAAATACAATACAAAATCTCATCATCATGTGAATACAACAGCCGGTTGATAAGTAATATGAATTTATGATGATTGACATTGAAAAATATCATCATAAATTTCATATCTATGCAAGTTACAATATACAATAAGTTACATTTTCCTCTTCCCCAATCTAGAGAAAAATTGGGGAGAGAGTCTAGTGCCTCTACTAGTCCCCACACTCGGTTGCCTCTCTTCGCTCCTCGAAGGCTATGACTTTGGCTCGATCTTGGAAGTAGATGATGGTGTTGGCGGCTCCTCCGCTGCATGTTGGAGATCACCTCCAAAGATGTCATCCAATCCAATATCTTCTCGGAGTCTTGTTAGTGCTCCTCCTTCCATAGCTTCTCTCTCAAAAGAAGCAATCTCGTCCTCTGTGAATGAAGGGTTTTCCTTTTCTTGCCTAGTCCACTCGCTGTATGGATCTATCTCATCCAAATCAATGAGCTCCTCTGATGTGTCCTCCACTTTTCTTGTGCGAACCCAGAGATTGTATTGCACAAAAATCAAGTCGTTGAGCCGTTTTTGACTCAACCTGGTGCACTTCTTCGTGTGAAAGGCCTCAAACAAACTCCAGTTGCGTTCACATCCAGAAGCGCTACAAGGTTGCGATAGAATTATGAGGGCTAGTTTTTGAAGATGCGGGGTATTCCCTCTCCAATCATCCCACCAAGAACCTACAAACAAGATAATAACAAATTTATAAGTAATTAATAAAATCAAATATATAACTAATAAGTAACTTAGTAAACATTCTAATTTTTATTCCCTAGTGACTGTCTGGCTCTCCCTCGAATAGCTAGCGCCAAAGTAGCATGTTTGTAACTCTGCAACTCTGAAATAACAAGGTCCCTCGTCTCAACATTTGGTATCATCTTCTCAATACATGTTAAAAGGCCGTCCATAACCTCTTTGTTCACATCTGTGAATCTGTCGAAAAAGAAATACTTGGGGTTGAGGTAGTTACCCACTGCATGAATAGGTTGGTGGAGTTGATTGTTCCACCTCCGATCAATAATCTCTCAAAAGGGACCATATCTGACAATATCCCCCCTGTAATAGTTTTGGATAGACTCTTTGGCCCTATCCGTGGCCTCATATATAAACCCCATGGGATTTTTCTCCCCATCAACCAAACGCAAAACCCTCAACAACGGCTATGACACCTACATACAAATTAAAATGTAAAGTTGCAAACTTACAATACAAATAAAGTAAAAAAGTGAAAAGTAAAACAATATATTTATAATTTAACAAATAAAAATAAAGGAATGAAATATAAATCGAATTTTGAAATTACCTTGATGATCTTTATAGCTCTCTTTGTAAAGATATTATCAAAAACTATTTTTGCAACCCTATCTCCGCCGACTTTCTTTGAATATTGTGAGTTTAGCCATGCTTGACTCACAAACATTTGTTTCAAAGGTGTCAACAAACTAGAAATACTTCGCAACGTTAAGAAGTTAGTTGCAAACCTTGTGACACCGGCTCGAACAAACTTTTTCCCCTTTGTGTGTTCTCTCATCAAGCTCGGAACCCAAGGGTGGTTGTATATGTACTTCGTTATGTTTCTTGCATCTTCTATAGCCGGCCTCATCCAATCAATTTTGCACAATTCCTCTAAAAGAAGGTCAAGCAACGAGCTACATAAGGAGTCTAAAAGAATGATGAATTTCTCTCCTGCAGTAGTCTCCCAGCTGCCACATATGATGTTGCATTGCCTATGACAACTTGCACAATATTTTGTATATCAACCTCTAATACAACCGTTTCTAACATAACACTCAAATTCTTGACATTTTTTACTATGTTAGAGGCATCAATAGACTTCAAAAACACCATCTCACCGTTTAAAGCCGCTAAAAAATTAATGAGGGTGCAGTTCCTTCCACTCGTCCACCCATATGAAATAATGGTGCACCCAAATTTTTTTCATTGTTTCGTTTGTTTTTCTAGAATGGTAGTGGCATCTACAACTGCACTCTCAAATAATTTCTCACTCAAATCTTTTGGAGAGGGTGCCTTGTACCCTTTCCCTACAACTGTCAATGCTATCACCAAGTACTCCTAGTATGGGCTCTTTGCCACATTGAACGACAGTTTGTTGTAGTATCAGAAATTTGCACAAGCTTTATCCGCTTCCTCGTGCATGTCTTTGTTCCACGTTGTACCTTTTAATGAAGGTTGTGCTCCAGGTGTGTTCCTTGGCACAAAAAAGCTTTGTATGCCTTTGCTTGAACTCGATGAAGATGCGCCGCTTCCGACTCTTTTACTTTGTATGTGTAGACCATTAGTAGAGCCCACAATTGTTGCCACATCATCCTCTAAATCCTATGTTATTGCAGCCCTAGGTTTAATAACTTGTGCTATGGCTGCATGCATCCTTGCCTTCTTTAGTTTCTTCTCCTCTAGCTCTGCCAACTCTGCTCTTATCTCTCGCTTTGCCTCTTCCATCACGTTGAGGCAAACCACAACATCTTGGCAAATAATAGTTGAAAGGTGATATTTCAAATGATTAATGTCTCTAGAGATTTTTCTGCCACAAAAATTGTAAATAACTTCATTTTCAGTAGCTCCATGTACACTATACTTCCATGCTTTGGAACGGGCATTCGCAGGAATGGTCCCTGCTAGTGATGTTGACCCAGATGTCGAACGTGATGCCATTGTTAAGCTCTAATCTGCAACACAATGTACATTTAAAAAATTAGAAAAGCATAAGCTTAATTTACTTTTTTTTTAAAAGAGTCTGAATAACGAATTTGCGTAAAAATAAATAAAAATACATACCTCTGGCTGCAAATGACTATAAAAAAATTACAAGCATTTGATTTTACATTACATGTATTTAGAATTACAAAACGAATCAATTATAATACACATACATAAAATTTAACTAGTTTAAAATTAATTTACGTAAAAAAAAATACACACCACTGGCTGCAAATGAGCATAAAAAAATTATAAGCATCTGATTTTACATTACATGTATTTAGAATTACAATATGAATGTATAAAACATAAATAATATATACAAAATTTTTAAAAATGGAAAGAATTAAAAAAAAAAACTACCCCCAAATGCAATTCTCCATATTCTCTCTTCGAATTCGCACCAAAATCCACTCAACACAAGCCATGCAAGCTCAAATGGTTGTATGAGTAAAAATGAGGGAGTGTAGGGCCTTAAAAAGAGCTAAACCGTGTTATTTCAGCGTTTTTTGACAATAAAAACCATGTTCTGTGTTTTACCAACGTATGGCAAGTTAAATGCTCGAACTCGCCAAGTTGTGGCAAGTACTCGGTGAGCACTCAACACAACTCTACGAGTTTTATGGGCGAGTATCCATTTAGAGAAACGAGTGACGAGTACTCGCTAACTTGGCGAGCACGCCGAGTATTCCATCTATGTTTCTAACCAAGCATCTCAGAAGTAGCTTTGACCTCCATCTTTGAATTCATAATTTTCAACTATAATCTCCCATTTGGGAAAATAATAATGTTATTCAACATTATCGATTCCACCATATTTGATAAGGTAGTGTTTTTCGTTGATTCTATAGGGGAAAGCCTTCAAGTACCTAAAGCTCTGACCAAGGATTAGCCTCCTAAAAAATACACTGTAATAGTATGATTTCTCTCGGTTGCAAGCAACATCCTATACTAAGATTTGATGAAAGTTGGGGGTGCAAATTATGAGTTATCTTTAGGAGACCAGAAAACTCGAGAAAACAACAATCTTCCAACAAACAAAATAAAGAATAATGAAATACGATTATTAGTTTTTTGTGTGGGATATTTAGTTACTTAACACAATAAAATGGGAGAAAAACATTCAAAGCCAAAACTAAACCAAGCCTCCACACCTGGTCACGCTTTCATCAAAATTTGGAAGTACAAAGATTATCCGGGAATGAAATTGGAATCCATTTATTAACATTAGACTAAATCTTCCAAACTGAAATGCAAAAGGTTGTTGAGTCGTAGCTCTGGTAGACTCTCCCAAGACAACTACTTATAAGCAAATGACATTTGATTAGTAAGATTATTCAATAATTATTAATTTGAACTGACGATGTTCATAACAAAGAACCACGACATGTAAACAAAATTGCAAGCTTGAAACAAGAAGAGAAAAAGAGTAATCAACGGTCAAATCGCTAGTTTCTTGTTCTTTTAATAAACTCAATTGAAATGAGATGGTGGCATATGGTAGGTAGTAGGTGGATTGGTAGGCACCTACGTCAGTAATGAGTAGGTCGCAGGTTCAAACCCCTCTAAGTGCTTTGTCAACAATGTGTTTTTCAATAGTACCAACATCCCGAAAAAAAACCAAGTGCGGAAACTTGCGCATGTGCATGATTGATGGTGTCTATGGTTTGTTTCATGCATGTGGCCACGTGGCAACACATGTGCATGATTGATGGTGTCTATGGTTTGTTTCATGCATGTGGCCACGTGGCAACGCATGTGCATGATTGATGGTGTCTATGGTTTGTTTCATGCATGTGGTGCATTATATGGTTTGTTTCATGCATGTGGCAACACATGTGCATCAATTGATGGTGTCTATGGTTTGTTTCATGCATGTGGCCACGTGGCAGCGCATGTGCATGATTGATGGTGTCTATGGTTTGTTTCATGCATGTGGCCACGTGGCAATGCATGTGCATGATTGATGGTGTATATGGTTTGTTTCATGCATGTGGTGCATTCTGTGGGGAGAATAGCCCTCGCCTAGGAATAAGAGGTAAATTAGTCATTTCTTGTCACATCTTATCAATCAAAAGATGGATAAAACAAATTTTACAAATTTATAAATTTCAAATAATATATGGAACACTAGAAACTTGATGAATTTTGAAAAATAAAAACTTTTGATTGGTTGGGTAAATAAAATTAATAGAGTGAGGTGAAACATATAGTAACTTGATTTCAATGGGATTACTTTCAAATTAGGGATTTTATTAAAATGGATTGTAACTATTATTTTCGAACTTTACAGTAACAATAACAAAATTATTTTTTATTTATTAAACATAAAAACAATGGTATGAATGAATGAATGATTTTTAATAATGTCCACGAGACCAAGTAGTCTATAAGACCCAAAGCTGCAACTGAAGTGCACAAAACTACCACAAGAAGCGTCCTAATAGTTTTACATAGACTCCATTGCCTTTTTTGATGTTGGGTCATTTACGGTGGATCTTGACCAAAAATTTGTTGTTTTGACAAGTCTTTCCTCCTCAAACAAGGTTGTTAGGTTGTCTACTTTCAAGTTCTCCTCATAATTGATACAAATGTCATTGTATGATGTGCATTCCATGATGTAGTGTCATTATGTTTCCACTACCACTTTGTTGGAAAACATGCACGTTCTTTTTTCCACTCTTCCTTAGGAGACGTCCACCTACTAGTTTCACACCTAAGATGGTGTGAACTAGTCCTTAACAAGGCCATCAACATTTTTGCCTTTCATTTGAATTTTTCCCTAAATAGGCCTTTTCCCTATGTAATTAAGTGAAATGTAGAAAATATGCCTAATCTTTTTGTTATTGTAGTAGTAAATAAATGCATCAATAAAGTACAAAAATCAACTCGAGCAAACTAAGCAATAAAATGTGAAACCCTAGTTGTAACGAGGGTAAGAAGAGCCTTAACTAATTTTTAGTGGAAACTGGACTGTGCCGAAGTGCTAACTAAGTGAATAGGAAGGTAGGAACACACTGGACAGAGGCGCTCTGAAAGGGGAAGGGGCACTTGCGAGCATCACAGATCAGCTCCTGTGTCTGTGAAAAAGGTCAGAAACTCATCCTTTTTCGGTCACAAGTTGTTCGATGTCTTTCGCCTTTAGTCGCTATGAGGTCGCATGATGATTGTTGAGCTCCCTGGAAACCTACAATGAAGTATTGAACTGCAAAACCATCAAATAGAAATCAATTCCTAAAAAAGAAAGATGCAAAATGAGGGGTCGACTGTCCTCAAATGTCACAATTGTGATCTTACAACTAAATGTTGCACTATATCTCATACCCAATGTAGTTTTAAGTGTGTGTGCAAAATCATGCCTTAGGTTGCTTTTGTGCGTGTCGCACTTGATAGTGAGCAAAGTAGCTAGATGTAAATAAATGTAATATATGTGTGCAAGGAATATAATAGACACCCCTTCTATGAAGTGTATGTAGAATAATCCAGTCCCTTGCCCTTGAATGGATGGTAGAATGGATGCTTTAATGCTCTTGAATAACCTTTGGATGCAACCTTAGGTGGTGATAGCTAACGCTTAATGTTTGGTCCTTTATTATGATCACATAACTTTATATTTATACGATTCACTTGCTTGAATTTCATAATTAACCCTAAAAAGGTCAACTACCAAAAAGATAAGATGCTCAAACAGGTGGGAAGGACCCAAAATATGTGGGTAAAGTACAAAGAGGTCAAGTGCACCTAGAGGGGATGAGGCAGTTGGCGCTGGTGTCATGGCTGTGCGTTTGTGCCCAAACTTGCAGAAATTGAAGGGTGGAGGTAAAGCTAAGCAACAAAGTGTGCAAAACCAAAAGTGGTTGTAGAAAGAAAGCAAAGATGGCCAAAGACATGGGTTGATTAGTACTTTTCTGACTTATGAATCATATGAATATTAGTATGCAATCAAGACTATATAATTACTCAAAGTGTGTGATTTTGTGTCTACACTATGGTCGTAAGTTGGATTAAATTATTTGATCTAATATTCTTTCTTTCGCCCAAGTTGTTTTGTCCATATGCCTATCATGAATTTTTCATTCACATACTTTATTATTTTCTCATTAGTGTTTGACAAATCTTGCATGTTAATATTCTATTTGTTTGTCCATTTGTTTTTCTGTTTCATCCACGTGTTCTTCTTCCTACCTAGATTTTTCTCTATAACCCTTCTAATCTAGCTATGGACTTCCATGCTTTGCAACTTCTTTAAATAAGTTAACAGTTGAGTTATTGTTGATGCCTCTAAAGGGAAATTTCTTGCTTTAGCTAACAAAATCTCATATGGAACTAACATTTTAATTTCGATTTTTTTTGTGATTAAGTTCTTTTATAGTCTCTTTATTTGTCTTCGTGTAAGATATAACACATTATTGAGCCAAACTTCACAACCATGAAGTACTACTAACGTGACAAGCAAGTTAGAAAATGTTTTTTTGTTTTCCAATCTGACAATTCTACATTTTTGCACCTATTTTGTAATGAATATAATGCCTTCCACCCTCCTTGAATTCTTTTTCCCTACATGTTTCCCAACTGAGCTTGTTGTGAAAATCCAACCCAAAGTATTTGTATTCTTTCACTACTTCCAATGGTTTTTTCTCAAAAAGAAAACTAATTGAATATGTGCTTGATGTACGATGTGAGGACTTTCACATCCCATTTGAGATAATATACTTCCCATCCATCTATATCTTGAGCCTTTCCATTCACTAGTCTCTTTATATCTTGAGTGATATACCATGTGGAAAAGAGTTCAATTGTTGTGTTGCTAGTGAGGATGTCTTTATCTTCATCAGTTTCGTTTAGAAATTTGCATAATCTAGCCTTTGGGTATTTGTAATATTATTCATTATTTTTTTCTCTTCTAATTAAGTTCTCTCCAGAACCCTTTGGGATCTTATCTTTTCCTAGGGAAATAAGCTCTTTCCTACTAATGTTCATGTAACCCTCATTTTTGGATTCAATCAACTTTTCATAAGCCTTCTTGTTTTCTTTATTTTTTCTAAGATCTCTCAAAGTTGTTTTTGTTACCTTACACAGGCATGTAAATGCAAATGGGAAATCAAAAAGTGGAAAAATATCCATTTTTTCCATTTTGCACATAATGTGCTCACTTTATAACCTAGTCATGTTATAACACAATTGTGTTATAAAATGAGTGTGGTCTAACGCACTCACGTTGTGGATTGGAAATTCCAAGCCATAACACGAGTGCATTATGGTTGTCAAAAAATATGTATAGTATGTTCGGTTGAGACCGAGGCATTTCAGTTCTTTGGCCAAAAACGTGTTTGAGCAAATAACCCAAGTGAGAAATAATGTGAACGGGTTTTGTGGAGCTAAATCATTACATACACAATGAATCGAAAATGACAGAGAGTCCATTAGGTAAGTTATTTACTGAATTTAAGGTAATTTTAATGATTGAACTTGTTTTTCTTGCATTGTTCCTAATTCAATCAAATTAATTTAATTTTTAGTGAATCCAATCTCTTCACCTAAAAACTCTCCTTCACCTAGAGACAAGGGTGAAAAAAATCAAGCTCAAACACCTCCTTCAATTTCTAGGCATCCTCATAATACCCAATGAAACCTTTTAGGGGAGAATCAGAATAACAAATCACAAATTCAAGGTTTAATAGAAACCCCAATGCCACAAGTGCCCATCACCAAAATTTTGCATTGGCATTAGAGTCATTAATATACAATATTGATAATGTGATGGGTCAAATAAACACGTGGGAGGATCACAAAACCATTTGTCACAATGTTTACGTAGAAAAATTGTGTTATGAAGTGGTGAAGGAAAAAATATTGCCAAAGACAAGTTGTGTGCTTTGTTTATTGACCCCAAAACTAATGCACCCTTACTATTGAGTTGCAAAAGATTCTCGATTCATTGGTGTAACTATGAGGAGATCAAAAAAAAAATGGATAGATGGTGGATAGTTTTTTTACCAACCACCTTGAAACAATTTTGAGGCACCACAATATTTCTTGACGAAACTCTATTGTGAGTTCATCCTCAACAAAATACCAAACTATTTTGATATTCAAGAATTTTAGGGTAGAGGAAAAGGCTCTGCAAACAATAGATTAGGGGCACAATATTTATAGAACAAACTTGTAATGAAATTACTTGTATAAATCTGATTATCACCAGCAATATAACACCAAAGAACACAAGATTGCAGATAAAAGATCTCAATATGCAAGTATATTAACTTAGCCACTTCGAGGGGGCAACCTCTAAACCATATAATAAGACTCAAATGCTCAACACTATGATCAAATACTATCTACTAACCCATATTTGTATTATTCCTATGTTATGGCCATCACCAAGGTTGACCCATTAATGATAATATAACATATATGAAAGAGATACATCATGATAAGAAGTTATGATAGCCACAAGTCGGCTATATACATCTAATGTAAGTTATATGATTAAGGGCATAACATGTCCTTCCCCTTCAAAGAAACATTTTCCCCAATGTTGGGAAGCCCTGGATGTTGTTACACAAATGATTCATCCTCCCATGATGCATCCTCAATATTCATATTCTTCCACTTGATCATGTACTCGGTAATGACTCTGGTCCTCAGTATTTTGGTGTGTGGCTGAAGAATACCTTCAGGTTACAATATGATCCTTACTTCCTTGTCCAATTCTGGAAGCATTTGACGGGGTGGAAATCTGCTGCCCAATAACTTTCTTCAAGCAGGAAACATGGAAGACTGGATGTATTTTACTTCCTGGAGAGAACTCCAACTTATATTCCACACTACCAATTTTCTGCAACACTCGGTAAGGACCATAATATTTAGGAGAAAACTTATTATCCTTCTTATTTTGTTTTAATGATAACTGCTTATGTGGCTGCAACCTTACAAAAACAAAGTCACCCTCTTCAAATTTTTGCTCACTACAATGTTGATCAACTCGTTGCCTCATGCGGTTTTGTGCCCTTGCAAAATTCTCTCTAAGACTACAAAGTACCTCGTGTTGGTGCTGAATGTGATCTTAGATTTCTCTCACCTTTGCTTTGACCTTCAAGCTAGATATGAGTGATAGAGGATGGAACCCATAAAGTGCCAAAAATGGAGATATTTTGAAGGAGGTATGAAACGAAGTATTGTACCACCATTCTGCAAGTGACAACCATTGCACCCAACGTCCTTGTTTATCTGAAGTAAAAAATTGTAGATATCCCTCTAAACATTTATTTACCACCTCAATTTACCCATCTGATTGAGGACTATAAGAGGAACTCTGGGTCAGCTGGGTACCCAAACAAGAGAACAAATCAGTATAAAAATTCCTTGTAAATATTGGATCACTATCACTTACTATAATGTTTGGCTTGTCATGGAGCTTTTGAACTGTCTATCAATGAGATGGAAACTATACTAGATGTGAAATGATGAGCTAGGGCACAAAAATAAGCATACTTGGTAAGTCTATCCACCATGACCATGATGACAATTTTCCCTTCTGATTTAGGTAATTCTGTGATGAAATTGATCGATACCTCTTCCCATCTCTCATTAGGAATAGACAAAGGTTGGAGGAGACCTGGTGTCTTAATGGTCTCGCCCTTATTTTTTTGACACACCAAACATTCTGCTACAAATTTTTGAACATCTCCTTTCAACCCTTCCCAAAATAAATCTTGCTTAACTATATGATAATTTTTCAAGAATTCAGAATGGCCACCTAGTGGAGAAGAATGGAGCTTTGAAAGAATATGGTGTTTAAGTGTGGAGTTCTTACATAGATATAACCTATCTTTGTACCACAATGTATCCCCTTCCATATAAATTGTTCTAATATGGATGGATCTACCTGGAGATTCTAAATGAGAGTATGTGTTGTTGCATCTTTCTGCCATTCTTCCCTTACTTGATCTACACAATATTCCTTTAGTATAGAGATGGTAGATAACAATGCTTCTGCGGACTCATCCCTCTTAGATTGAGCATTAGTGACAAAAATTTCCTTCCATTTCTTATAAACAATCTCAAAATCATGCCTCAACATCTTAGTGACCCATTTTTTTTGCTCTTCTGAAGATAGTCACTGCTCCAAGAAGTATTTCAAACTATCATGATCAATTCTTACCTTAAAATTTGTACCCATCAAGTATGGTTTCCATTGTTTGATTACATGTAGTATTGCCATCATTTCCTTCTCATAGGCGAGCTTCAAAAAATTCTTTCCTTTTATATATCGGCTCTCAAATGCTATGGGATGTCCTTCTTGTATAAGTACTACTCTGATCCCATTTCCTAAAGCATCACATTTAACTATGAAAGTCTTGGAGAAACATGGAGTTGTCAAGACTGGAGTCGTGCACATTACCACCTTCAATTTTTAAAATGCCCTAGAAGCTTCCTTATTCCACGGAAAGGAGTCTTTCTTAAATAATTTTTTAAGTGGTGTTGTTATACTGCTATAGTTTTTTACAAATCTATGACAATACCCTGTGAGACCTAAGAAACCTCGTAATTGCTTGAGGGTTTTTAGGACTTCCCATTCCACCATGGCCTAAATCTTGTGAGGCTCCACCTTAACACCTTCATGAGAATAATATGTCCCAAGTATTCCACTTCGTGTACCCCAAAAGAACACTTTGAAGGCTTGGCATATAGTTGATGTTTCTCTAAGACTTCTAAGGTTGTATTGACATGTTGTAAATGTTTCTCCCACGAGTTACTATAGATGAGGATATCATCAAAAAATACTAAGAAAAACTTCCTTATGAATGGTCTAAATACTGAATTCATCAAACTCTGAAATGTGGAGGGATCATTGGTAAGACCAAAAGGCATCACTAGGAATTTATAATGCCCTTGATGAGTTCTGAAGGCTGTCTTATGAATATCTTCTTTCTTTACTCTAATTTGGTGATACCTAAAACACATATCTAGTTTTGTAAAATAAATTACACCATGCAACTCATCTAATAAATCAACATTGACATGAATAGGAAACTTATCTTTGATAGTGTACTTTTAGTGCAAAATCACAGCACCCTTGAATGGCTTGGGTGTGAAGTGGGGCATTTGGTGTGATTGCACAACATGGGACCATCTCTCAAGTTGTGGGACTTGTAAAACTTGAGATGGACCTCCGGAGAAAGCTTATTTTTGCTTCCTAATCTACCTGCCACAAGCTACTCCAGTGTAGGAAAAACCTATTCTATCCTAATCTAACCATTCCAAGGGGAAAAAGAGGGAGAGAGGGTGAAATAGCCTACACTAAGCGGTGATACACTAGAAAAGGAAGTGAATGATAACAAACCCGATTCCCTGAAGTGGAGAGAGGTGAGCAGAGAAGAGGGTGGACAAGATGCACCACGAACCAGAGATAGATTTCACATAGAAAACCACTTCAAACCCCATTAAACACAACTCCTCGAACTTGCAACAAACATCAAAGTATGCACATTATACCCTACAACGATGAGAGGTAAGAAGAGACAACAAAATAAGCCAAGGATGGACAGATGCATCACGAAACAAATTTTATTGCTCCAAAATATTACACGGTACATCATTAGTGGGAAAGAGGCAATAAAACGCCATTACAGAGCCATGGGAGGAGGCTTAGACTTCGCATTCTACCCTAAGGAAGAAAGAGAGAGGGGGGGTAAAGGAGAAACAACGACCAAATTTTGAATATGTCCCTCCTTTACAATATATAGGAAGAATAAGAGAGAGAGAGGAGATAAAAATTTGAATCCTGCTTCAAACACCTTGAGATATGTGTTGAATCCTGCTTTGAAAGCTTAACCACCATCAATCAATTCCCTTCTCAAATCCACCCCAAATTTTTCATGTCTACAATGATTACTTGTTCGGCGCGTTGAAGGGGGGACAACGGTGGATCAGATCAAATCTAATCCGGTAGTTGAAGAAATCAGATTTTGTATTAATGGCCTGGAAATTTTTTTCCCATTTTCACCCACTAAATCCTGTTAAGAATGATATTTTATGTTTTCATGGCGTAGAGGGTGTCGATACATTTCCAAAAAGTCTTCTCCCACCCAAATCTGAGCTTTCAGTCAAAATATATGGCCATTTGAATATTTGGGTCACGGGCGTGCAATATTTTAAAGAGTCTGTTCGTACCTGGTCCATGTGGCAGCCTTGCATATCTTGGAGATTCGCCCCCTGTCTTTCAATTTTGAAATTGTGCCAAATTCACACATGGTAGCTTTCGCGAGCTCCTTAGGTTCCTTTGTATTTTGCCTTAATCTCTTTGCTTGGCAGGACAAAAGTCTGACCCTAGACATGTGGAGGCCTGTCGCTTGTTTGGAAACCCGCCCCAAATTTTACCTTTGAAATAGTGTTGCACTCACACTTGGATCCCTTCATTGGCCTGCCTCTGCTTTAAATATTCAACCCTCAACTTTGTCCCTTTTTTGGACCTAGGACACGTGGAAGGCTCACGCTCATTTGAAAACCCGCTCAGGATTTTACCTTTAAAGGAGTGTCGTTGAGACATGTGGCATCTTCCACCTGCACTCTTATACTTAGTCATTTTGGGCCCGCTCTCAATTTTGGATTTGACCTATGTTGACCATTGGCCACGTGGAGGGCTGGCGCATGTTTGAGTCTTCGCCTAGGGCTCCCATCTTGAAATTGTGCTGAGTTAACACTTGGTAGCCTCCACTATGTCAAAGACTTTTCAACGGCAAGTGCAACTTTTGGGGCTCTAAACACATGGAGGCCTAGAGCTTTTTTGGGTCTCCGCTTTTGGATTTAATCTTTCGAGGTGCGTCGTTTGGAAACTTGGCAACTTCCGTTGTTTGCTCCATACTTAGCCAATTTTGGGGCTCGTTCTGAGTCATTACAGAGCTAGAAGTCTTTGAGCCTTCATCGTTTCTTTTCCTTTGAGCCTCAGGCTTCTTTGACACTGTTCTCTTCCTTCCCCGACCCTACTACCCCATTGTAGAGCATGTCTATAACTTTTTTGTTGGATTTGAAGCATGGGCTCGTACAATGGAACCGTTTCTTGAATTTCTTCATGCACGGGGTTGTGGATGATCCAATTTTGCCGTGGGGTGAAAATTGAGATAACAATTGGCGACTCATAGGGGCATCTATGTGCTAGATGAAGAGACCAGTTTCCTTGAAGCATCCATTGGGCATGGAGTTAAGAATGATAGCCTAATACTGATCTTGTCTCTAATCCATGAGCCCGACCATTTGCATTTAATGACCCTGAACTTGCCTTGGAAACAAATTACCTCGAAACCCATTTTTAGTTGCTCTGTATTTGTTTCATTTTGAAACTAGAAATTGTTACAGACAGTTATGGGTCTTTCTATCATGAATACTGAAGGGCCTGGCCTCATGCACCTCTAGAGCAATGCGAAAAAAACTTATGTACAAAGAAAAAAATCATGCATGCCTCAAATGAGACATGCAGAGTGTGCACAAGCACTTCTTCTGCTAAAAAAAAAAGTCTACTTCTACTCCTACACTAATTACAGAGAAAGAGGCTAAACAAATCATGATACAGGCAGGGAGAAGTAGCTTCCCTTTCTCAAAAGGGGCAGCCATGAAAATGATTTGACACTGAATATGGCTGCATGTATAAGTGAAAAACTAACTATAAGCTGGTCCTCCACCCAAATCATCAAGGTATCAACATCAACAAAAAATACCTCCTCAAGTTGATTGGCATTGAACTCTTGGAGGTGTTGATGATGACCCTTGGTACTTTGATACTCTCCCTCATGCTTAGAAGTAAGCATGACTAGTTTTGGATTCTCCCTTGGCTCCAATGAAGCCAAGTATCTAATTGGGCAAGGTCTGGTCCTTTGAATTTGCCCCTTGCTCTGAATTTCAACTCCAAGAATGGAGTCTTCTTGCTGATTTTCCAGGATGGGTGATGTGCGAGGGATGATGACATCCTCTTGCCTTTTCCTTTCGTCCTCTTGTGAAGAACATGGAAGATTCATATCTTCCAACCTTGGTTCCAGAGGGTTGTAATGAAGAGCAGGTTGTTGTCCTTGAATGCCCTCCTTTATGGAAGTAGGCTCATATGCTTGGAAGGTGGATGATGGAGGAGAAAATGATGTGATCTCCATGGGATCTTCTCCATCAAAGCAATCCTCCAAGTCAGATAGACAGTCTACCTCCTTGTTGTCCTGTTACAGGTGCTCTACCTCCTCCATGGTGTCCTCCTGATCTGCGACTTGATCACCATGGCTCCCTTCGTCCTTAAACATGAACTTTGAAAGCTCAAACTCCTCTTTAACATTAGATATTGAAGGGGGTGAAGTGGGAGGAAGAACTGAAGGTTCTTCTGTGGCCTGCTCCACACTTGGGGCCTTTGAAACTGTATGGTGCTCCTCCGTCATAGGTTCATAAATCAAATCAGGCCCTTGAAATGAAAGCAACAAATATTCAATGATGCTTTCTTCATTAAGTGGCTTCAACTCTAATTTGATCTCTCCCATCTACTCCTCTTCAATGTGACTTGGAGTTGATGTTCTTCCTCCTCAACTAGTTGTGCAGCTTGGATCAGATCAGCATCCTCTTCAGAAAAAGTGCCATTAGGGACACTGCTTCAAAGTAAATAGGTTGCTAATCTTATTCTTCTTGTTCTTGTTCTTCTTCTGCTGCAAACTCAACCTCAGCCACCACTAGCTCCTTAACCCTAACCTCCTCTATTGGTTTGACCATCAAGGGGATATTTGTAAACCCAAATTTGGAAGCCCAACTCTTCAGATTTTCTGTCATTTCTTCTCTGTTGGGCTCCCCTTCATGTTTTTTTCCTTGACTGGATTCTTGAGTCTCTTCCCAACATGGACTTGGGAAAGCAAGAGGAGTGACAGGTTGGGGTTCAACCAGCTTTGCAATTTTTTGTGGTGGGGAGGGAGCTGGAACTTCTTGTTTCTTTGGAGGGAATGACTGCTTGGGAAAGAAAAGGGGAGAAGAATTGAAATGGGGTGGAAGATCAAGAGATGGAGAAGAGAAATCAACACTTGGGGCAAAAACTCAGGGGCTTGACTCTTGATCATGTTGAAATGATAAAGTTTGAGAAAGAGAAAATGAAGGACATAGAGCTGGTGATTGACTTACCCATTGACAAGGTTGTCTCTCACTTTGCTCAATGTCCTCAATGTCCTCAATCCACTGTGTAAGTTGAGGCAACACTTCAACCATGAAGTCAAGCTTCTCTTAAGGGTTGTAATGTCTTGGAAAAGGGCCTCCCCATGGACAAGGTGCCTGTTGGCTAGATTTTCTGCATAGCATCAAACCTAGGCAGTCATGAGATAAATCTCCCTCATTTAATCGGTGAGGCTCCTGTGTTAGATTTTTCAATAAAAATGTGTTATTATCTATCAGGGGTTTTACTTTAACCACTTAGTTCATGAACCATAACTAAGAAGTTTTGCAGCAAGTAAGCAGTCGTTCAAGAAAGGAAGTATTTTATAGAAGAAGGAAGTAAAGGAAATACAAAGAAGAAATGGGGAAGATGTGCATCCCAATTAGTAGATAGCAGAGCTAATTGCATGCACATAAAAGAAACTTAATAGACATGAACACACATAATTATAAAACAAAGGCAGCTCTAGATCCCGATCTAAAATAACAAAAAGTTTATTAAGAGATACAAGATTAAAAGCAAGAAACAAAGTACACCATGACACAAAGTTCTCTGGAAACCTTCTCCTTTGTATTCCTTTGCTCCAAGTTGCTCTCAAGGGTTCAACACAAAGTCTAGAACACAAAATTGCTGCTTATAAATTATGATCGATGATTAACTCGGAGGTTCTTCTCCTACTTATAGAATGTAGGAGGGAAAGTACAAATGAAAAACTCAAACTGAACTGAAACATAAACAATAAGTAAATATGACATTTGGCAATCATCCTCAACTATCTTCTCCTTAAGTGACACATGTATCACTTAACTAATAGAATGGTTCCACACAACTTTAAGTAATGGTTGCAAATCCAATAACTTAGAAGTTTTACAATTTCATCTGGGAACATAGAAAATAGAAGAAGAAAGAAATAGAAGAAATCATGCTAGCTGTAACATTTATGTCTTCTTCTTGTTCTGATATTGGATATACTTGTCAAACATGTAATTCAGCATCCCTCCATTTGTTTTAGCCACTACTTCTTTCTCTATCCTGAATTGCAGCAACCCTTCATTCAACACTTTGATGCACGATTCCACATCTTCCAAGCTCGTTCCAAACCTTACAATGTCCGCCTGTAGCGCCACCAGTCTACTGATAGAATTCATCGTAAAACACTTGGTAGCTTTATCAATTCTCTTTTGTACCATCAGAAGAGAACCTTCCAGGGAATTAGGCACCTTAGTTGAGACGATCCGCATGTATGAAGTAACACCTCCGTCCACTCTTTCCTCAGTGAAAGAAATGACACTGTCTGGTAAATCTGATGTCCTACTCTCTAGTGCCTGCATCCTCTTCAGTAAAACTCTACAGATTTCCAAACAGAAACATACTACAAACTCTAACTGCTTTCCCTTCTTGACTGATCCGTCCAGTACAATCTATTCCGCAATCAATACATCTCCCGGCAGCTTGTTGATCTCGGCCAAAATACTGAGGTTACTCTCTGCAACTGTATTCATGCCTTCTATGTTTGCCATCAGTTGCTTTAGTTGATTTGTTGCATCGTTCATAACCTTTAGGCAGGCTAGCACTTCCCCAAGTTATACAGAAGCTTAACGAATAATCAAATCCTTCCATTCATCAATAGCCTTTACTTGATTGCTTACGTCCTCCATTTCCTGCATAAGATGATCACTCACCTGCTTTGAAATGGGTTGAATGGAAGGTTTAGCAACCTTGGCTATGATCTCACATAAGTGAGATACTTGCTTCTGCAGCTCTTCTTTCTCCACCTTTTCACTGTCAAGTATAAGGAATAAAGCATCCATCAATGTCTACATGTCCTGCTTCAATCCTTCAGTGGTGGCTTGACTGAAGGGTACTTTGGTCACTGTCACATCTTCCGCCATGAGCTCCTCCTCTATCTTTCCTTCTGTCAAAATTGATATCTCAACAAACTTCTCTCCCGAATCCTTGATGATAAAACTAGAAGTTACTTTGGCAACTTTAGGCCTTCTATCTCTTCCACCTAGATTCTGGAGTAGCTGCAAGTCGTGCTCCTCTAAGTTCATCTCCATTCTCACTTCTGGAACCAACTGCGAAGTCAACCATTCCGAGAAGTTACTTCTCTAAAAATGAGAAGTCGCTGAGTGTACTACCATCTTCCGCTTTGCATCCTCTCCATTAGAAAGTGCCACAGTGTTATGGCTGCCATCTTCTGAGTCATCCAAGGACAAAGCCCTTTCAAATCCTGCCATCTGCAGCTTCAATGTATCCTCTGGAACAGGCACTAAACGAAGTGGCTGAGGGGAGAAGATGAATGTCACTGGATTCAGTGGAGGCATGGAAGCATCCTATTGCTATGGTGTAATAGTTGGTGAAGTATTGGGTACTGGAGAAACCAAAGTTAAAGTCATGGTCGTAGAAGTGATCCTCTCCTTGGATTGAGATCTTCTATGCACTTTCAACTTCTTGACTTTCCTGCTGCTTTCACCTCCGTGCTTTCGCTTAAGGGAATCTCCTGCACTGAAGTTGCTCGTGACTTGATTCATCAATGCTTCATCAAGGAAATATCCCTTCGTCAACAACCAGTTTGAAGTATTCACCAACACAGCTCCCGACCTTTCTTCAATTGTGTTACAGCCTCCTATGTTATTCTGCAGTATGGCTTTATCTCCTCCCATTTGATGGTAAGTGTCAAGTACCACATTCCCATCATCTTTAAGATCTGCAAGTATCCGCGCTAGTCCAAAGTTGAACACTTGCTTTACTGATAGCCTGCTGAAATCTCTCTTTCTAACCTCGTACTCACTTTTGCACTTCATCCAGAAATCTTCTAAGGAAGGCACATGTGCGTACTCCTGGGAGATTGTCTTCCTGGCTACTCCAAATGGATCGAAGTTCAACCGTGCAGGGAAGAACTCTTGCTCATACCCAGATAACATTTGTGCTTCCATCCCTCGAGCTCTCTGAATGCTAATGCAGTTGTAATATCCCACAATGATTGGGAAGAAGCCCATAGACTTATGCCACTTTGACTGAAAGTCGTGTAACTCCACAAGTTGCCTGCTCAGCTCCATGGCGATCAATCTATCATTCGGATACTTGGGCATCTTTATTAGTTCTCCAGAAAAGCCCGTAACCCTGAGGTATGTGAAATCTGCAAATTGAATGAATACACTACCAATCTTGGACACGGCTTCCCATGCTTCCTTGCTTACCCTGTTGGCCTTCAAGTCTTTGTCTAGCCTGCAGATGAAATCGTAGAAGAAGTCATCGTAGATCACTTTGAAGTCTTTCTCACATGTAGGTGCAGTAAGCTGCGGGTAGCACTCGAAAATGGGGTCCTTGGAAAGAACACCACATCTATCTAGCTTGGAAAAGACGCCTTGTGAAGCTGCAACATACACCAAGTATGAAGTCATCTTGAAGTTGAAAGTAAACTTCACGTTCTGGAGTTTCTCACCGACGTTGTTGCTAATAATTTCTGACCAATTGATTATAGAATCAACCTTATTGATTTCAATGGTCCTGATGAAAGCATACATCCATGTACGGAAAGTGTAGGCATTCGCTTTGCCATTCATCCTGCATAGCAATTTGACGACATCATCTACCTCCTGCACCAAATTGGACCGCGGAAGAGTTCTCAGGAACTTTGAAGGAGATCTAGGATTCTTCATCTATTGGCTATTCATTATGCTCACACAATCAGCTCTATGCTTCTCCCATCTACTGTCAGCATCCTGAATGCTAATAGAAGTCACCACCTTTCGCACTGGAATCTTCAAACAATAATTGATGAACTCTGCGTCTAAACAAATTATTGTCTTTCCCGAAGCATCACGTACTGATCTGGATGAAGGATGATAAGATCTAGCACATTCCATCACGAACTCTGGCAATTGGGCTTCACATGGAAAAGATGCAGCTCGGATAATTCCACTACTTTTAACCGCACGCATGAGTGAAGTCTTTCCTACTCTGGATCTATCAATCAAATCGTCAAGAGGTTCTGGGCCTAGATATGTTTCTCCTATGTGTGCAAGTTTGGAAGCAATGCATGACTCCATCGTGCTTTCTTTTTCATCTCCCTTCGCCATGGATTTGTCATTCTTCGTCTAAATAATTCTTTTTCTTCTTACTTGGCCAGATTTCTTCAAAATTGGTGCAGATCTGGACAATTCTTCAGATTCGGAGGATATATGCAATGTATTGGACATTGATAAAAGCTTCTTTTCCTTTGTAAATCACCTGTATTGAATTCCTGCAATTTATTCAGACAAAAATGGCCACCGGACAATGAATAGTGAATTTTAATTGTAAATTCTACACTTTTCAAGCCCATTGCCCCAAAAATTGGTGTTTAATTTGCACATAAAGAGAGCATGAATCCTTTCAACAACACCTGAGCACCTGTAACACCTATGCAAACAATTATGCAGACAAAGATCAACCTCCTCTAAAGCATGCGCCAAATCTGGAAGCTTTTAGCCTTGTTGTCACCTTGTCTGAGCAAAATCCTTCCTCTAATGGGGGCACCCTTTTCTATTTGGCTGCAATTCTTTACCTGTGATTTGAATAATTCATCCATATGGCTGCCCATGCTTATATAACCTTCACAATTCTATAATTAATAATTGCCCTAACAATTAAAGGCAATTAATTAATTAAAAATCATGTTTTTCTCTTTTAAAAATAGCATGTTTAAGGACAGCCATCCAATAAATTAAATTAATCCAATTTAATCCTTCACACATCACTTCACTTAAGCTTCACAGTGTGCTTTGACCATAGCCACTGAAAATATAAATTAATTTAATGTTTTAATGCCTTTAAAAACATTAAATAACTCTCAAATGGGGCGCACTTTTTGAGAGGAAGGGGGCAACCACTAAATAAATTTAATTTAATGCATTTAATTCGTTTCTTTTATTCCCTCTTTGACTTGTTGACTTCCTCCAAGCTTGGGCACACTTTTTGAAAGAATAGATTAATTAAAATAATCACTTAAAGGCTGCCATCATCTCACCAAAGGGGGCGCACTTTTTTGCACATATAATCCTATTTTTAGGAATTTTTCCACAATGGGATTCTTTACTTTGCAAGGCAGGCACCAAAATCCCATGATCCACTTAAGTGATTTGACTTTGACAATGGGATTATTTGCCCTGCAAGGCAGGCACTAAACTCCCATGATTTCACTTAAGTCACTTTCCTTTTATTTTATCATGGCAATTTTCACCCTGCAAGGCAGGTAATAAATTCCCGCCTGCCTGCAGCCTCTAACTTTCCCACTGCAGCTTAAGTGAATTTTATAACACGGGAAAAAATACCCTGCTAGGTAGGTATAAAACTCCCACCCTGTTTGCGGCTTCTATTTTTCCCATTGCAGCTTAAATCCTTTGTTTTCCAAAAATGTGCCCATCCATGCAGGGGCTTTTCCGTGCACGACTTCGCTTTTTCCCGGTGATCCAGACCTCCGATGGCAACTTCCTCCAGGCATAATGTGCGTATATGTTTTCCAGCTTCTCCAGGCCAAAAATTGGGCTTACCCGGCAAAGGAATTGTTCTAGAGAAATTTCACAGAAAACGAAATGGGACAACACAAAAACACGAAAAATTGTAGAAGTCACAAATAAAGCCCAAAACGTATTCCAAGTTAAAACCCTTCTGGTACATAAGAGTAATGACATATTCGATCATAACAGAGTTAAAATGGAGCGCAAATAGCCTCATACGGGGCTCAAAATAATTAAATACAAATTTCCTGCAGACAAATCACGACGATAGAATATAACAACTTTGGGCAACTGGGTATTTGGCAAAAAAGGCTAATATGGCTCTTTGGGATTATCTTAATGCAATATAAGAACTTTTAGGCACTAAAAACACAAAACGACCCATTATTTTAAAAGTACGAAAAATTTTCGGATAGGGTAGTCGCAGATTTCAGGGTGAAATCTGGGTGACACCAGTGCCTTGCAACTGATCTTGAATGCCTTCATTTGTGCTATGGCCCTTAACTAAACCATGTTAGCCTCCCTTTTTTGAATCTTCTCCAGCAAACCAGCATTCTCCACATAGCTGTCACCATTGTATGTCTCCCCTTGTTCTTGATAAGCTCTATGGCCAAACTGACTTTAACCCTGCTCATATGGGTAAGCATAATGGTCATGGATCTGATTATAATGCTGATTTGGAGGAGTTGGGAAATGCATTGGAGGTGAAATGCATTATTGTTGTAAGTGTGAGTTCCATGAAGGGAATGAAGTCATGATTGCACAACTTCATAGAATGGGAGAAAATGAAAGATATGGATGAAAAAAATGGATGAAAATGAGTGGAAATGGATGGAAAAGGTTTACAACTCAGAGAATGGGTTATTGACCAGATGGAGTCGCCAGATGTGCTTGCATGTGCCTCAAAAGGCTGAACCTTAACATGAACACGCCAACCTGTTAAGATGAAGTGGTAAGGTGCTTTAGACCTATACCACCGGGCATGCCAAAATTGTTAGTGTCGTCGCACGGTGGCTTATGGTTTCCTATTTGTAATGAAACACCTTGGAAATATAGAAGATCTAACCTCGGTGTCCCACCAGGCATGCCAAAACTCTAGAGAAAGCTAGTTCTTGCTTCCTAATCTACCTGCCACAAGCTACTCCAGTGCAGGCAGAACCTATTCTATCCTAATCTAACCATTCCAAGGGGACAAAGAGAGAGAGAGGGTGAGAGAGCCTGAAGACTTTGAACCTTTGTTGTTTCTTTTCCTTTGAGCCTTAGGATTCTTTGACATTGTTCTCTTCCTTCCCCAACCCTTCTACTCCATTATAGAGCCTACCTGTAACTTTTAAGTTGGATTTGAAGCATGGGCTCGTACGACGGAACCGTTTCTTGAATTTCTTCCTGCATGGGGTTGTGGATGATCCAATTTTTCTAGGGGGCAAAAATTGAGATAACATGTACTTGTTGAGCTCTCGGTATTCTAGAGACATGTGCCATCTTTCATCCTTGTGGCGCACCATCA
This sequence comes from Taxus chinensis, assembly GCA_019776745.2. Lineage (NCBI taxonomy): Eukaryota > Viridiplantae > Streptophyta > Pinopsida > Cupressales > Taxaceae > Taxus > Taxus chinensis. Next base: position 655,322,019 of record CM034146.1, read on the forward strand.
CAACTAGAAAAGAATAAGCACTCTAACTCTGAGAGATAATACCCATTTCCAACATTTCCTCCACCATCTTCTCGATCTCACTCTTTTGCATATATGGGTATGTATAAGGCCTGATGTTTAGGGGTTGGCTTCCTGGAATCAACTGAATGGCATGATCAGGCTCTCTTTTATGAGGAAATTCTCTAGGATCCTTGAATACAACTGCATGTTGATCAATAATATTTTGAAGATCATGATTCACTACCTTCAATTGTGGCTGAACTTCCATTGAGAACAATCATGTTACAAAACATTCAGATCCATTTTTAAGAATCTTATGCATTTGGTGAGAACTCACTACCTGAGGATCTTTATCCTGTAGTCCTCGAAGTTCAAACTGTTTACCCTCAGAATGAAAGCGCATGAAAAATTCCTAGAAATTTATCTCTATGCTTCCAAAAATTGTGAGCCATTGAACACCTAAGACAATATCAGATCTGCCCATGGGAATATAAAACATTGTAGATTTGAATGTGTAGTCACCCATAATAAGTTTGATTTTATGGCATTTACCTGAACATTGGACTGTGCCACCATTTGTAATCATTACTTAAAATTCAGGTGTTGGGTAGATGAAACAATTTAGTCTTGTTGTCAACTTATGATCGATGAAATTATGTGTGCTCCCCGAATCAATCAATATTGTTACCTTTTACTTCTTAACATAACCCACAACCTGAAGGGTTTGTGTAGTACTAATACCTGATGGAGCATGTCATGAAATAGTGGGCAGAGGATCTCCAAATTATTCCTCTAATTTTTCCACTTCCTCGCTTGATGTTTCCTCATATTCTTCCTCATCACTGGACCCTTCAATATATAAATTTTTTTCTCATAAAATTTATGATTTGGTCCATATTTGCTATCACAATTAATACATAACCATTTTTCTCTTTTTTCTTCAATTTTTTGAGGTGTCAACTGAACTGGCCGAGGGTTCGATGGAGGAAAGGTGCTACGATCTTTTATGTTTGAGAAGGATTGCCTTTTGATGGAAAGAAACTTTTCCTCTGCCCTACACGCTATGATAATAGAATCATAAACTTTTAGTGGGTTAAACATGTACACCTCATGTTCAATGTGGTCCTTAAGACCCACAAGAAATAGGTCATTTAAATACTCTTCTGTAATATCCTCCACACGCAAGGAAAGGTTTTGGAATTGATGGACATACTCCTTAACTAAACTTGTTTGTCGTAACTTTGCTAATTGGTTGTAGTAATTCTCTGAAACACTAGAACTATAGTTTATTTTAAGCTCTTGAGTGAAAACATTCCTTGTAATAATTAGACCATTCTTCTTCCTTTGAGCACATAACCAACTATACCAAACAAATTGGTTAGGTTCTAGGTATAAGGAAGCCACAGTTAACTTTTGTCCCGTTGGGATCTAATGGAGATCAAAGAAATTATCCATTTTGGTAATCTAATTGATCGGATCCTTTCCATCAAATTTACGCATTTCCACTTTTGGAATAATGCCCTAACATTGGAGAGGATATCCACCTAAATGAGTAAAGGAGCTTCCATGATTGGAGTGATTTGGTTCTTTGTGACCATTGCTAGAGGAACCCATATGAATGGAATCGGGAGTTGTGTTTGAAATAGCACGCAACAAATCTTGCTTCATTGCGTGAAAATTCATCTAAAGTTCACTCCTAAGGCTACCTTTCAGATGAAGAAGATCATTATTAAGGTCATCCTTACTCACCATATTATTTACCATTTCCTGAAGTTTGATGACCACCTCAAATACTCCTAAATCAGAAGACTCTAAATCTATATCTTCCTTATTTGGGGTCATTCCTGGAGTTTTTTAACCTTTCCTTTTGCCTTGAGTAGATCTACTAGTCATGATGTAGTGTTTGGGGCTTGGGGTAGATGAAATAGGGGGAAAAAAATTAGGGTTTGGGGTTTTGTAATTTTTTGTTCGAATAGAGGAAATCATAAAATCAAAACCCTAGCTAATTTTTGTAAAGGTTTCCAAAAATATAAGAAACTTGGAAATTTTCCAAAAATCGCACCCTATGGAGCCAAATTATACAAAACATAAAACCACTATAAGTTTTGCAAAACAAGTAAAAAATGCTTGAAATTTGGAGAGGAGATTACTTGACCTATTTTGCCATACCAAAAAACAAATTGCATAAAAATTTGCTACCAATCTTGAGATATAGCTGAACCTTCACAATTAGGATTTGATGTCGCGCTAGCCAAGATCGGGCTCGGATACCACTTGGAATGAAATTACTTGTATAAATTTGATTATCACCAACAATATAACACCAAATAACACAATATTGTAGATCAAATATCTCAATACGCAAGTATATTAGCTTAGCTACTTCGCGTGGGAAACCTCTAAACCCTACAATAAGACTCAAATGCTCAATAATATGATCAACTACGACCTATTAACCCCTATTTATATTATTTCTATGGTATGGCCATCACCAAGGCCGGCCCATTAATGATAATATAACATATATGAAAGAGATACATCATGATAAGAAGTTATGATAGCCACAAGTCGACTATATACATCTAATGTAAGATATATGATTAATGGAGAGGAAAAGGCTCTGCAAATGATATATTACGGGGGCAATATTTACAGAACAAACCACTTGGACCTTTTCTCACCCATATATTTAGCATGTTTTAGTGCCTTCAAATGTGAAGGAAATCATGGAGGTTGGGACACTCCAATCTATTAGTTATTTGATATGTTCTTTGGTTCAACATGGCACCGATTTAATATAAATTGAATTAAATCTAATTGCAGAGTATGCATCCCTTGTTCCTTGAGTGAGTGATAAATGGATGCCTTTTGAGTGCTTTGGTACATTTGGAATGCGGGCTTAGGTGATAATAGTAATGTTTAGTGCTTGGTCCCTAAATTTGAACACATAACTATGTATTTATATGATTCCCTTGTTTGAATTTCATAATTTACAATTGGAAGGCTGACCCATAAATGAAAAATATGCCCAAAAGATAAAAGAGACCCAAAAAGAGTGAGTAAGGTAAGAAAGGTTCAAGGACACCTAGTGTGGATAGGAGTGTCTGGGCGCTTATGTCTCAGCTAGGAACTGGTGTCTGACACCATAAAAGATAAATAATTTAAGTTATGATTGGGTTGTAGGGTGTGTAGAACCAAAGGGTTTCCAAGAAACAAAGAAAAATGCCAAAGATAGTTTTCAACCACTAGTTTTCTTGCTTAGGAATCATGTAAATGCTAGCATACTTTTAGGACCTATAAATGTACTCAAGTGCGTGATTTTTTGTCTACATTTTCCCCCACTTTATGTTATTGAGTGAACAATCGATAATATAAATTAGATAGAATATGTGTACCTTATGATCTTGTAAAGAGAGTGTCTAATAGCGTGTCGAGTGGACTAGTGAAGCGTGAAGTGATCCCAAAGTGGATCATGGAGATTAGGAAAGGAAAGTGACCCTAGGGGTGAAGCGTATTTGTTGTTTTTACCTGTTGTTGTGATTGTATTTTTTGATGTAGGCTACTTCTTGTTAGTATTAAGGATGGACCTACAAAATAAGAGCAAAAAAGTAGTCAAAGTCATGTATATGAAAAATCTTAGTAAAGTATGCTTAAGTGTGTAAAAGTGTGTAAGAGTTGAGATAAAGGAAAGTGTGCACCTGATGTATAGGACTGTGAAGGATAGAAATATATCCTAAAATATTTTTAAGGGTGATTTTTTTGGGCGATCTCAAGCTAAGAATTATTTTTTTGGGTGATCTCATGCCAAGTGTGAGTTTTTTGGGAAATCTCGCGCCAAGAGCAAGTGTTAGGAAGAGAGGTCTAGCTTTACTCTCCTTCCATGACTCTACCCCCATAAGTACCACTATAGATGGTACGTCTTGATTTAGTTCTAATTGTATTGATTGTTTTGATTGAAGGATATTGAATGCATTTTGTATTTGGAGGTCAGTGCTTGATACGGTACAACTGCTCTAAAGAATTCTATAAATTGTGTTGATCTGAGAAGATGATTATCTATGCCCCCAGGACATTAGCACCTAGGTGAGGACATAGGCACCCAGACACTATTGTCTGATACTGGGAATTGGTGTATGTTATGTGATGTGGACCCAAGTCATATTCTATGTCATTTTGTGACTGTATTTTTATGTTGTTTATGTACGGTACTGATATGAACTATATCTCTGAGTTGTTGTAGGGGTGATTTTTTCACCCAATGTTTACATCCCCTCATTTGGGGTGCATGTGACGATAGTAAGAGGATGCAAACCAAAGAAGAGGACCAGAGACTGATATGCATATCTGAATTTGATACCTGCAGGGGATAAGAGATGTGCATGGTAGAAACCAAGGCACATGCAAATAAAATGGGATAGTAACAATTTTTAGTGCAAATGAAATTGACATTTAAGAGAAGACAATGTAACAAGAAAGTAGTAAGACAATATGGACCACAAAAAGTGAGTTTCAGAGATGAGATCGCTCACAATTTCATAAGCCAATCAAGGCCGAAGTGGCCAAAAGCATACAATGATCAATCAAGGCATATGTCATAGCCCGCAAATAATAACATACAATGGTAAACCATAGAAAAAAAAAGTCTCAGATAACCATGATTGTTTATAGTCCTGCAAAGAAAATGCTACACATGAAGCACTTGTGATCATGTTAGAAAGATAAAAAAATATGTCAAGACATGTATGTGGTAATGGAAAGTAATGTGCTAGAAATAAGAAGTAGTAAATGATGAAATAATAGCACTTGTAATGTATGAAAGCAGTAAAGGTAGATACCTTACGAGCCTCGGTGGGATTGGAAAAGGATACAATGATGAGCATCATGCACCATGTAAGGATTTGTAAGAGATATGTATTCACAACTAGAAACGAAGTGAATGTACATGTGTATATGATAAAGATAATGATATATTGAGTATTTGTCTAGCATAGTAAACAAAGTGCAACATGTAAGTAGTATAATCTAGCAAGAATAGATGTAACCAAGATATGCAAATGTTGTATGAGTGTGATGGGTTGGTATGCAAGATGTAAAGATGATAGAAGGATTGTTCCCCCTAGTGAATGTGTGATTAAGCAAATATTGAATAAATAGATGTCTAATACTATTTATGTAACAACGTTGATAAATATGCAATAAAGTACATATGTCACATAAGCAGTAAGAAATATGAATTAAAACCATAAGTTTAATGGAGAGATAAAATACTTAGTTGACTTTGCAATAAATATTGGACTTTGTGAAGATGGATAACTGGTAAAACTAGAACATGAGTGGTTGCATCCGAACCCAAAAAAAATGCAAAAACGAGGGAGGAATATGGACCAGGGTTCCTAGGGTAGTACTGTGATGCCTGGGCACTAGGATCCCTCTCTAGCCACCAAGGTCTGCATAGAAGATAAAAAAATGATATTCATAGGGTCAATGAGTTTTTGTAATGCTTCACTTTTTTTCACTATTATGTCACACCAAGCCCACAAATGTCGTCGATAACCTGCAATAGAGATATCACCTACAAAACCCCTAAACTACATCAAATCCTAAAAAAGAAAGATAAAAAATGGGAGGTTAGACTGTCCTTGGTTGTCAACGAAGTGAACTTACAACCAAGCGTTGCATTACATTACAAACCTCATGTAATTCTAAGTGTGTGTGTGAAGATATTGTTCCCTAGGTGGCTCGTGTGTGTGTTGCACTTGATAGCGAACAAGTGCTAAATGTAGAAAATGTAAATAAATGTGTGCATAGAAAAATGAACTTCCCCTCCTATGCGTGTATGTAGAATAATCATCCCTTGTCCCTTGGATGGTGTTATATGGATGTAATGATGCTCTTTAGATGCTTATGCATGCAACCTTGGGTGGTGATAGTAGATGCTTAGAGCTTGGTCCTTTAATTTGATCCCATAACATTGTATTTATATGATTCCCTTACTTGAATTCCCAAACATTTAGAAAGGACCCTAAAGGAGTGAGAAAGATATAAAGAGGTCTAGGGCACCCAAATGAGGTGAAGGCACTTGGGCATTGGTGTCCTAGCTGGGCGTTGGTGTCTAGAGAAAGAAAAGGTGAAGTATCAAAGGTCAGACTAGGCAATAGGGTGTGCAAGGCCAAGAAGGAGACCAAAAAGGAAACTAAGAGGCCTGTTATAGTGATCAATTAGTACTTTTATCCCTTAGGAAACATATGATTTCAATACATTTGATTAGGACCTAAAAATGTACCCAAGTGTGTGATTTAGTATCTACATTTTCCTCCACTTTATGTTGTTGAGCGAAAGCTTTGTAACATAAATTAGAAAGAGATGTGTGCCTGATAACCATATAGATCGATAACGAAGAGCGTGCCAAGAGCCAAGAAAAATTCTGGAGTTATAAAAAAGTGAAGCATGGAAGCTAGAGAAGAGGAAGTAAAAAGTGATGATGACCCTAGGGGTGAAAGTGTATGTGTAGATGTCACGTTGTACCTATTGTTGATGTCATTTGACGTGACTACCGCTTACCATAAGGACAAACCTACAAAAGAGAATAACGAACAAGTAGTCAAATATGTGTCTATATAGAAAGGTTTCGATCCAAATGTATGAAATGCATGTAAAAAGTGTGAAAAATGCTTTAAAAATAGAAAAATGAATATGTGGACATAATCTATGATGAGGGAAGGAGATAGAAAGGATCACGAATATGTTGTAGAAGGATGATTTTTTCAAGCGATCTCACGCCAAGTGGTAGTTTTTGGGGTAGTCTCACGCCATGACAAAAGTAGTGTAGGGAGAATGGTCTAGTGTCATTCTCCATCCTTTGATTGCTTCTCAAAATTTATACACCACTGCAGACGGTGTGATCCTGTCTTGCTCAAGTTGAATCCATTTTGATTCAGTTCAATCTAAAGAAAAAGAAATATAAACATTGTATTGATTATTGGAGGACTATGCATATACCATGCCAACTTCTCTATGAATTGCTGACAACCGTGTTGATCTGAGACAAACTATGTATCTTCCCCCTATTCATAGGCGCCCAGGAAGGGACACATACACCTAGATGCCCAAGTCTATATTTGGGCACTAGTGTCTATGCTAGAATAAGGACCCAAGTTTGATTTTGAGCCCTGTTTGAGACTGTAGACTATGTTTACTCTATGATGAACTATATTAAACTATGACTATAGAGTTCTTAATGGGCTGAATTATTCACCCAATAGATGACCTACTTGTTTGAGGTACATGAGATGTTGTTAAGAGAATGCAACCCAAAAGAGGACCCCATGTTGAACTTATATCGATATGTGGGAGGGAATGTGCTTGGTAGAAACCAATGCACATGTAAATAGTGGCTAGGAAACAAGTGTTAGTGCAAACAAGCATGCATATAGAAAACAATGTAAGTTAGTAAGTAAAAAGACAATATAAACCATAAAAATAGGGTTGCAAACATGGGACATTGCTCATAATGTTGCAAGATAATCAAGGTCAAAGCAGAAAAAAGCATACAAGCAGTGAACAAGCAAGACATAGGGAAAATCCCACAAACAATGGCATACAAAGGCAAACAATGACAAATAATAGTAAGAAAATCATTAGAAAACCATGCTGGAAAAGAGTTCCTGTAAGGAAAATGCTACACATGAAGCACCCGTTAGCATGTTAGAAAGATATAAATTATGTCAAAGCATGTATGATCCAATATAGTACTATCTTAGTAACAATAAGAAGTAGTATAAAATGAAACAATATCACTTGTAGTGTGTACAAAATGGGATGCCCCTAGGAACCTGTTACGGAACTGGTAAGAGGTATTATGTACTATGTGTAATGATCTATGTAAATTTTGTGATCACAACAAGAAGGCAAGTGAACGTGCACGGGTGTATAGAAAATATAATGACATACAATGTTTCCATCTAACATAGTAAGCAAAGTGTAACATGCGAGTATAAGCAAGTAAGAATAGTGTGTAGCCAAGATATGTGGTATGTTGTGAATGAGTGTGATGTAATGGTATGTAGTGTGAGTCTGATAGGATCCATGTGCCCCTCGAGTGTGTATGTATGCATGAGTGATATGAGGTTCATTTATAAATGACCCCTCAGCAGTCAAGAATGAACCATAGAACAAGACTGCATCATCGGGAAATGGTTTGAATGAAGTGTGTGCTGGAAATATTTGATCAACATAGCATGGAGCATGTATCGTGTCATGTGACGTGTAAGCTAGAAATATTGAATGAGACATTAGAAGAATTGATTTTAGAAATATGTGAATGAGATGCTAGAAAGATTGATCTTTGAAATGTAGAATGATGTGTAGGTGCTATAAATATTGATGATAAATACCAAGTGCAATATTTAGAATGTTGTGATTGAGGTGAGGTTCAATTCATATTTATACCCTCGGTAATCGATTATGAACCATGTGACTAGAGTGCATCATCGAGTAGTGAAGTGTGCACTAGAAAGGTTTGATCATGAATCATAAAATGTAGAGTAGTATAGAATGTACAAGGATGATGTAAATTGAAACTATGTGGTGTGTTATATGAGGTGATGTGTGTTGAATGCACCAAGTGTAAGAATGTGTAGTAGCAGATGTAAGAAAGGTGTATAGAGCTCAAATTTTGTATGAGTCGTAATAGTAGATGTGAGAAGAATGTGTCGTAGATGCGTATAGTGTGAAATGTGTAATGTGTGAGGTTAATGTACATAGGATGCCCTCAACAGTCAAGTGTGAATCATAACAAAAGAGTGTGACACCGCATAATGACGATACAAGTGTATCAAGTGGTTTGTATTGATGCTTAGGAGATATTAGGTGCTAAGCACAAAGCATGAAGTACATGGGGTGATATAGAAATTTGATATCAATGCAAGGGGAGAGAAGCTATGATGCCCCCTAAGTATGTAAGTTATGGAGATGTAGTTAATGATGCTAAGTGGATCAATATAAGGAGTAGTTTCTTTGATAAATGTGATTGTACATTGAAGTGGAGATTGGGGAGGAACCCTTGCACAGTGGTGGATTATTTGATAATGTTGTGAAGAGACTTGAGTGGAGGCCATGTTGAACCAAATTTTAGAGTAGGTTTCTTAGATTGACTTGGAAATATTGTAGATGACTTAGTAGGAGGATGCGATGGAAGACAAACCTTGAGAGGTGATTACTTAGTTTGAATGTGTTGAATATGTGACATTTGGCTAACTGAAGAAAGCACATTAGAATTAGTGGCATGATGCTCATTGGACATAGAAGGAATAGATTTAGGATCCCATTTGGATGTAGCATTTATAGATGGGCATGCAACAGAGTGTTGTGCAACGAATGAGATAAATTCTTGACGCTCAAGATGTTTGATTCTTCATTATAAAGGATAGCAGTGATTGTCCTTATATCCATTGATTCGATGATAATTGCAATATGGATGGCCTTGATATTGTGTAAGATGATAAGGAGGATAGTCATGAGTAGATGGCAAAGTGATCAATTCATGACTAAGGAAATCAGTAAAAATATCATGGTGTTTAGTAGTACAATCAAACGTGAGAGTCTCTGGTAATGGCAATTTTTGAGGCTCCCTGATATGAGCACATGTAGAAGACATAAAATGAAGATAAGAAGAACTAGCATGATCCTGAGAAGCATCCTTAAGATGTTGGATTTCATATTTAAGAGATGTAATATTGGATTCCTGATTATGCTAAAATGTAAATAATAGCCTAATCTAATGCAAGTTTGTAGTAAATAACAAATAAATAAATAAATGAAATAACCCAAGAAAACTAAGTAATGAAATGTAAAAACCCTAATGTGTAAACAGGGTTAGAAGAGCCTTAGCTGATTTGTAGAAGTCTCAAGATTTTGTTGCAGTGGATACCGGCTAAACAAGAATGGGATACCATCGCATATGAGCCTGAGAAAATGAATATATGAGTAATTTGGCTGGACTTGGGCACTTGGAAAAGGGATTTGGGCGCATAGGGTGCCCTGGTCTAGAATATGGGCATGTTGGTCTGTAGAAATGTCTAAAACTTGGTTCTGATAGGGTCACTAGAGCTTTGCTCTTGTTCACTTCTTGTTGCTAAACTCCACCAGATGTTGCTATAAATCTGGAATGAAAGAATCACCTACAAAAGCCCAAAGAAAGCATCAAAACTATAAAAAATAAAGATGCATATGAAGGGTTCAAACTGTCCTCATCTGCCACAATGGTGGACTTCTAACGAAGCACTACACTACATCTCAAACCTAATGTAGCTATGTGTGTGCATAGAATTGTGCCCTAGGTTTCTCTTATGCATGTTGCACTTGAAATAATGAGCAAGTACCTAGATGTAGAATGTAAATAATGTGTGCATGGAATAGAATAAACTCCCCTCCTATGAAGTGTGATGCAGATGGACCAATATTTATCCCTTGTGATGGAACTAGATGGATGCAAATGGAGCTATAGATGTCTTGAATGATGCAACCTTAGGTGGTGATAACTAGTGCTTAGTTCTTGGTCCCTTATCATGATCACATAAATTTGTATTTATATGATTCCATTTCTTGAATTTCGTAACTAACCCCAAAAAGGTTGAATACCAAAAAATATAATATGCTCAGACAGCTAGAAAGGACCCAGAAAGTGTGGCCAAAGTATAAAGAGGATAAGCGTGCCTAGAGGGGACGGTAGCGCCTAGCGTTGGGCGCTAGTGTCCATAATGACACTTCCTTAAAGGTGTAAAGATAGACTAAGCCAATACAAGTGCAAGAATAAAAGCAAAAGCATAAAAAAAAGAAAGGTGACCACAGACATGGGTTAATCAACACTTTTCTTACTTAGGAACCATATGAATAGTATTATGTGATCAAGACTAGATAATTACCCAAAGTGAGTGATTTTTTGTCTATAATTCCATATCCTAAAATTTATCTTGAAATAAAGTATGTAAAGCTTGAATAGACTTGGAAAGTGATTGATTGGCATTGGAACTAATAGAGTCATCGGAGAGACGATCGAAGATGGCACTAACTTGTCAAGGTGGAATGTTCATAGAGAGATACATAGTGTCTATAGTTTCGTGGAGAACATATTTACAAGATGGGTGCATTTGAAGTATTTGAAGCAATTGAAGCAAGGATACTTACAAGACCTTATGATCACTGAAAGAAGAAAAATAGGATCCAAAACTGTTTGAATGAGACGAGTTCACCAAATGATTAAGCAAATATTGAATAAATAGATGTCTAATACTATTTATGTAATAGTGTTGATAAATATGTAATAAAGTACATATTTCACATAAGCAATCAGCAATATGAATTAAAACCCTAAGTGCAATGGAGAGATAGAATAATTATCTAATTTTGCAATAAATCGTGCATTGTGCGAAGATGGAGAACTAGTAAAAATAGAACACTAGAGGTTGCAGCCGAACCCAAAGAATGCAGAAATGCAAGAAGAAGCTAGACTAGGGTTCCTAGGGAAATAATGTGGTGTCTGGGCGCTAGGATCCCTCTCTAGGAACCAGGATCTACACAGGAGATTAGAAAATGATCTTTGCAAGGTCATTGAGTTGTCTTAATGCTTCGTTATCTGTCACTAGTATGTTGCTCCTCTCATTTTTTTCTCTGGTGGCTTCTCCTCTCGTTTTTGATGCTCGTGGCTTCTCCTCTTGTTGCCGACGCTGGCAGATTCTCTTCTCACTGCTAATGATGGTGGCTGCTCCTCTCGCTTCTGTCATTGATATTTTTCCCACTCATTTCGGTCGTTGTCATTGGTCGCTACATCTTCACTATGGTTTCATGGTTGCTTCAATTGGGTTCCTAATGGTGGTCCCCTTCATTGTAACCTAGGTTGTGGATGCTCTAAAAAATCCTCAATTGTACAAGGATGTGGGTCCTTTCAACACCCTCGGTTTACCCTAATTCCAAAAAAAAAGGTCTTGAGACAAGGAATTCTATTCTACACCAATTAAAAACTTCTTTAGTCTTATTCATTAAAAGTGTTATTATGTGTCACCATGACAATAAAAAGTGCAGGGGAAATGTCCAACTATGCATTAAAACAAATTCAAAGGTAATGAAGTTAGCATCTGGTTTTTGTGATTAAAATGCTACGATCGTGTGACCACTAAACAAGAACATATGTAATTGGTATTGAACAAATTCATTTAAAAAAATTGTTTTTATTTACTTGTTTTGTAAACTTGACATTTATACTCCCTCGAGAGTAATCAATACTTTCAATTTATTTATTCAATTGACACATATTTTCATGTACTAAGCCTACGTTTGTGTACATAAATCATTTTTATTAACATAGGCATTCTAAAATGGAAATATGGGGATGTAATACGCTATCAAAATTGTCCTTTTCTACCCAATCGCCATGATCCTTCCTAGCTACATCAGTCAAGCGATGTCTATTAAGCACCGTGAGAACAAAAATTATCCAAACTTTGACGGATAATTTCTCTCAAACCATGTCACATGGGAATGTCTCGTCTAAACATGTAACTAGGAATTTGGTCCACATATGAAAATATCTCTCTTTTTCTCCCATATTCTACCCATTTTATCGTGATTACATCAAATGAAATGTAGAAAAAACTTCAATTTCCTTTAATGTTAGGGTATTTAGGGCCATATTTTATAATCAGCACCTTGTGGCACTGAATCAACGGTGCACACACATTCGGGTAAGTTGTTATACATTATCATAGGTGTTGTTATACTACCTAACCTACCCATTATTTTCTTGTCTACATTGGTCCAATGATGTCTCTTAAGCATCCTAAGAGTGAAAAGTAGCCAAACTCTTACAAATGAATTCTTATAACCCATGACACCTAGGAATGTATCGTTTGAGGATATAACTAGAAGTCTATTTTTTCTACAAAAACCTCTCTTATTTTATATCATATTCTGCCCATTTTCTTGTGGTCAAACAACTAAAATATGGAAAAAAACTTCAATTTGTATAATTTTTAGTGTGTTTAGGGTGATATTTTGCGATCAACACCTCATGGCACTAAATCAACAGTGCTCACATGTGTGGGTTGGCTATTAGATGCTATTGCATTTGTCATTCTACTTCCCAACCTTCTGATTCCTTCTCGGCTATATCAATTATGTGATGTTTCTTAAGCACTTTGCGAGAGAAAAGTAGCCAAAATTGGACAGATGGTTTCTAGTAACCCATGACACATGGGAATGTCTCATTTGAACCTACAACTTGGCATCTAGTCCATATACAAAAACTTCTCTCAGTTACTCCCATCTCCAACCCATTTTCTTATGCTTAAAGTGAATAAAACAAGACAAAAACCTTTAATTTACATTAGTGTTAGGATTTCTAGGGTGATATTTTACAATTGACATCTCGTGGCACCAAACCAAAGGTATCCACACATCTAGGTGGTCTGTTAGACACTAATAGATGTGTGATTTTTTTCATAAACCATATCAATCTTTCTTAACTACATCGGTTTGGCGATATCTCTTAAGCACCCCGAGAGCGAAAAGTAGACAAAATTTAACGAATAATTTATCACAACATGTGGCACTTGGGAATGTCTCATCTAAACCTATTGCTAGTAATTTAGTCCTTCCACAAAAACTTTCTCGATTTATGCCATCTCCTGTTTATTTTCTTGCAATCACAACAAATGAAACGCAAGAAAAACCTTAAATTTGTGTAAGTGTTAGGGTGTTAAGGGTGATATTTTACAATCAACACCTTATAGCACTTAATTGATGATGAACACACACCCATGTGATATATTATATTCTATTGTAAGTGTCACCTATTTCCCAACCATCCAGGTCCTTCCCGACTATGTCGATATGATGATATCTCTTAATGCACCTTGAGGGAAAAAAGAAGCCAAAATTTGACAGTTGATTTCTCGTACATGGGAATATCTTGACTAAATCTAAAAATGGACATATGGTTTGCCTATGAAAACCTATATCATTTTCTCCCATCTCCCACCCATTTTCTTGCAGTCGCAATAAATAAAACATGACAAAATCTTCAATTCAAGTCAATTTTATGGTGTTTAGGGTGATATTTTGGGATTGGCACCTTGTGGCACCAAAATGGCAATTCCCACATGTCTAGGTGATTTGTTAGATTTTATCAAAGGTTTCATTCCTCTTCCCAACTACCCCAATCCTTCCCAACTACATTGGTCCAACAAAGTCTCGTAAGCACCTTGAGAGCAAAAAGTAGCTAAACTTTGACGGATGATATCGCGCAACACGTGACATCTGAGAATGTCTTGTTTGAGCCTACAACAAGGCATCTAGGACATCTATAGAGACATCTCTTTTTATCCCAAATATTTCCCATTTTCTCATGTTCATAGAGAATGAAATGTGACAAAAATCTTTAATTTGTATAGTTTTTTGGGTGTCCTGGGAAATGTTTTGTGATCAACACCTCATGGCATCAAACTGAAAATGCCTACATGTCTGGGTGGGATATTAGACACTACCCTGGGTTTCGTTTCATTTCCCAACCATCGTAGTCCTTCCTGGATTCATAGGTGGTGAAATGAGAATGTATTCTTTTTTTATTTCCACTTAAACTTCATCATCCCTATTTTCTCCTCTTTATCACTCTCTCTTCCCTCCTCTATCTCTTTTTCTTTCTCCCTCTCAATCTCTCTTCCCTGATATCTCTATCTCCCTCCTTATCTCTCTTTTCCTCTCCTTCTCTATCTCTCTCTCACTCTCGATGTATCTTACCTCCTCTCTCACACACTCTCTTCCCTCATTTCTTCCCCCCTCTCTTTCTCTCTCCCTGTCTCTCTTTATCCCTCTATCTCTTCTTTCCCCCATCCCTCTCTCTCTTACTCTCGCTCTATCTTGTATATATGGATATATCATGTATATGCTAAAGTGGAACAACCAAATTTGCACAATGAACCACCTTGATTAATTATTTCATACCATAATACAAATGCTAATATATAGCCACAGAATTAGATAACAAACATCCTATAAAATAGGATGTATTACAAATAATAAACCCGTTAATAACATTACGGGCGTAACTACACTCTACTAATAATATATTGTTGAAACAATATATTATAACAATATAAAAATAATATTTATCCATAATGTGAGCTCTAAAATATTATTTCGTAACATATGCCTCTATTAATACCATAAGATCAAGTTTGAGGGGTATAAGGAGGACAAGGCATCGGTGTGTGACCAATGAAATGGAATAAAACCAAAGGCCCTAAAATAAAGGAATCAAAGGATAATTTTGTAAAAGATGTTAAATGTTCTCTTCATTTGAATAATATAAATTATTTACTAAAAACACAAGCCCCGTGAAGGTAAAATCTTGTTTAGCACCACTAACCTACATTAATAACATTAGTCTCGATATAAATAAATAAAATTAAATAAAAAGTACTCAAACACACCAAACGTACGAATTCAACAATATACTTACAAACTATAAAAACTTATGTGACACTATACCAATTCAATCTAACGAGCCATCTAGGTCATATCTAGTATTTAGGGTGTCGAGTATTGCTTCACGGTCAAATTCACTAAATTTTCACAAGTTCTTATTGTGCGGTCTACCCTCATATTTGATCAATTGAACATTAGATGCAACAACAAGGTGAGAATGATGAATAATATTTCAATGAGTGTTAAATTCCTTGAACAACCACGCATTGGATTTATTCATTGGGTATCTTCCATGTCATGTTCCAGTAACAACCACAGACCCTGTAGGATACTCTAGGCCTTCTCCATGTTTTATCGGGGTTGTCAATTTATTTTTTGCCTTGAAATAGTGAGTCAAATAGTAATTTGTTCCTTCTTTATTATTTCTTATACAAAAAGTACATAAACATAACTTCATTCTTTAATTTCAATAAATGATTTATAAATACTACATAATGAGATAAAATATTACTTTTAACTAAACAATGCATCTATAATACCTAGTTGCTCTAAATCTGATATATGGTCAAATTCAACTGATGATTCGATCACCATGAGTTGTAGAGATCATGGATATTGATAAGTATTAAGTGAATGTAAAGTCTCCAACACCATTCATTGGCCCACTCTTTCGACTCCCACTCATCCCAAACAAAATATGACATGAAGAATAAAATCATATCATTTGTCTCATATGTATAGTCTATGAACTTGCATTTGAACTTCCAAAAGAGTGTATCTCACTAGATCCTGTTAGTGTAAAAAAACTTCATATTTTGAAAAGTTATCTTATTCTACCAACCAAAATATTATATGAACTATGAACTTAGCCTCATTACTTGGACCCATTGTTGAGTTATGCCATTCCATGATGGACGTTACATCAGTCACCTTTGCACCATTTTTTTCCTCCAACTCTTCTCTTGCTAGGGATATTTTAAAACATGCTCATGTAGCATTATGTTCTGATTTCCGTTTCCGACCTCAATGAAATTCTCAAATATGTTGAACACCACTCATTATATGCATCCTACTCATCTAGTAGACCATTCAATAATTCTTTAAGTATGATGTACAATTATTTGACCATATGATGTGTTGACCAAATATAATGTTTCTGTTGCTCAAATTACCATAGAAAATCTCAACGCAACCTTGCACAAAATCTAAAGAATGTATATAATAATCATTAATATATAAATGATACCACCTCCATATATTTTTGTCTTCCTTTGTGTTGTCATAAGCATGAGTAAATGTTATATACACAAATATAGAAACCTAAGAAGAGTTGTAGTATTGCGATTGGACTTCATTTTGTGGTTATAGCGTATAGTTATCTATAAAATCAACAACTAACATAATGATGCCAACAGGAAATGTGTCCTTACATAACTTGAATTACTCATCTAACCATAGAGTTCTATGTGTATGCCTTATATGTTCATTCTTCTCTTGAAATATAGTTATAAAATCTCATTTACTTATTTATTTACTCATTTAATCACACATTTTTGGTCTCTTTACCACCTTTTGCAGTGTATGTCATTGACTTGTATTTCTGAAAACTAACTAGTTCGTTTCCGATTATGTGTTTTTTTTTGTGTGCAAACATTGCAAATCACCACAACTATCACACATTTCGTTCAAACATGATTTCTTATTTAAAAAATTCTTCTTCTCTTATACAAAAAACATTTGAGATGAAATCTCTTGTTGATTTAGGTGGAACATTTATCATACACTTCTGCAAAATATTCTCAGTATGCAAAGTAACACATATATGTTGGAAAGCATCATAATGAATAGCGAATTCAATATGGACCCTACAACAACAAGTAGTCCAAAGAGTGATTTATTTTAACATAAAAATGTTTGATCATTTAAAAATACCTTTAAATAATACCTAGTTTAGGATAATTCACTTTACACTTATTATAAGATTACATGTTTGTGTCATATCCTAAAAATGTTTAGGACATCATTAATGGTTTCGACAACCAAATATTCTTTGTAAAACATATTTTATTTAGGTGAAACCCTTGTATTAGTTTTCCAAAATTCTTCAATTTTGAATTTTAATTATTAACTTATGTATTTTTCTTTTCATGGTAGTCTACCATAGAATGCTCATAATTCATTGCTATTAGGATCCTCAACTCTTTCATGTCTTTGGATAACTTTCAATAGTGATTTTCTATTTATTTTTAGTGTACTGATTGTTTTCTTAATTAAACTAGATTTATGTGTTATTTTTACTTACTATAGTTGATGTAATAACAAGTCGTGTAATATTATTATCTTTGGTACACAAGGTTGGACCTATTGCTTGGTATGAATTAATAATATATGTACAATTGATTTTTCATTATTTGTCCTATATTTTATTAGACCAAGACTCTTCGTTGTGGGCATAAAAACTAATAAATTTCATCATTCAGAAAAATAATTGACACCTTTTTATTTCCTTTCATTTATTAAAAAATGTTTTTCATATTTTATTATCTTTTCTTCTGCAAGTGTGTTCACCCCAGATTCAGTTTGTCGGGTGGGGGGGCTATAGAGAACTCAAATGCACTTTATCAGATGGATAGTAACCCTTATCCCTATCCCCTATCCATATATAGACGGACGGATGACATATCGAGGGAAGCTTGTAATGTTATCACTCATTGGGTTTAAATTTTTTTCATCAATTTCAAGTAAAAACCTAAGTGTTTTATGCAAATTTTAGTTGGTGATCTCAATGGTAAAGGTATTTAAACACTAGATAAACATTGTTAATTTCTTATATTTTTTCATCTTCATAATTTGGTAAATTTTGTGTTTGTTGAATAGTTTGTTCATTTGGTGTAACATTTGAATTCCACAGGCCCCTTCTACGGATAGGGCCCCACCAACTCAAGGGCATCCTCCCAGACATTCAAGATGAGATTCATTGTCCCATCTTGTGCTTCCCTACTATTGCTATTTATATGCTACTCCGCTAGCCAGGGCACCATACCATATAGGTATGGATGATGGATGCCCCGACATGCTAATTTTTCCATTTATTATTCATTTTAAGATCAGTCGTAGTCTTACTAACTTTACTGATGGTATGGAAGAATTTTTTACTTCATCTAAACATGTAAAAGACCTTAGTTGCACTTAAAATTTGAGTACTCTAGCCCTATTACCTAGCCCTATATATACAACTGTTTACCAAATTTCATTGGTTCCTATTCAGATTAGTTAACTAGATACTAAACAAAACTAAACAACTCCAAAATGCAAGGGTTTAAGGTACCTTGGTGTATGATGAATGCAAATAGACAGACGCAAAGTGGATGACCTCTCTGTAAACTCGATGAACTTGCACAACAAATGTAGCTAAAAAGAAAATGGATTAGATGTTATATGAGGGGGCTACCCGACGAAGTTGGTTCCAAGAAGCGTTAACTTCCTTATGTAGATGTCAACCCATGTATTTGATAAAAGATGATAAAATTAATGAAAGGATTAATTAAAATGTAGAGTCTGAAGCTAAAAAGAAACTCAAAATTACAGAAAAGGATAAACAGTGCAGATCTGATCTAAATGAACACAAAATAAATTGTACCTAGTTGGGTCGATGGTGACCTAGGACTATAAATGACCAATCAATGAAGACTAGGGATAGATGAGAGGAACCTGCAAAACAGACTTGCAAGCTCTTCTATGGATGAATCTAGGTAGATCTAGATATGAAGATAGAAACCAGAAAAATAGACTAGATCTAGATCTGATATGGGAAAGTTGTGGAAACAGAAAGGATACGAGATAATGGATAGATTTGATAACTCGAGATAGGGTCGATGGAAATTGGGCTAAGTCGATGGTGACTGGGCCTGAATATGAGAAGTAAACACAACAAATCCACAAGAAGACCTTAAGCTCTCAAAGAATTCCCTCTTTTGATCTCCTAATTGCATTCTTTGATCTATCTCTCTCTGATAAGGAGGGGGCATGGGTGTATTTATAAGATGAGTGGATGGATGTAGAGGAGAGGAAAACATTTAATAAAGGTAGGTGGGAGGTGGGAAAATATTAAATAAATACGTAGGGAAGATGAAATTATTTAATGAAGGTGGTTGAGAACCTAGGGATTGATAAAAGGTGGTTGAGAGGAAGGAAAATATTTAATCAAGGCTAAGGGGAGATGTAATTATTAAATGAGGGCTTAGGGAGGATAAAATGGAGCATATAGGGAGGATAACTGATAGGAAAATATTAAATGAGGGTAGGTGAGAACCTAGAGATGATAAATAGCGTGCTTAGGGAGGATAAAAGAGGTTAATAAATATCTCTAAGGATAATCAATGGGATGTGATTAGGATATTAAATATGATTAGGGATTAATTAAATGGGATTAGTGGCGAAATAAAATAAATGTTGGGATAATGTAGGGAAGTGGGAAATTTAAATAAATGGGATTTAAGAGGGAAAGGGCAAATTTGTATGAGTGACCGTGGTGAAAGATAGCGAACGCAAGGTGAAGAGGGCAATGACACCAAATTTTGGTGTTTACAACAACAAAGTGGGTATCGACACTTGAAGGTATGGCCATAGGGCCCTATCTGAACTTTGGGGATCGTTGGCCTTCTTATATAGATATTTGGCTACATAGATAGTCGATATTCAGTTGGCTAGGTTATATATTCGTTCCCTCATTATTATTGATTCAATTGATGTTTGAGGATATGTTTCACTGTCAAATTCACTTGGAAAAGATGACATACCTTCACCTCCATGTATTGATTTTTTATTTCAAGAATTTTTTGTACTCATTCCCCCTTTTTTTCTTTTTTGTTCTTCTTTCTAGGATTTAGTAGATGATAGACTATCTTTGTCAACATCTAATTTCTCTAGAAAATATGCCCTCCATTTCTTTTTTTCGCACCCTTTTTACATTTGTTCCCTTTGTTTCTCCATTTCCTTAATACTTTTCCTCTATGGTCTCCTCCCCAAAATTCTCAAATATATATTGGCATAAGACAATTGACGCAAAACAAATGTTTTATGAATGTTAGGAAAATGAAAAATAATGAAAAAACACTCAAAACTCAAACAATGATAAGAAAATTCTCAAAACAATGATTCAATATAAGACATGACACAATAAAAATGTTTTATCAATGTAACAAACACAAAAAATACTCAATTGTCATATATAATGTCTCAAAATAATAAATTGTTGCAAGAATGTGAAGAACATAGTACAATTCACATGTATTGTGGGACCAAAATCATGGGTGTTTTTTGTATTTATTCCATTTTTAAAGCACGTATAACATGAGCACACTATAACCTGTTTGTGTTATTTTTTACTTGCAATCGAAATTTCCAACCATTAGTCTTGGATTTGGATAGGATATCTAAGCCTAAGGGTTGTACTATCTATTCCATGATTGATTTCATATTTTGCAAAAAAAAATAAGAATCTTGAGCGTAAGTCTTGATTTCTCATGTGTTATAAGACATTATTCCAAAAAAACATAACTACAATGTCAAGCTTTGTCTTCAGTTTATATCGATGTATTTCTTTTGAAAATATGAATAGTTTAAAGTTTTGATCCTTTATTTATTTTAGTAGTGTCTTCTTTTTTTGCCAAAAAAAATGTATTATTTTTTCTACATAATTTTTTTTGCTAAGGTTACCCAGGGAGAGGGCCCTAGCCCTTTGTGGCATCACCGGCCCACATCGGTCATGGAACCATCTAAGGATGGAATTTTAAGCTCTCAGCTAGCCCACATATTAAACCACATTATCGTGGTTCCCTATCACCAGTGTATCCAAACATTTGGTAGTAGGCCGCCTTAACACGAAGCTGAGATTTGAACCTTGAACCTCCAAATTACAAGGAGACCCAAGAACCGATACACTATTGCATGTTAGATTTTTTCTACATAATTATTGATCTGCTCCTCCAAATTTCAAAAATAATGACATGATCTACTCTCCATTCTACACACATTCAAAAAAATCAATTAATTTTCACAAAAATAGGGGTTGTACACATGGTTATTTCATTTTCATGATGTATTCACTTTGAAAATTAGTAAAAAAATGATATACTCAAAAAATATAGGAAAAATTAGCATGACCTAATGCATAATCTTAACTAATTTTCTATCGAATGGCTATGTAAAATATTTACAAAACTCAAAAAATGGGGGGAGGTGTGCACACATGACACTATATTATATTTTTGGCACAAAAAACAAGAACAAATTGAGAGTGGACCACATTTGACCCTTTTTATCTCCACCGTTTTTAAAAGATAGTAGTTTAAAAACTAAATTTTAAGCACTATGATTCTTGTTTTCATCAAAATGTTAAATTTTTAGCATATGCATTCTAAATTACTAGTTGAAGTTAATATTTTTCTAATTGTAGGGAAAAAGTGGCCATTTTTGACCCCCTATGGTCCCCCATTTCCATTTACATACATGTACTCTTCATCATATCACAATTTTTTCAAAAAATTGTTTATGTTTCTCTTATTGTGTCTAGATCTTTTGCAAGTGTTTAGTGCTTTGTGAGTTATGGGAATCAACAAAATTATTTGCATTGGACAATTGGTTATTACTAATACTCTGTTCTCTACTTCCTAAAGGTGATTTTAAGGGTTGCCTTAAAAGTTGTCTATTTTCATGAGTCTTAAGAATTTTACTCTGAAGATGTTTTTTTTTTTGTTATGGGTTTTGTTGGTGAATAATTTGTTGTATGAAAAATTATGTGTTTCCACCAACGTTCACGGGGTTATGCCCCTCCTTGTGTATGGGGAGGCTCCCATAGTTGAATGTAACTCTCTTAATCCTATATAAATGTTGTGGGGTGGTCAAATAGGTCAGGGATCAGACAGGAACACTTCATTGAACCTGTGGCAAAGTGTTTGTATGGGGTACAAGTGAGGAATTTGTAGCGATGAGGGGTGAAGGAAAAAAATTAGGAAAGAGAAGTTTATCATTGTGAGTAGGCAATATCAAATTTCACACCCCAATAACCAAAGTAGTTTAACATTCAATCAGAGGAAAGAAACAATCTAAGCCATTAATGAGACTAACTAATTAAAGACACATAATTCCTTAGATTCATTTATCAAGGATGTAAAGTTCCTTCTTGATCACTATGCTTGCAAAGTGCAGAATAGAGAGAGAAAAGAAGAATACATGAGAAAGGGAATGGAAGAAATGTAGCTTTTATTTCTTGTGTGGGTGATACATAGTTCAACATCCAAACCACAATCCAAAATTTCTACCTAGAACTAATTTTTTAAGAATCCTTTGAAATGGAGAATCAATTTCATTTTATAGCATTGTGAAATAACCTTTCACCTACCCCCCATATGACTCTTCATGTCCTCATTCAACTTATGACTTTACATCTTCCTAAGAAATAAGAAATAAGTTCCCTTTTTATAAATCAAATGGAATTTTACAATTCAACTTTAGAAAGTCACTTAAGTGAATGAGACAAATTATCATGATTACTTACAATGAAGAATTAGAAAGGGGGGAAAGAAATAAGGAGGAAGGGATTGACATATTTGATGAAGAAGCTCCTTCTAATGAATAACTTGTTGATTCATGATCCCTAGTGAGGAGTTTCTAAAATAGGGTCTTTTTCTTTGAATTCCTTGTTGAATTAAGTTATCACAGTTGTCAACTTGTCTACTTCTAGAATGAAAACGCAACCTAACGCCTTGATACATGCCGCGGGAACATCATTTATCTTCTTACATTGACTGAGCCATATTTCATGATCCTTTGAAATTGAAAAAATAAAGTCCCTAATTTTGGAAATAGACTCTAAGACTTCTTTGTTGAAGGAGAGAGAGTCACCTGCCACTTTTTTGACAAACTCCTGGAAGGAAACAATGAGTTCTTCTAAGGGTGGAAATTCTCGGTGAGAGGAGGGAAACTCAAGTTTCTGAACATAGTTATAGACCTCATTCGTGATCTCAAAAGCATGTTGTCCACATGAGTCCAACTCAGAGATGGCATTTTTGAGCATTCCATATCTTGCATCCATGATGTGGTTCTAGACTCGAGATAAGTTCTCTGCAGTTGATGCAAACACATTTTTCTCACAAGATTATGAGAGTTGAAGGATCTCATCTCAGATACCATGGGAATTTCTCATCCAAATGAAGTATCTCTTTTAAAATAACCTCTTTTTCTTTCTTTATTTTTGACAAAGTTGCAAGAATGTACCTAATGAGGGAGTGTTAGTATAGGTTATTATTTATCCTTTTATTTATTTATTAGGATAATTCTTACACTTGTGTTAGCCCTACAATTGTTGGGTCAATTTTCTTAAGTGTACTAGTTGTGTGGAGTTAGCTTTCTAGTTGTGTTGAGTTAGCTTCTCATTTATGTGGAGTTATCTTACTAGTCTTCTGGAGTTAACTTAACTACCAGTATCAGTTAGTGGGAGTTCTTCACAACTGATTTAGGTAGTAGTTTTACTTCCCTCCTCTGTATATGTACATCTTTCTTATTGAATAATTCAAGTCATTTGTATTGTAATGTATTAAGCATTATGGATTATGATGGATTTCCCTATATGGTATTTTAGCTCTTCTATTTTGCAAATCTAATGTGGTGTACTATTATAATTTGAGTTCGTGGCTTGGAACAATCTTCTTTTCGTTCCTTTCATGGTATCAAATTGATACATGATGTAGACATCCATCTGTAATTTTTTCTTTGCAAGCAAGGGTTTATTATTTTCACGTATTCATATTTTGTTAGCACTTGTCTACAACATGTATTTTTATGCAAAACAGAGTGCACCACTGGATTTGGAAGGCACCAAAACCCTAGAATTGACTGTAAACTTGGCCATGTTTTGAGATAGTCCAAATCTGAACATTTTAAAGGTTTTTTTGGCACATTTCTCAAAAAATCCATACAATTATGTACAGACATATTTTTTGGCTCAAAAATTATATCAGATTTCTAGGTTTTTCGAGAAACTTTATGGGTTTCTCTCTGTTTTTTTTATACATGTGCCAAAAAAAAAAGATATTTGCAGTCAAAGTTTGTATTCACAATTGTACTTTTTGGGTGCATTCTTTTATCCATTAGATATAAGCGTGTACCTTCCAGATGCATTCTTTTACCCTCTGGGTATTTCTATTTTAGATACAGTCTTTTATCCACTGGACGTAGATCTATACCCTCCTGTTGTATTCTTTTATCCATTGAATATAAGCGTGTACCTTCCGGATGTATTCATTTACCCTCTAGATATTTCAGTTTTGGATGCAATGTTTTATCCACTGGACGCAGATCTGTACCCTCTGGGTGCATTTTTTTTATTCATTGGATATAAGCGTGTGCCTTCTAAATGCATTCTTTTACCCTCTGGACATTTAGGTTTTGGGAACAAGTTTTTATCCTTTGGTCGCAACCCTGTATCGTGTGGATGCACTCTTTTACCCTTTGCACATTTTGCTGTCATGTGCACCTTTTTAGAAAAAATCAGCATTAAAATATTATTTTAATAGTAAAACCTTTTAGAGCTCATAACTTTTGATTTGTAGCTTGGATTAAGGTGAGATTTTTTTTGAAATTGTGTATTTTTTCGAGATCTACGCATTGGTGACATTTTTATACACATATTTCAAATTTAAAAGGTACTATTACTCATTGTAATATTTACATGCACTCAATTATAAAGTGTCAAATTTGGGAGGGTGTTGTGATCACTTGTGGATGCTATTTTGGTTGAGCCTGACGTCTTAAACTTTTGGGTGTTGCATCCTTGTATCTATGAGTGTATACATATATATCTCTTTTATTTTTTGAGATATTTTGGATCTGTATTTTCGACACTTTTTGGCATGTTGAAAGTCTCTCTTGTGGGGGAGCTATTCTAGTGAAGCCCAGTATTAGTTTGTCAGTGTTCGAGTAGTTGATTTTGGTAACTCATACAAATATGTGGTATCACTCTACTTATTCAACAGTATGAGAGGGTGTGGTATTGATACTGATTCTTCGGGTTTCATGTCCTTGCTTTGTTACCTTGGCTTTTCTTGGATCGTGGCACTCCTATTTATTTGGATCTCGTGTTCTTGCCTTATTGCCTTGGTTGTTCTGGAATCATGGCATACCTATTTGTATCAGTTGATCAAATTATGTTTGGTGTTTGTTTTGCACTTTCGACATCGCTCCATTGACAGTCTCCTTGCATGGAATTATCCTGGTGAAGCCCAATGTCAATTGTTTTTGAGTTATATGATTGAGCAGTGGATTCAGACCACAGTGCGCACCACACTTCTTTAGCATTGTACAAGTTTTTGGAGCTGAGCTTCTGAGGATATCTTGCAACAAGATTTTCCCTCTCTACTTTTTTATTACTAGTTTTGGGTACCTTGCGGTGTCCAATTTTCCTAGTTGTTGTATGTGGGTACCTCATCAAGCCTTGTTGTTGGGACCCAACTTCTTGTCCACTCACCTAAGCTATGCTTACGGGAGGGTGTTAGTGTAGGTTATTATTTATCATTTTATTTATTTATTAGGATAATTCTTACACTTGTGTTAGCCCTACACTTATTTGGTTAGCTTGCTTAAGTGTACTATTTGTGTGGAGTTAGCTTTCTAGTTGTGTTGAGTTAGCTTCTCATTTATGTGGAGTTATCTTACTAGTCTTCTGAAGTTAACTTAACTATTAGTATCAGTTAGTGGGAGTTTTTCACAACTGATTTAGGTAGTAGTTGCACTTCCCTCCTCCTATATGTACATCTTTCTTATTGAATAATTCAAGTCATTTGTATTGTAATGTATTGAGCATTATGGATTATGATGGATTTCCATATATGGTATTTTAGCTCTTCTGTTTTGTAAATCTAATGTGGTGTACTATTATCATCTGAGATCGCGGCTTGGAACAATCTTCTTTTCGTTCCTTTCAGGGAGATGACCTCTTGGAACAATGCCTTGCCTTGCTCAATGTTTTAATCAATCCACTTCTCATCAGCCTTCCCATGCATCATGTAACCTTGTGTTTTCTTGATCACCTCGTGATCAAAACTACGAATAGAAGGAATTTATTCTATTGGTTCAGATAAGTTGTTGAATCGGGTTCCAAAAAGGGTTGAATGAAACCACTAAGATTTTTTACCTGTTCCTCTAATTGTACAAGTGTCTACTTATATTATTTGTTATGAGTGAGGAGGTTGGAAGAGGATTCCTTTAACAGATGAGAATCATCCTCGTGTGAAGCTTGACCCAATGAGATGTGGATCAACTCATAATTTGACAGATTCGTCTCCTCAATAGGCCTTTCATTCCTAGGCCTAGAAACTTCAACATACTGATTACTTGAGGTGCCACCGAGGAAATGGGATGTTTTATGGGACTTATTCCTTCACTTGGATTTCAACGTTCTTGAGATTACTCTGAGGTTAGGCATGATATCTTGTTGCGTTGTTTTTGGCTTGCTTTCGAACATTTCTTGAATCCACGGGAATGGATCTTCATGAGTTGATATAATGTCTATCACCAGAGAAATTTCAAGAAATTGATGCAAGATCACTTCTTGTTCATTGTGGGAAAGTTCCTTCATTGGGGAAGACATACATGGATGCTTCTGAAGAGAGATATGTTGCAATTTATCACTCTTTCTTATGTTAGGAATTTTTGTGATATCTTCAATAGATTTTACCTACTTACGAGCTCTCCTAGAATTTGGATTCACTTTGTGCTCTTTGTTCATTATCCTTCCTTTCGAAAACCCATGCTTGTTAGATACTTACTTACAATGCTTCACCTCAACCATATCACCTTGAATAGCTCACTCAACCAACTCACCTTGACCAGCTCACCGAAGAGGTGATGGTGGATCCAAATTGATTGATAAGTTATAATTACCCCATCATATCTAATTTTAACTAATATTTTAACTCTTTTCAAATCTTTTCCAATTGCAAAATGTCTCTGGATTTTACCTATTCCACCCTACTATGCTCTACCCTTGCTTTTAGACACAAATTTGACTAGGGTGATGCTTCACGATCCCTGTGAAGAGTGAATTTCATTTTTTAAGATATACAAGCACCTTACAACCCTGTGAAGACATCAAAAATAAACAAGAGCAGTGAAATTGGAACCAACTACAACTTTCTACATCTAAAACTAACACTTTCTATTTTTAGCAAGTGAAACCATGACCTATTATTTTGGGATATTTCACTTGTTTTGCTCAAATTTTAGCTTCTCAATCCCATAGTATACTCAATTAAACTCCATTCAAAATGTTTTACTCTTTTCAAAAAGTTTCTATTTTTAACAGTTACTTTTTTTCTTTTTCTTTTTTCAAGAAAATTGTCAATTTTACCTTGCATGTTGTTTTGCGATGTTTTCAAATGAGTTGAATGATCATAAATTTAAATTTTAATGAATTAATATATTTAGCATGTGGATGGGAATGAAATGTGATATTTTTAGTGAGTAGTAATCATATTTTCATTTTTCATTGAAAACATTATTTTTGAATTCAACTCCTCTTTACGATCTCATACTCCAAATTTCATCGTGTTCCGACCGCAGAGAAATCAAAAAAGAATTTTTCTAGTGAAAGGTTTTTAGAAATAAATATTTAATTACATCTGTTAATGGATTCACTGAGCTTAACTTATCACATATATTCCTTGGATAAGAAAAATCAACTCAAACGCTTGGTATGATTAGCTTCCTGGTTCACTAGCAATGAGAAAACCTTCTTTCTTGCAATCACAGATGCTCTAGGAAAATTTTGACAGAATGATGGATATTTTTATAGTTTTTCAGAGGTATTAAATCATAATCCATGGAATATACCTTGACGTGTGTCAATAAATAAAGTGAAAATAAGCTTTTGTGAGTTACTTGTCCTCCCCGACAATGTTTTCTCCTCACGATAGTAGAAACAACGCTTGTTTTTAAAAATCAGGGTTTTTCTTTTTTGGCATCTAGCACAAATTTTTTTTAACCATTTTCCCCTTGTCCCAAGGGGATGATGGGGACAAGAAAATTTTCCCTTGTGTGATCGTGCCAAGTTTCATCTACATGTTGTAGGATGGGGAGAGGAGAAAGAAGCCAGGTAAGCCCTTCGTAGAGCTTAACTTGATCATATGAGAAACCAAAAGTAGGGGCTGAGGTGGGGAAAAAAATTTGTCCCATATGTCTCCTTGGGATAGAGGACAAGAGGGAAAAAAAATTGTGCCTCCTCATGGAGGTGAAAAGTATCCACACTTGAAATTTGGCTAAGTATAAGAGATGTACCTGTGAGAGAAAGAAGTTGTTGATGAGTTTGTCAGAGATCCAGTAGGTATTTTTTGATGAAAATTTATATTAATTTTACTCTTAAGATCCTTAAAATAATAATGGGATGGTTTTCAAACCTTTATTATTCTTGCATCATCAAATTTTGGCCCATATTTCTTTGGGACAACAGGTTGTGTTTTCCAAAACTGAGCTTTCCTGAGAAGTAAACATGTCTTGTGAAAGATTTTATAATTTCATCATGTAGATAATTATTCAATATTTAAAATGAGTATTTTTGGACTCCTAAATCCTTACAGAGATCCCATAATCATCTCAGAAGATCAAGTACCATTTTAGATTGTAAGCTCCTTAACCCCAAAAAAACCGTTTTTGCACAACTTGTCCATAAACCTTCAAAACTCCCCTAAACTTTCCTAAATCACTTCCAACATGATATATACTCTCAAACACCACTTCAATGTGATTTTTTGTCTTCAAATCTGTCCCGTAGGATGCACACCTATCGTGGAACATCTAAAATTTACCTTTTTAGGCATGTCATAAGACTAGTCATTTCAAAGTACATCATTATATGAGATGGATGAACCTTGATACCTCATTTCACACATTAGGGGAAGATTTTTCAACACATGAGAAGAAATTAAAAGGACAGGTTGATCATGATACAATAGGAAAACTGACAAGGGAGGGGGTTTGGAAAGACTCAGGAGCAAAAATTTTAATTTTGGGTCAGTTATCATGCTTAAAAGTTTGAAATTTTCATACAACGCATTTGCATGACAAAAGGTTTGTTCTCATGGTTGATTATTTATATATTCATGTTAATATTCACATATATTGGGTTATGGTTTGATTTAATCTGTATAGGCTAGTCTCATATTCCTAATACCAATAATCTTAAAATACATACATGTGAACAAATAGTAAAACCTACCACACTTTGACCATTAGATGTTTTATAAGTGATTTCACCTAAATTCGACCATGTTCTCATGTCACTCTGCATTTAACCATATTATGAAGGCTTTATATCCTAGACAATTCTACCTCGTATTACATAACACCCCCATTTTCATCATGTGAAGTCCTCTCTTAAACCTAGTCTACTTCTTCCTCTAGCCATAAACGGATTGTTTTCCATTCCCCCTCATTTCTCAAGTTAATGGTTTGGTTTTTTAATGGTTGATTTGTTTGTTTCTCTTGCATCAAAGTCTCCCATTATTAAGACTTCCATAGACACATTATGCATTGTAATTTCATTTTTGAATGACACATTTTGTAAAAGAAATCTAGATACAACAATCATAAAAAGAGAATTATGTGTAAATTTGTGAAAGTGGGGAATTGAAAAGACCAGAAATACTATTTCTAATATAACTTATCCTCATTACAAATATTAATATCACATAAAAAGTAATGGTATTTCTCATTACCATTACATATTTTATTATTTGTGGGGGCACCAACCAAGTGTGTGTGTGTGTGTACACATACACACACATAGATACACACATTTAGGTATGTGTGTGTGTACACACACACACACTTACACTTACACACTTACTGATATTTATTAGGTATTCAGCGTGGAAGGAATCAATAAATAATCATAATGCCTTTTTTTTTTTTGTGTGTGCACACACACACACACACACATAATAATATTTAAGATACTTTAGGGTGAAAATTTATTAGAGAGTTACTGTGTATAGAGCCAATAAATAATCATAACGCCAATTGTTACTCCACAATCCTTAGTTATTTCTAGTTAAACTATTGTTTGAGGGTTGCAAATTCTAAGTAAATCTTCTAAAGAATAATATAAAAAATAATATAAATGAAAAATTGTGCTTTATCAAAAAGTTGAGAGGTATGAGCTAGGGTTTGGTTTACACTCACGACTAATGGCCTGACAATGGGGGAACAATAGAAGTTAGGTGACAACCCTTTCTCTCATCTCAACAAAGGGCCTTTGACATACACTTGTGACCTATAACCACTTCTTATGGTTGTTTTTTCTTAGGATTTGCATGGAGGAGCAGTAGACTCAAGCGTAATTTGCTTCAGCCAAACTAGTCTCCTAAGAAGATGTTTCTTGAGCCAATGGATTCCCTTCAATAGTTCAGTCCCCAGTCATGTGAAGTCTTTATATAATTGAGAAATCAAATGAGATACCTAATTGGGTAAGTCAAGTATCTTGACGTAAAGGAATTATATGCATTCCTTAGATATAGCGTTGTAATTTATCAGATTAATGAGTTTTGGTTATAGTCAAAGGAACTTATTCAATGGTTCTCATCTAACTAGACAATTTTTTTTGATGTTACTATATGTTCTAAGGATTTATTTATACTTTAGCTCCCCAATCACGATGATTACCAAAAATTCTTTTAAAATGGGCCTTGGTTTTGGGGAAGAGCAGGGATCTTTGTTACTCCATGGTTTTTGGATTTTCACGCCCACTATAGAATATGATTTTTCTTTGGAGAGTATTGCTCTCGTTGTAAGTACAATTACTCGCAATCATCGATACATAAGGAAAAGAAAATTTATCTGAGGGATCAATTATGTATAGCGTAAGCACACACATGATGTAAGCTAAGATGCAAGAAGTCAATGCAGACCGTGAAAAGCAGGTTTAAACTAGCTATGGGTACATCACTCCAATGAACCATCGCGACAATCAAGGCCAACTAGTTTGACTACCAATTTAGAAGCATAATCAAGTGTACACATTAAGTACATGAAGTGGA
The DNA here is from genome assembly GCA_019776745.2 of Taxus chinensis. Taxonomy (NCBI): domain Eukaryota; kingdom Viridiplantae; phylum Streptophyta; class Pinopsida; order Cupressales; family Taxaceae; genus Taxus; species Taxus chinensis. The sequence continues at coordinate 655,353,584 of CM034146.1, forward strand.
AAATCATATTAGGACTGAGATATTAATAAATTACATTTAACCATATTAATTTAATCATTGACCAAACATTAATATAATTGCACAGGGTAAAATGAAATAATAACGTAAAACTACTGTGAACACAAGATTTACGTGGAAAAACCCCAATGGGCTAAAAACCAGAAACAAATGGAAGAAATTTCCATTAATAAGAGAAACTACCTTTAACCAGTCCAATAAACTCTCCTTTACCTCACTTCTCTCCAAGTCATTGATACAAGGTGAAAACGATTATGGCCCACGGCCATATTTAAATGAGCCGACAGGGTTACAAACATATTAAGTGATGGGGTTTGATTTAATCGTACCCCAATTTAATAAATAATTAGTTACTTAATAAACTAATTAAACCTAAATATAAAGTTTCATATTAAATAACTAAAGAATATAAACTATATTCTATATTATTTAATTATAAATTAAATATTATACAGGCACTTAATATTATGTTCTAACACTCCCCTTTAATATTAAGTGGAGATCCATATGCCAACATTACCTATTTGTACAATAGGATTTACAAATCCATAAACCATTAGAGAAGGTTTAGGCTAGCATATGTACTTTTGAAGGAATTATAACACCTTCATCATTCTCAACTTACCTTTTGGTATAAAAAGATTTGGAATCCATAAATCATAAGTTATGATTTAGGCTAAGCATGATTTGTGATACTACATCCTACTAGTTTCTCATGGAAAATTTCTTAAAACCACATCTTTAAGAGTACCTTTTATGACACAAGGACCTCCTTTTATAAATAGATGTAACACATGGGACTGTATACTCATAAACTCTAGAGTCATAAGTCTACAATAGATCATAAAATATATTTTTGCAATGCTTTATAGCAATGGAGCAGAAGTATAGACGAGAAGGAGATCAACAACCAAACTGACCATTAGGAGGTGACATTTCCATGCACACTCCCCCTTAATGGTAACTTTGAAAGGCCAAGTATTGCATGGAGACTTTCATAAATTTATAGCACACAATGGACCTTCGTAAACATATTTGTAAGTATAATCTTCAATCTGGAAGTTGCTGGAGATCTCTATCACCGTACAGATAACCTTCTCTCAAATAACAGTCAATATGAACTATCTATTTGTTTCATTCCTATGATGTTGAACTGGATTTTTTAGCAAGGGCATTACAACTATGGACCACCACATAGAAGAGGAATACTTCCTTTAGCTTTCTATGTGTATCTCTTCTCAACAGTCGCTTCAGCCATATGGATTCTTCGTTGCTACCTCCATTAAACTTCTATACTCTTCCTTAGTAGAAGAAATGGAGATAATATTTGTTGCTTTTATGTACCGTTCTAAGTAATGGTTCCTACACCAAAAAAAATTGAACACATATTCAGATGTATATTTCATATCTAACACAACATCGATCATGGTTAGAGTCACAATATCCATATAGACATCATAATAAGCATATACATATAAATCATTATTGATTTCACTTTTAACCATCTGTAAAAGTTAAACATTAGTTGTATAATCAACTAACATAGAAATATGCTTGACAACTAACCATGTTTTATTACAAATATGTTGAAAATTTTCAACATATTATTCTTGTAAAATATGTATTAGATGCAATCAGTATTAGATGTCTCCAATACAAACGCAAGGGCGTCCCCAAGTGTTATTTGATATGCATATAATAATATTTTTAGTAATCACGTACTAAAAAGTTTTAGAAATATTTTATCAAAAACATATCATATCTTCGTTATCCTATTATAAGCCTTTACAAATAAGATAAATACTTGATAGATAACATATTACTGAATAGATACATCAAATGGATTCAATAATAATCACAGTATTCAATGAAAACATAATCCACTAACAGTGGACACTTCTCATGGATTTAAGTGGAGTTTGCTTCAAAAAATAACCATGTAAGCACCCTTTAATACATTTCATAGGTGGTAAAGATTAATCCTAGACATGTCATATATGATCTCGATATTTTCATGCCAAAAATGAACACAATTCTATTTTTGAATAAACTACCAAAAAACGAAGCACAATTCTTAAAGCACATATAATCCATTTTGTGTATGTTTGTCAGTTGTAGTTACTTCTAGTTCATTTTCACTAACCCATAGTGACTCTAATTATGATATGAATGCAAACTCCTTTTTCAATTCTATATTGTATATTCAAATAAAACATATACTTTTCATTTAGAAGTGATAGATGTAGTTTATAGAATTACTACATTAGATCTATGATTATCTCTCTTCATTTTCCTCTTTATTTTGATATGATTTATTCCATTTTTTATTTCTAAAATTTGACTTGTTTTTCAATTTACAATCTTCTTTCTTATGGCCAAATTTCTCCACAGTTATGACATTTACCATCAAAACTAACTTTTAAGTTTCCTGTTTTCTTGTCTTTACTAGGAGGTTTAAACATTCATTTTTTATTCTTGTTGAACCTAGAAGGTTTACTTTTTAGATTTTTGAGCAATTGAGAAGGGCATGTGTGGCGTTCTCTTTAGAATCAAATTTTGTCATAACTTTCTCTTCCTGATACCAAGAAGAGAACTAATGAGTTTGAAAATCAAGGAATGTCTTATTCTGTTTGATATTTAGAATTCAAAATTGAAATGAAATTTCTAAAATTTTCATGAATATTCAACTGACTAATGAAAGTAAAGCAATTTATCTTGAATTAAGTTACAGTTACACCCATCCAACTGAGACTTAATATTTTTTATTTTAGCCAAATAATTTATTACTTTTTCATCTCCCTTCATGGGAGTCATCATCAAATCTAGAATCAATTTTATAATTTTTGATACTTGTGTTCCTTCGTGTATTGATTTCAGTTGCATCCAAGCTTCACTTGGACTTTCTTGATTCTCGGTGTGAAGGAGTAGATCATCCAGCATGCTCCACAAAATAATGGACATAGTTCCTGCACTTTTTTTTGTTATGCAGCAACATTGTCCATTGTTGTTTATCTACCGATCGACGCCTTCTTTGTACCATTCATAACCGTCTAAAGCTTGTGAGCCATAAATTCCACCTTCAATTATATCTTTCAGATGTTGTAATTGTTTCCATTCAACATATGTGATTTTATCAATAGTAAAGTAGTTAGATCCCATTTTCATGTAAATAAATTTTCAATAAATAAGAACAACGAGGTTTTTATTAAAAAAATGTTCTAAAATTCCCCTTGGCGTTGTTCAATCCACGCAGTCAATTTTTGATGATTTCACGATGAAAAAAGGACCTTTCAAACCAATAGTCTAAACATACAATATATTAGTTTCACAATAGCAATAATTTATCGAAGTGCAAGTGATTTTTTAGTTCTACATGAAAAAAAAAGATGACGACTTAGTCGCCATGTTGTAAAAAAACTTCATTTGAATGGCTATACAAACGATATAACGTTCTCATCTAGAAAAAAAGATCAAATCAAATTATTTTGATTTAATAAATAAAAAATAAATAAATGCATATATGAGAAAAAAATGTGGAGCTTAGCTCCTATAGATATGATTAGGGATCTTCATTAGCTCGGTCGAGTTGGGTTTACCAACTTAGCAAGTCGAGTTTACTTGTCATTCCAACACACATTCACATGTCACTTGCCATTTTACTGATGCCAATGCAACTTGATGAGTTAAATCATCACACCTGATCCCATGACTGATCCGCACAACACATATGCAAACAAAAAGGATTAGTGGTGTGACCAAAGTCATACCACCCAACTGCATTGTAAAGGTTTATAAAGCCTTAAGGAGCCCTTTATCATCCCCACGTGGGAATAATGTCCTATACGAAAAAAAATAAACCATGGCCCGCAGACAACCGACTGTTGGCTAGGAGGGGGGAAATGTGGCCACATGGAGCATGTACATAGGGCCAGGAGAAGGGGCGGCGAAGCCGACCAAGTGGCGGTAAGGGAGATGTCGTGGGTTTGGATAATAAAAACTATGTCCCGGAGGGGAGGGGGTATTTATTAAATTTTTCTAACGAATTAACCACCCAATAACCCCAACCAACACATCTAATTGGATAACTAAATTAGGATAAATATACACTCTTTGGTACCATGTTAGGATAAGGATAATAAACTACATTTAACCATATTAAATTAATATTGAACAAACATTAATGTAAATGAATGAATGAATAAATAATAAGTTAAAAACAGTGTGAAGACATGATTTACGTGGAAAACCCCCGAAGGGGAAAAAACCACAGATAAATTTTTCCATTATAAGAGAAACAATTTTTACAGTCCAGTAAAATCTCCTTTACCTCACTTTTCTCCAAGCCATTCACACAAGGTGAAAACAATATGATCCATGACCATATTTAAATGCCCCACGAGTCACGAATATATTAAGTGACGGGGTATGATTAAATGATACCCCGATTTAATATGAATTAGTTACTAAATAACCAATTAAACATAAACATGAATTTAATATTAAATAATTAATAATATAACCTATTCTAAATTATTTAACTATAAACTAAAGTTTATAAGCACTTAGTATTATGCTCTAACAAAACAAAGTTATTAAACCTTGGAAAAATATGTGATATTCCTCCTTATATTTTAGATTCAATTTGGATTAGTGTTCTACAAACATAAATCATGTGAAATTAAATGGACTCATCATGATGTTGGCAGATTGCTTCTAAATGCTAAAATTCATTATTGGTAGTTAAGGGATTAAAAATAACCAAGGAAGAGGTCATGTAGTGTTGGATAACATTTAATGAAACCACTATGTAAATTTTTAAACCATCATAATGTAAAACTAATGAGACTATGTGGGAAAGCTTAAAACAAATTCCTTATGTTGTGTGCATATAATTGGAAGCATCTAGCAAAATGATTGATGTGTTGAGAAGGACCCTCTTTTTTATGAATGGGAAAAAATTGTGCATACAAAATCCACATGGGAATGTTGCAATGTAAATGTTGTGTATTATTAGTTGATTAATATTGTAGTTTTTATTAGTCTAATACTAAATGATTTGGAATATAAGTGTTGACTTTACCTTCATCTTGTAATTCTCCCTTGGCTTGTATCATGAATTGTAAAGTTGTTTAGTTAGGATGTTAAAATTTCAAGAATATGTACCACAATATGGATTGATCCTAAAAGGATCAACACAAGTCTTATGAGAAAAAAGATATATTGTTAATGATTGAATTGAAAAATTTGTGATCATGAAAAGATATATTCACATGTTGTTTAGTTAGGAATTATTTTAGTGTAAGATATTTTCATTTTTCAAAGTAGAACTGACATTATTATTCATAGAAGAAACATGTCTATAAATAATATTGTTGTCAGTTGCATCAAGATAAATGTCATTATTACCAAGAAAAACATTATGAATATTTGTATTTATATCCATAACATGGTGTGTTTTAGGAACCCCAAGTAGGAAGATGTTTATGTGAGAAATGGATTCATTGGTAGAGATCACATCCCAACCAGAAGGGTCATTATATTGTTTGATATCTTCAACATCTAGGATAAGTGGGGATATTTCACACGCATGTGCCTTTTAATAGGCTTCTAAATGGTCTTGTGTTTACTTTAAAAGGCTAGTGAAGAGATTACCCTTGGTAGTGGTTTCCCAACTAGGTAGAAGGGGCATGATTAATTGAAATAAGATAAATTCAAACCCTAATAGGAGAAGGGCTAGCATTATGGAATTAGATATGAAATAAAAAACTCTAGGTAAAATAAAATAAACCTTTAGGGGTAGGAACTAATCCCTGAGTTAATAAATTCAAAAAGTTGGTTTACTAAAATTAGGTTCACCAATCCCTACCCCCTGGGTTCTACAAATTGAATTTTGACGGGGCCTCAAGAGGCAACCCAGGTAAATCGGGGGTGAGGTGTATAGTAACAAATGAGTATGGAATTTTGGTAGTGGCGGGATCCTTTCTGTTGCATGATGGAACTTGTAACCTCGTAGAAGCTCAAGATCTATTGGAGGGTGTCAAGTTAGCGGTGTCAAGCGGTTGCGAGAGACTCTAAGTGGAAGGAGATTCACAAGTAATTGTTCATGGGATTACTAAGAGCATTTCCCTCTCTTAGTGCCTTAATTTCTATATCTCCAATATTCTCTTTTGGCTTGGTAAACTACATAGCTGGAGTATTAATCATGTTTATAGAGAGGTCAACCATGTTTCTGAACACCTTGCTAACTGTTGGTCTGAAAATCTGTCGCTTGGGTAGATCTATGGATAAACGAGCCAACAGTGTGCAGGGCATAGCCCCTCTTTGAGTCAGCAAAGTGAAACTGGTTTATTGCTATTCTACCAGCAAGAATCTATGCAAGTCTCACAGATTCTGCCTTCGGGGGTTTGGGATCTCATCCCAGTGGGGTGTTTCCGACTGTGAAAAGAAAGGAAAGGAAGAGGGGATGAGGAAAGAGCAGGTCCGAAGGAAGAAAAGAAATGAATTCCAAAGCAGAAAGGTCGGGAAGTTTATGTTTTGGGATTGGTAGTAAATAGAGCCAAACCTACTTACATAAACAAACAAAGCAATACTGATGAGAAAATGACAAAAAGGTAGATATGAATCTAACAGAATAAACACATACAGATCTAACATAAGAAAGATCTGATGTATAACACAAGTATTCAGTACAAAGCCTCAATATTTGTATTGTTGTTTTTCTTCTGTTACAAGAAAGCTCAAAGTCTTTCTCTCCTCATTTCTATTTTCATCTAAAAAATGTCCACCTCCTTAATACAACAAGTATTCCAATATATATAGAAGAGGAGAAGGAAAGAAGGCAAAAAGGAGCCAACCACCTATTTACAAAGATATTTACAAAATATCTAAAAGTCATGTTGACTTTTGACAACTTGATGGATGACATCATCCCATGACACAACATGGATGATGTCATCATTTGTGCCAACATACTTTAGACATTTCAACAAGAAAGTCAGAGAAGAGAGAGAAGAAGAAGAAGAAGAAGAAGAAGGAGCAGCTACTCATCGTCATCATCCTGCGGCCGAAAGGGGGTAGCCTGCTTTTGATGCTGCTCAGGTGATGAGATATGGAACTGAGCGCGGTATTCCAAAAACTTGTTAATTATCGGCCCAAGTTGATCCTGAGAAGGATCCTTGTGCCTATCGCTTATTGCCTCACAAGTCTCCCGCTCATTTATGAGCTTCTCTGGGAGTTTGGAAAAGTCCTTTTCCGCCTCAATGAGGAACCCGACGAAGTCCCTACAGGCCAGCAGGTTGTTGATAGATTCAGTGTCAAATGTGACCTCTGGCCCCGTTCCTTGAGAAGTGATCTCCTTGAAGATCCGGATGGTTTCATCAGCTGACCTTAAGGTAAAGGAAGGAGTGAGCAACCTTGGAGACATGTTGAGAAAAATTCGCTCCATTTGATGCATTGTATCCAGGGCCTCTTCCTTTACCTTGTCAATCTTTTCTAGAATAAATTCTAGCTGATCCACCCGGTAGTCCAGAGTGGACATGATTTTGTTGAGGGCCCTTGGATGGCCGAAGACACCGAACTTGACCAGATCTTTGACTGAACAGTCAAACATTTGTTGGAAGGCCTCGTGCTGCAGTCTGGCATGTTCCAACTCTTCTGATATGGGCCCTACTAACGCTTGGACTTCTTTATTCACCTTACTGATATTCAAGTATAAGTCAGAGAACTCGGCGATCAGTTCTTTGCAAGCTAATGAGGGACCATGATTTCATATGCCTCGTTAACTAGATTTTATTTCCATACAGTTTTTGGTACTCATTTTCATTGATTTGTTCGTACTATAAATAAATAAATAAATGATAAGAAGGGTAGAGTGTAAACATATTATTCTTTATCTATTGATCAAAGGGTTAGGAACAAATATTATATAAATAGCTTAATTAACAATAAATAATGCAATATCATAATATACTTTGATTAGAAATTTCCAAGATAAAATATGGCAACAATTGGTAAAACAAAATCAAGTGGATGCACTAAGATGATTATAAACCCAAGAAGTTTATCTAGAAGTGTGACGTGACTCTACAGGTTGGAAATGCTCTGATAATGCTCCATTTCTAGAGTTGCAGTAAATGTGATGCTTAGGCTAGTGTGTAGGAATACACATATTTTATTCTATTGATGTTGCTCAAAGGATCTTTCTTCCTTCAAGTGGCCTATAACCTTGTAAAGCAAAGGATTTTATCTTTCATGCAATAAAATTATATTATACTTCAGTTATTTCCTGTGTATATTTGTTGCTGTACGTTTCATTATTGTTTTAGTGTATTGCTAGTCCAAGGTTCAATGGAGAAATAATTGTTTACAGGGGCGGCTTTGTTTTGTTGTCCCAAATTCAAATGTCTGCCAATTGGAGGAAGACCGTAATTCACCAAAAAAGGAATGTGGAAAAGAGGTGGGATAAATAATTGACAACTCAGACATTCGCAGATCCAAATGAAAATATTTCAGAGCAGTATATAATACATAGTCGTTCTCTACAAGTGCATAAGAGTGGAGAAATAAAATATACAACTTGGATAAGAACATTCAGAGCTGCAAAAATGAAATAGTGATCTAGCATTTGTCGACAGGTACGCCATGATCTTTTTTTTTTTTTTAAGCTTGAAGACCCTGCTACGTAATTAATGGATGAACTGGGTTCAAACTTGTAATCTGTGGTGACCATCAATGACATTTCATCTTGGAACGATAAGATAAGTCTACCACTATTTACAGTTTCGATAAGACATAACTACAAGGGAGTCTTTATTTAGGTAATGAACCCTTTTGCATACATTGCAACTCATGTGCAACTACTAGTCTGTGTCAAATACTCTAGTTGAATCCGCATTGATTCAGCCTGTGTTCTATGAAATACATCTACGTGCTATTGCTAAATAGTCCCCGCAATAAATTAGAGACAAGGAAAAGTTTTGTTGATTTTCACTTTCCAAGAACATGAGGAAGATAACCTCATCCAGGCAGTGATCCACTATGCAAAATAGATTTCGTCTATCATCTACATTCACTATGATAAAAAATAGCACCCCTATTTTCATATGGTATATCTCAATCTGGCCTGGTTATCTAATAACCACTCCCAATAAAAAAAAAAATCATTATAAAATGCCCCTTATTTTACTACATATGCAATTACTAGTAGTTTTCCCTATGAAAACTTGCTATATGGTCTTTAGTTATCTGTAAACCTTTCTTAGCGTTGGACTCAATCACCTTGTACGAGGCAAAACAATCTGGTACAGAAAACATAATCAAAGTCTGATGCAAATGTCATATATATAGATATCTTCTGAAACAGTACAAAACCAGTCTCCACGTCATGTGTAATTTGAATAGTCTCTCTTCCTTTAGTCGGTTTATATTTACAGTTCGTCATCACTAATTCAAACGTTGTAGTCATTAATAGTTGTTTAACGATTCAGTTCTTTTTTTTGCATCTATTGTTAAGCTAAATACGTATTATCAAAATCCTTGGCCGCTGAAACCATCATTATCCTATGTCAAAAATTCAAATCAAATGATAGTAAATATACCTTTGTTTCATCAAATGATAGGGGGTTAAAAGGATGTCCAAAGTTATGTGTAGAGTTATGTATTGATACATTATTGTTATAGAAACTTGTCATTCACATCTGTTAAAACCCATAACATGTGTCTAGTTGTTAAAACACACAATGAAAATGATATTGTCATTTAGCAAGCTCCTTCATCTACCCCGTGATTGCTCCTCATTAAGCCTGTCTTACTACTCCATCTACCCCACCCCTAATATAGTTAATGTTACAAACATTTACACTTTAGGACTCCTTATACCTATGTCAATGTGGGAAATATATTGGGTCTAATTCTATTTGGACAAATATTTAAAACCTAAAAATATGAACTCATATGATAGGTAATACTTTGTTTTGTGAATCGCGACGTCATAAAATAGATTAATGAGCCTCAAAACCAGAGATTAGATTGATATAGCAACTTAATCAATTGGAGGAAATAAGCACAGGAAAATGGAGGTCATTCAGCCACCTTTCTAACTCTATATCATTTTCCATATTCGACGGGGCATTCACAGAATGATTTGGAGGCACAGGTGTTCAGTGTAATTACTTATTTTTTAGTATTGCAGTATTCCAAATCCAACATACATTAGAAGAGTGATTCATTATGCTAGAGGAATCCTGTTTTCTTTGGTATTTGATGCCACATCGGAAACCACCTTGTGTTGGAGCCCATATGAATTTCTTGGTAATCCTTTGCAATAGATATTGGTCCTCACTTTTACTGCATGTTTTTCGTTAGATGATGGTCAGCTAGGAGAATACGTTCATCTTACCATCAAGTTACCAGTGTTCAGCAAGACCTGATTGGAAAATATTCATTCTAGGAGTATGGTCTTGGATTTATCTTTGGATTACTTCTAGTGTCTAGATGTCAAGGAAAAAAATTGGCTCACTTACCTAATTTTAAGAGTTGTGGTTAAAGGAATAAATTATTTACAATGTTCCAATCCCATATTGCACTCAAAACTACTTAGTCATAGGAAAGCTTTCAATATCAGTGAGCAGTTTTCTATGCTATTACGAGATCGAGTTTTAGCGATCAATGTCAGAGACTACAATTACAGACACCGATTGCTGCATTTTTACACTAGGATATGCATCATGTCTACACATAGGTTTTTCAGTATTTCTATATATTTTAGTCCAAATTTACATCATATGCAATTTATTTTTTCTAGAACTAGTATGTTCCTGATAGCTTCTCATCTATGTGTTGGTGAACAGTAGCACCAGAGTAAGTCAGTTCATGGATCTTGAAAGGGTTTGTGGGAGGATCCAGAAAACCACACTGAGGTCGACAGTTGATGAGGTTCCTGTCACTTTAAGGTTTGTGGTAAGCCTGTTTAAAACCATGGAAGGAGCGAGCCTTTCTTTTGGATCAAGGTCATGAGTCACAGAGTTGGACATGCCACAGGGGTGAGCATACTGCAGTTGAGTGTGTGGATGTTTTTCTACCATGTAAACATTAAGGGTGGGAATGTTAGGAAATTAAATTAATGTTTACATTATAAATATTAGGTTTGAAAGAATATATTGTTTCAACAATATATTATTCATGGAGTTTTGTTGTACCCGTATATTTATAAACAGGTAAGTTGTTCCTATTTTATAGGAAGAGGTTTGTCTATTATATTGGCTATATATTAGCCTAATGTATTGCACAGGATTGAATGGACAGAATAATATAATATTATTTTGAGTTATTTCCTGTGTAAATTTGTTGCTGCACTTTCAGATGTCCCCATTGTGACTTGGGTCACAGTAAAATCTGTCAGAGACAGATCCTTTTTCTCTTTGAGGGGATCGGGGTATGCAATTTCCATGATTCTCTCACCTGCAACACTTTTAGAGAAGCGTGTAATAGGCTTCTGCTTCTTCGCCCCTTTGGCTGGGATCACTGAAAAGTCCATCGGAGCGATGGGAACTTTCCTCTTTTGCTAGCTTAGCTGCTAAGAGATCCAGGCTGGTCCTATGGAAGAAGGACTAGAGACAGAGGAGGAGGCAGCTACAGTAGAAGAGGGGAAAAACGTGGAAACACGCGGCAGCGACATTGAGAGAATAGCCGAAGAAGTGTCCACGGGAGGAAGGGGAACTGTAGCTGTGGAAGACATAGGAAGGGAAGGGAGCCCGGAGATGAGGGAAGAAATGGAGGAGGACAGATCAGCGAGGGAGGAGAAGATAGATGAAGAAGCAGGGGAAAGAGAAGAAGAAGGGACAGAGGACACGACCAAAGGGATGGTCGCTTGAGTCACTCGAGGAGGGGAAGGAAGAGAAGAAGAAGGGATAGAAGGGACCTCTGTTGTGGTAGCAATGCCGACATCCTGAGCGGATGGGCCTATGGAACTATCCTCTGCTGCTTCTTTCTCTGGCGAATCCAGAGTTATTACCTGTTCTGGTGCTGCGGAAGGAGGACTCTCAGGGGCTTCTTCCTAAATGGTGCTGGATTCACCTTCTACACCTTTGCCTTTAAGTTGCTTCTTGGATCGTGGAGGCGCGTTGCCCAATTGGGATGTTGTGAAATCAACCCCAAGGTAGATTAGGCCGTTCATCCGACACCAATGTTCTGTCCTCCGCAAAGTCTCCTTGACCCTCTCCTCAATTGTCTGAGGAGCTTTAGTTCTATCAATGGCCGAAAAGGGCCAATCGTCCCCATCTGTGTCAGTATATACCTTGTCTACTTAATCTTCCGTAGTTTGGAAGCCTTTGGGGACAATGGCTACCCCATATTGGATAATCTCTGCCAATGCTAGGCGAGAATGATCCTTTCTTCTGAGCTCTACCTCATGGAGGACGTTAATATAAATATCCTCGATCTGAGGAACATGGATTGGATCAAGCTTTACTCTTGGCAGGCAGCCCCTTGGGTCGAAGGTAGGCCTGGCTGGGAAGTCGTGTTTCAAATTAAGTAACTCTAGCTCTGCAAACATTTCCTTCGCCTTGTGGTGGGTAGAGCATGTGTATCGGCCCACCGTGAGGGTGAAAGGAGTTCCACCCTTCTTTCTTTTGAGGCATTTCTCATGGTACGTGACCAGCTGCCTTGATAGTTCTAGTAAAATCAGCTTGGGTCCAGCATACCTTGGTAGCCTGGTTGGTTCACCCAAGAAGTTGACCGCCCTCAGATAGGTGAATGTGGGAAACTGGGTGAACAGGGCCCCCCATTTCTCCACAGTTGAAACAATGTTCTTGGTTGTGCGACCATGAGTTAGATTTGGCCTCAAAAGGCAAATGATGTGATAGAAGAAACACATCATTAACTTTTGTGCAAATTGAGGAGATGTTGTTCTCCAGCCTCAGCTCTAGATAATATTCATATATTTTGACCTGAGGCCAAATTCCACTTCGGTGTTAGCCCTGGATAATCCCTCTCCGACGCTGCAGCATAGACTACGTAGGAGTTCATATGGAACACTCCCGTTGTGGCTGAACTGTTGTAGCTGTTCAGAGATGGTGCTGCTTATTATCTCTCCCCAGCAAAAGCGCTGATCGGGCAAGTTTTTATTCATTGTCTCCAAGTACCTCAGCATCCATTTATGGAAGTAGTGAGTGTCAGAAAGCCCGAAGACTCTGCTTAGGAAAGTGATGGTATCACTAAGTTCTTCTGAGAAATCACTGCGGTGGATGGTCTGGGGCCACCGGGTTACCACCTTCTTGTTCTTTAAGATATACCTCATTCATCATTTGCATACACTGGTCTTCATTGTCTTCCCATGCCTTGATACACTCTTCTTGGCTCACGGCCACAAAGTGCCGGTGGTGAGGGATGCCGAGCATTATCTCAAAACGACGGGTAGTGAGGTTTATGACTACCTCGCCCTTGCTATTTTCAACACATCTTGTGTCTTTGTTGTAACATCTGGGTAATCACCATCATGAATTCGTTGTTGATGGCACTGACAGGGATTCCTCCGGCGAAGTGCAAGGCACTGCCTATTAATTTGTCCATCCATGGACTTCTTGTAACCCTCTGAGCTCTGACCTAGAATTCTTCCATGTCAATGTGACCCAATTCTGAGTCTTTGACATCCATACTGCATTCAGCCTGTGATTCGGGCATCCTGACCCTTTGATATTTGTACTTCATTTCTTCCTCTGTAAGCTTAGCCTTTCCTCTTCAGTTTGGAGGGTCTCTTGCTTGACGTAGACATGTGTTATTTCAAACTCAGTTGCTGATCTGCATGAAGAAGAAGTGAGACCCAATCCAAAAAGGTTGAATTAGCCATTTGATCTTCCATTGGAATGCTCAGCAGAAGAAAGAGTTAGAGATTATTAAGGCTCAGGGCGCAGGGCGCATGAAAAATGTAATTTGCAGGGCCAAATAGATAAGGCGCACAGGAAAGGAGTGTTGCAGAGGCTAAATTGGCGCCAAAGGCGCATGGCGCATGGATGTCTGCATATTGCATTTTATAGAAGGGCGCATGAAAACATGTGTGTTACATTGGGACAGGATGCGCCCTTTGGCGCATAGCAATTTTCATGTTGCATTAGAATTTGGTGCGCCCTTTGGCGCATGGATGGATCGTGTAACATTGACCTTTTCGTGCGCCAAAGGGAATATGGCGCGGCGCACTAAGGGTTTACACAACATAATGTTACTCCAATCGGAGGGATGCGCCTGCGCCTTTATAGCTTCATACTTAGCGCAGATATAAGCTTTTGTTGCATGGAAGCTGGGTGCGCCATTGGCGCATGGAAAAGGGATGCAACATGGTTGGATGGTGCGCCATTGAGGCGCAGGTTCAGCACTTGTAGCACGCGAAAGGGGCGCGCCTTGAAGGCGCATGAGCTCATGATGCAGCAGGCCGAAGATGGGTGCGCCATTGGCGCGGATTTTGCTCATGTAACAAGGTGGATAGATGCGCCAAAGGGGCGCAACTGTTCATAGATGTTGCAGGGGGTGACAGATGCGCCCAAGGAGAAAAACAGAAAACTGAACTCTTAAAGGGGGTTTTACATGACTCTTAGATTTCTTCTCCTCTTTCCTTTTTAACATGCTCAGTTTGGGCAAACGTAAAACGGTTAAAACCAAGAGGGATTACAGACCATGGTTTCAAGAATAATGACCCTCTACCAGCAGATCTGGAAAGAGGAAGGATAGACAATGGGGGGCAGACAACAAAAGAAGGAGGGCTAGGCCAACATGTTTCATACCCCAAAACTCCAAACGCAACAAGCCAAAACCAAACCAAGAACACACCAGGAACTGAAAGCGCAAAACACACAAGAGAGAGAATAACACCACTTACCTGGATATATAGTGAAAATCTTGAAAACGGGTCCACAATGGCGATGAAAACGACGGAGGCAGAGGCTGACAAGCTCAGAGAATAACGATCACGTGCTCATGCAAAAAGATGAAAATGACATTTGGGGCGCGCAAACACATATATATATATATAGAAAAACTGGTCATAAATGCACCAACCACTTTTTTAAAGGGCGCATGGGATTTGTTGTCGACAGGAGAAAAGCGTGCGCCCTTTGGCGCACGAAAGTTTTTGACAACAGGAGACAAAGTGCGCCTTGGCGCAGCCAAAAGCATTGTCGACATTAAGTCATGTGCGCCCTTTGGCGCACCAAAAGCATGGTGTTGACAATGAGATTATGTGCGCCCTTTGGCGCACCAAAACAGTGGTGCAACAAAAGTTGTGTCAACACAAAGGCGCATGCGCCCCTGGCGCACGCAAGAGAAGACTCAACATCCTTTGGCGCACCGAAAGATGTGTTGAACACTGGAAAACCATGCGCCAAAGGCTTTTAAAGGGGGCGCACCAAAAGTTAGTGTTACATAGGATATTTCATGCGCCCAGCCAAAAAAAGGCTCAAAAAAGACTAAGTTCAAAAAACTAGATTTCCCGGGAAGGGATTTTATAACGTTTCGAACGCGAGGGATCCCTAACGAGGGATCGAAACAAAATTTTGGTATGGTTATCGGTAAAATTGCCCTTGTCAATTTTACGGGATAACAGAAATTGAAAGACTGTCCATATGGCTCCTATATTTACCGATTGTAGGCCACTGTGATATAAGATAGAAGATCTTGTGCCACGACTTTGAAGATCTTGAATACCCAATCTTGATAGATAGAGAATGCAAAATTTGACCAGTCTAATGGTTAAACTTGACTACAGTCCTTATCTTGGTGGAGTTGTTTGCACTTCACTCTTGTCACTTTAGTTAGTTTCAGTCATAGGATCTAACAGGTGTGAGTATGGTCTTCCCTTGTGGAATCCAAAAAATAATCTGCACGGTAAGTTCCTTTGGGAAATTCCCAGTTTTTCCTTATCGAGTCCATTCTTGTACACCCCCACCAATTTTGATAGAAAGTGTTCCACTATGATTTTGTGCAAGAGAAAAAAATTATAGAGCATCTTTATAAATGGCAAATCTTACATGCATAGAAAATCGTAGAAGGCCATAATTGGTCCAACTAAGATTTTGTAATGACTTTCGTTTCCAATTGCCTTTTACATCATCTGGTAAAAATAGGAATATAGTGGTTTTACTGGAATTATTCCTTGAAGGGTATTCATGGGGCATTGAAGTTTGCTGAGCTCACAAAGGATTAGTGCAAGATTTCTAACCATTTGTAGTTGGGTTGAGGACGATGGATGACCTGGTGAATTAGTTGTAGGGCACGGGGTTGATTGGCTCGCTTAATGGTATCCATGAGAGATTAATCTCACTGCATTTTCTTGAGGATGATCATTTGTACTAGTGTTTTCTTTCATTTGCAGGTCTCCTGACCCTGAGAAGACCAAGTATTATGAAGGATCTTGTGTCGATTCTCATTTTCCTTTAAGCTTCTTACATCCTGACCTTGTTCTATGTGAATCGATACACTCTCAAGGAGGCAACTTCACTCTGATCCTACTGATGGGCAAAACTAGTCAGTGGATTTTCGGTATTTTAAGTGAAAAAATAATTACTATGCCAAATGTAGGGAGGCAGTAAAATTATCGTCCGATGCAAAACTTGAGATGCTATATTGGGGTCATAAGACCGTGGATAACAATAACTATCTAAGGAGATGTGTCCTTCCATTTCAGGATTAGGAGTAATACTTATATACCTAATTGTTGGAAAAATCTAAGATACATATAGCTCTCAATGTGGAAGGTGCACTCAATCTCAAGAGAGATAAGGTGGTTCATCTTCCATAAATTACCATTATGTGAAAATTTCGTGAAATTGGACTATTTTTAGACAACACTATGGTAAATTGCATTATAAGTGTGGGTCCTTTAGACCCTCAAATTCATAGCTCCAGTCAAAATAATTTACAAACAAAAAAAATCACCTCTTCACCATATTTTACACATTCCAATATTTGGGTTGATCTACATTTTGAATGGAGTCAATCAGAGTTACGTGCAAAAATTATGACTCCCAAAAGCTGCCCTACTAGAATAATGTTTCCTGGATTGTTGTCTGGATCAATTCTGAAATCTACTGTGATAGCTAATAGAGACATGTATTCAAGCTTGAAATTTTTTATCTAAAGTATGGGTCTAAGAATAACATAATATGTGTTAACATCCCACTAGCCCTAGAACTAAAGGGATCCCCCAAATGATATGACAATGGAGCTTCTTTACTTTTCTGTGAGGAATAATATTTTGCTATGTATCCCCCCACATATCTAAAAAATTCCCATTTTCTCAATGTATAATGAATTGTTAGTTTATTTTTTTAGTTCATAGTCACATGTATGAACCTTTCACTATATGGACCCAGATTTTTGCTATATTTGGTTAGGATTTATCTCAAAT
Source organism: Taxus chinensis (assembly GCA_019776745.2). Taxonomy (NCBI): domain Eukaryota; kingdom Viridiplantae; phylum Streptophyta; class Pinopsida; order Cupressales; family Taxaceae; genus Taxus; species Taxus chinensis. Next base: position 655,370,994 of record CM034146.1, read on the forward strand.
CTCATTTTGGATGAGAGGGATGGATTGTTATGTGTGGACACATCTAGAATATATAATTGGATTTTCATGACCATGGTTAGGTTTAATTTGTAGGGTTCATTGGTATTCCTTAACACATCCTAACAAAACTCCTTTTTACATGGGCTCATCATGAGTTTATATGGTACTAGGAGAAGCTTGACTTGTCCTACAATTGTAGTTTCTCTTTCTAGTTATGAGGATACTTGAAATATAGAAACAAAGAATAGTTATGTTTAATTAATGAAAAATTTGATTGAAGTTACATTGGAATGAAAATCTTATGTATCGTCTTTTAATATAAATCACTAGAGTATAATCTAATTCTACATGTGTCCAAATGTAATTTAGAACCATAAATACAATAAATATATAGATCTATGAAGACTATATATTACACTCAATGTCCCAATAAATGAAAGTGTGGGTTAGTGTTAAAAGGGATCAAATAGGTTTTTTCTTTTAATTATTTTGGAACTATGTCTATGAAAAATGTGAGATAAGACCTGTCATCACCAATCCGGCACTATGATAATTCTTCACCGGGAACTCCTCGTGCTATGATTATTTACTAATGCACAGCCTTTAGTTTGGTGGATGTAATCTGGAAACAAAAAAACAACATAACACAAGAATACCATCGACTATGATAAGACAGAATGATGACAAATCTGAAATATCAAAGTAAATAATAATATTAACATGAAATTGTTACAATCTCACCCATAAGGTACTTCAAGTGTTATTGACTTCACTTGCCTTTCACCAAGACTATGGGAGAAACTTTACAATTACACCTCTTAATGGCTTCTTCAACACACCTTTAACTGATGGCTTCCTTCGCACACATCCTACAATATTTCTCACTACTTCTTTCTATGCTAAATGAGGGGGGGGGCCTCTCTATTTATAGAACTTACAGGCTTATCCATCTTATCTCTAAGATAGGATAAGAAATCCACTCTGACGAATCATATTCCATACCTTAACTCTTATCTGTACATGTAAGCTTATCTTTTAAGATAAGATAAACCTTATCATTTTACATGGGTTCCACATTTTTAGACTTTTTACAAATAAAATACACAAAATATTTATGACCTTACTCCTTGTCCTTATTACCAATATAATATTTCTAATTCCTAATCATGTAGACCCTACTTCTCTAATTACCCAAACTTTGACATTTTAACATTACCGGACCACTTACGACAAATATTTACTTTTTACAACATTCCTATTGTACTTTGACTGTTACCGTACTCCACATTATTTGTGGCGTCGTACTGGCAATTTGAAAAAATTATCATTAAAGATTTGAAGGATGAAGTCATCAACTCAAGAAAAATTTACCCAAACAACTTTCTTTTTCAGGTTCACCATCATCCTAGTGAAGTGTTAATTACATTATTTTAATTGAAGATGGTGGCCAAATGTTTGAATATGTCTTATATATTTTTAACGCAAGGTTTTGACGCAATAATGTTGAGTGACAAGTGTGACCTAACATTTAGGAGTGATAATTGAGAAAGATGCATGTAAGAAATTTTCATTTAAGTGTATAATGATTATGGGGAAGAGATAAATGGAAAAGATTAATCTCCAAATGTCATTGGTCCAATTTTAGGTATCCACAACACTCGATATGGTTTTTTAATCATTGATGCTCATCTAATTTTACATGACTAACACTTTCTCTTTTGAGCTAAATAACCCTTTGCAACATCTCTCATCTCAAAAGGGGTACACAATAGGAGATTTTTATAACATATTCATGTATATAGCATATAAAATTCTCTAGATGGAATTGTATGATGACATGCCCATAGGTATAATTATTCCAATAAATTACATCAGGAAATTTACATGGTTAAATACAAACTAGCTTCACATATTAGCCACAATTTCTACATATCGCCTACATAATAGACCTAATTTTTAGAGATGGATTCACATAGTGGGTATAATTATTATAAACGACTTAAAATAATAAGTCCAATTACTACAAAATGGCTTCATATATCAAGCTCAACTGTTATAGTTCTCTTATATATGATAATTTATTCCTTTACACATAACACTAGGGGAATACACGTGTACACACTTGATGATTTTACTTTTAAATTAATGCAATATTAATGATTTCACATAAACATCTATATTGGAAATTAATACACCTTTTTGTATGTGGCACGCAAGATCACATATATGGAAAAAACAAAGGAGAAGATAACATGCACATTCTTGTCTTATGCATTCCTTGTCCTAATGAAAAGTTTATGTTTCTAGTTCATTTATTTTCATCAAGAAATTTTCAATTACTAAATTAAGATGTGGGAAAAACTCAGTACCCTAAAACTATACCAATAGAATTTTGGAAATAATATTAGCATTGATCTTAACCCATTTCCACTTGTGCACTCAAATGAGTAATTCCTACATGCATCTCACTCGATTTAGCACTCCTTGGCCACTAGGTCACACTTAATACCCATTCTTAATTGGTCAAAAACTCATTTGTCAAATATATAATGCATATTCAAATATCTATCAACCATCTCCAATTATTAGAATTGAGTTTTCACCTTCACATGACATAGTCACCTATGAGGGAGAAAGTTAGTCATCTGATTTTTACCAAATGTTGACATTTATGTCCTCCACTCACTAAATGATCACTCTTTTAAATGCACAAGTCGGTATAGTTTCCCTAATGTCAATTGAGTGGGAAAACCTTGTGTGACAGTCGCATTAAAAAACATACTTACCCCATCCATTCAAAGGGCATCTTACCTCATGTCCTTGTGGACTACCTTGGAGATCACAACAAAGCACTCAATTTCAAAATCACACTATTAGGTTCATTATCCAACACTAAGTTTATATACACCTTATACGGATGCCCTAAGTCACTTTTATAGGTTATATCACTAATTCAACTATAAACTAATTAAATAGATATTATTTACTAAATAAAATTAGGATTGAGTTATAACAGAAAATAAACAAACAATTCAAATCATATACATCAAGTTATAAGATTGTAAACTAGAGTTAGAGGTCATATTGGGGTATTCATTATTAAACATGTTATTATTGTACATATTTCACACATTCATTAGGTGGGAGAACTACATCGGTTATGAGGCCTCTTTAGATTACTTCTATGTACACAAATATCGACTCAGTATGGGGTTGAAGAACCTCAACAAGTCCAAACTAACCCCTTTTTAGGTCTTCAAGGAGGAGGTTGGGATTTGAAGAAGAAGAATCCCTAAATTATAACAAAGTCACAATTACAAATTTTGAAATGAAAAATATGAACCTAAAGACACAAAATATTACAATGCCAAAATCAGAATTAAGAAAAACCTTACATAAGACAAAACCACTCGTAAAGGAAAAATCCACCTGAATGACTTTGACTTGCATGAGAATTTTTTTCCTCCCTTTGGTTTTAGCCTCCCATATTTTTTTTACATATTAATGAGACTCTGCACAACATGTTCACACACTTTCATATCACTATCACTTTGGTTCATATAGATTTGGATGAATATGTCCTAAACCCTAATCCTAACTTCAAAATCCAAATTTATAGAATTCATATAATATGAATAATTGTAATACATGAATATAAGATCTCCAATTTACAATCATTTACTAAATTTTTGGTTCTAGTTTATATTTATAGTTAGTAATTGATCTTAATTAGGAAAACCACACTTTTGATATTACATTTACGTAGTATATGGGGAAGCAAGGAGTTCTCTCCCTTCCACAACCATCCTTCATTTCTAAGTATTTAAGGAGACCTTGAGTGCCTTAATGTAGTCACAAAATCATGCACTTTAGACATTTATTTATTTATCCTAGTCTCATACTACTATTTAGAAGGTTATGGAGTGAAGACATTACTAGTTAACCCTCGTTCTTTGGCTATCTTGTTTATTTTATTTCGTAATTTATGACCGGTTGCACCCATATGCCCAGCCATTTCTAGACATCCCGTGTTATCTTAGCCTTGGCTAGGGTGCCCAAATTTAGTACTAGGGCACCCATGGGCACCCTAGTCCCACCTGGGGGCACCCTGATCCTTTTTGCACTTTCTCGCCACTTTTTGGGCCTCTTCTAGATGTTTTACATCTTTATCTTTCTTATGGTCGGCCTTTTCGGGGTTAATTACAAAATTAGATCAAGATAACCCTATAAATATAAAGTTATGAGACCATAATGAAGGACCTAACATCATATACTTCTATCACTCCATCTAGATTTGCATCCATCTATTGCATTAGCATCCACATAGCTCCATCATCAAGGCACAAGCTAGGACGCCCCCCTTTAAGACACCTACACGTACCCCCTAAATAACCTACAAAACTCACATATTTTGAAAATTTTCAAAAGAAAACAGGTTATTTGTTAATCAAAGAAGCTTATTTCTAGGTCAAACCCACAAAATATATGTGAACAAGGGTGCTTTAACTAGTTTTAGAAATGGAAATAAGCAAAGAGCAAGTTGTTTCCTCTAAAAAACCTATAAGTGAACTTTGAAAAACTTAAAAGACCTCCATTAATGGAGGATGGGCATAAGTGTCCCACCGGGCGTGCCAAATGTGTTCAAATAAAGGTTGCAAAAGCTATGGAATGGGGTAAGAACACTCAAGAACCCCAAAGCTTTGTGCAAAACCGATCAATGGACCATTAGTTAAGAAGTAAAGAAGGATTCCTACTTTGGATGCATTAGTTGAAGCAAACAAGCAAACTTAACAAATATAATTACCCTATATTCTTGAAAGCTTTAAGTAAATGAGCCTAATAAGGATCTAAGCAATCAGTTTATGCTTTAAGAGAATGGGAGCTCACCATTAATGGCTTCAAGGCCAATGGTTCTTCCCATTTACTATATGGTGTGTGATGTGTTGCAAAGGATAAAGAAAATATCTCAATAAGATGAAATAAAACTCCTAATCCTAACAATAATATTATAGTTTATGTTAGAGGGAAGAAGTGTTATTGTAAATGAGAGGGGGGTAGTGGGCTATTTATGGTTTTCTATTTAGGAAATGGGAGGCTTTTAGGTGCATGTGGGACTAAAAGGGAGTCAACGAGTTAATTAGCAAGTCAAAGTAAGATTTGACTAGGTTTGGAAGAGGTTGATCATGTTTTAGGGTAATCAACCTAGGTTAAACTGATTAATCTTGTTTAGAGAGAAATTAGTGTTTTGGGAGGGTTCTGAAAGGCCTAATCAATCCAATGAAATGGATTGATAGTCCAAGAAGCTAATTGAAGCGGTAAAGAAGAGGATTCCAACCAAGAAGAGGCTATAATAGCCTATTTAATTGTCTTATAAGAGGAATAAGACCATAAGAGTGTCGTAAAAGGGGAGTTAGATAGATCTAACTGACGATGTGTCGTCAATTTGTGAGGAAGAGAATAGTTAGTGCAATATTAGAGATAATAGTGTTTTGATCAAACTACAGGTGTCTACACTCTCTTGCACATTAGGGTTTTTAATTTCATTATTTTTATTTACTTATCTCATTTATATATTGTTTTAGTGCATTTACTTACCGCATTTATATGTCCTCCTAGATTATATTAACTATCATTTACTACCTAGTTTATTTAATCACTTAAATACCCTTAAATATCTCTAAAAATCCTCTGTAGTTTATCACTTATGTTAAAGGCCTTTAATTTTGGCATGTAAGAGTCTTATCTGAAAACTTACACCTCCCAATTTTTTGTGTTTTTTATTCCATTTATGTTTTTCCACTTGAGCCAACTTTTTTTGACTTTTTATACTCCCATTTGGCATTTTAAGGTCCCAAATTTTGTTATTTCCCCTAGTTTTACATAACTAGTTCAAAGTAATCAATCAATCTTTTACAAGTATAGGATTTGACCTTTCACAACTAAAAGTTGATAATTGCATGATCGATGTAGCCCTGAATACATGTTTGGCCTACCTATCACCTTTATACTCAATGTACGCATCAAAACTTTTGATCATTATATAGTCGATGCAACAATGTTTAAACAATTCTAATGATCAATATACAAAGAAAATGTAAAACATATTAATGACTATAATAATGCATTAGAGTATGTGACTAACACTAATAACTTTGATGTTAACATTTATACTGAAAATAAGGGCTAGATAAATCTTTGATAGCGGGAAAATAATAATAAAATAAAGGTTATAAAAAATAAATGGTGTATGTTATGCCAATGGGGTTTGGGGTGGATCGGTTAAGATGGACAATTGTGTCTGGATCCACCCAGGTTCAAATCCCACTAGGTGTGATTCCTTTGGGGTGGTTTACTAGTGGTGATGGGGTGTTGCATCACCGGTGGTTATGGCTAGCAGTTATTCTCAGCGATGGTGGACTTTGCATCGTCAGCATTGGCATTCGCAACGAATGGTGGCTCTAAAAATGATTGGGTGGCAGAAAAATTGTATCATCAGTATGGGCTCAATGGTCACAATTTGTGATGGATTAATTGTAATATCTTGTTTAAGGACGTTGTTAAGGGAGGGGACCCAAGAACCCCCCAGTTCTAAGTTTCGGTCAAAAGCATTAAACTATCTAAAAAAACAAAGTACATAGTATATTAACACTTTAGGCCTATGAATACATTCAAAAAGGGCATTCAGTGCCTCAAAATAGTCTAAATAGATCCATCACACACAATAATACCATGTGTATAAGGTTAAATAAAGCAATTTGAAAATGGTTCTTAGAATTTTTAGGAGCACATTGTATCTTTATTTTTCATGTCGCATGATCTTGAATTCGTGATAAGGTAACCTCTTTCCTTCCTTTAACTTTCCTATAATTACCATACAAGCATTGAATTCAACCAACCCTAACAGATTTCAAGTTGTAACATCTTCTTTGATCCCTCTCTGGTACACTTGTTTGTGTTAATTTTATGTGTATTCACACTTATACATGCATCAAAATAGGGCTTTATGTAGACAACTATTTTTGGTATGACATTATTTAATTGTTACAGTCATATTGTGTTTATGTGTTTATAGCTAGCTAGCTCAAGTTAGGAAGTTGTTGGTGCATGTTCCCTTGTGTCATTGTATTTTGGGATTTTTACTCTATTTTTTTTTGTTCCTCTTCCCACAATTTTACCTTTCCATTTTCAGGGGATAGTTATCTTTTATGCTCCATGTAAAAAATTGACACTTTTTATCCAAAAGTGGCTCTCTTGGCCTTTGTCATTGATGTCATTTTGTTAAATCATGCACCCCTCCTTTGGTTGGCCTTCCATACATTGAGTGTCATCTGATGTGCTAACAAGGCCCGAATTATAATTTAAAGAGGGTTTATATATACATAGGTGCATTTCAAGGGCACAAAAATAAGAATACAACATAAGAGGCAATTACACAGTGAGTTATTTCATTTACACTAGAGTGATATTGAAGAGCATAAACTATCTCACTTCTTAAGCATCCCTATACCAAAATTCTAAGTCAAACATTCAAAGATTCATCGTAGTCAATAATAGTTGTTACATGCATTGAAAGATACGGGTTGGACCACGTAATTGTTTACTAATTTTCTTGAATATTGATTGAAATTTGTTCACATGCAAGGATCTTAATTAATAATTAGAGGACACAAAATCCCTATTAACATTGCTTATTTTTCTAGGTTTAGAAAGAGTTGAGTGTGGATTAAAGTTTCTACAATGGAGATTAGTTCCTTGATTCACAAGTGATTGGGATAAATTGAAACACACTTTTGTGTGTTAGTGCACAAAAAACACAATCATTAAATCAGATTTAGTTTGCGCACAAAGGTTTGAATTCGATAGAAGCTAATCATTTATGATTGGTAATGAAAATGGTCAAGTTCTTATGGAAATTTACGAGGATTTTCATAGTTTTATTTTATGGGTGTTGTTCATTCATATTTCTAGACTCATTTTCTATCTACCACTTATCATTGCTCATAAAATTGCATGAAATTGGGTACTATACTACAAACCCTAACTTTCCCTAAGAACTCTATTATTTTACTCTTTTACATTATTCCAATTATCTATGATTTTTTGTGTTCTAACTTAAACCCCTCACTTAATGCAAGCAAGTTTGGCGTATTGAATATTTATAGTTTTCTTAATTGTATATCTTAGTGTGTTGTTAGTTTAATGTAATTGTTAACTAAAAACACTTTCCACACTTATAAAACCACATAAGACCAAATAAGTTAGGGTAATATTTTATTTAAAATTTGGAAATAACCATGGGTTTTCAATCAAACATAATTGAGAAGAAATTAAAACATTCAAATCTACAAGGATGCTCCACAATTAGACCTTAAGAGGCACGGGATTCACCAAAACATGAAATCCTCGTAAGTGTAAGACAATTGAGGTTCACTAAATGCATATATGTAAATTTACATCTACCTTGAATTAAATATTATGAAAAATGTAGATAATAATAAAAAATGCTTAATTAATTTTCCAAACAAGAATGTAATAAAATAGAGGGGAAAGATATCTATTAGCTTAATTAAATGTTGTCATGAACTCGTCATTACAACTTGGACCTAGAAAGGTGCATCAAAATGTATCATGCATGTTAGATTGAAATCTAAAGATGATATTAGATTATACACTCTCGACAAGATGCCAGAGAGTGTGCAAATTCTCTCGATCAATGACCATCATCTATAAATTAATTTTCTAAATTTGCTTGCATGCTTCCAATTTTTATCATTATATACCTGATTCTGCATGCTCCATGACACATTCTTCCAAATTCAACAATCCTAAAATTTTAAAAAAGACAAGGGTATGTTTGGGGGTTTATATTATGGTTTGGGTACCTAAAATGAACTTAATAAACCTCTAATATTAATACTTCACAAAGATAAGCATATGTTGGTAAATGGAATTTTTATCATCGAAGTAAATTCAACAAGTGTTCCACAATAAAATGTTAGTTAGGAATAATAAGTGCTTGAATATGTTGTATTCTCAAATGAATCTAATCACTTGTCTATTATAGGTGACTAGAATTCAAGATTTGGTGAAATTCACATTAATGCTAACTAGAGTCAGGAAAAGCATAAAAAAAGGAAAATAGGTTCATTCAACTAAAAAGGGGACAAATAACAAAGAGTTAATATTGTAAGTATAAGTACTAGTAAGAAGAAAGCATATACTTGTGTCCCACTTTTGTTCACTTTTGGATACTTTTAGCAAAACATGTCCCACAACCAAAACTTCAAAAACACTTATAACATGACCAAACATGTATTTTTAAGGGCTTAAATTTACAAGCCACAATGCGTCCGTTATTTACCTGAATTTTTTAAGTTTTAAAGCTATTTTAAAAGATTTTTTTACTAGTTATTTAAAAAAAATGGCCACAAAGTTATGATACACTTATATGCTTTGATCTCGTGAACAATCTTGATAGGTGTCAATACTGTATAGAAAATCCCCACACTTGACATGAAAACCTCAAAATAGCCCTATATGTGTAGGAAATTAAAAAAGGGTTATAAGTCATGAATGTCACATAATGATTAAATATTGTTTTATCAAAACCCATCCCCCACAAATAATAAGATACACCACACACATATACAAAAATAAAATAATTCTAAAAGACAATTATTAAGTGTCCATAATGAGAAAACAACACAATTGACCTCACCCTATCTATTTTGTATTTTACGCGTAAAATCCTTAATGTTTACAACATCAACCAGTTTAAGAATCGATTGTTTCATGAAATCTTAAAGTTTATTTAATGTTTTATTACTAAGAAGAAACATTATTTACAACAAAATTATATGTGATATGATTTTATATCTATAGTAAAATTAATATAAACCACATATATCATACCTTGTAATAATATGAATGATACCACTATATGAAGGTTTCCCTCTTCCTTGACCCCATTCATCGAATCTTTTTCCATTAAATATACCAAAGTTGTTTTACCTGTTAGAATTGCACCCGATTATGACTAACACTTGTCAGAATTTGGATGATTGCAATGCATATGGTCATTGATGCATGACCGCATTGCAACCATCCAAAATCTCACTCCTTGTTGATCTTTTGTGTATGATGTCGCCTTCCCAACCTCTGCCTTTGCCTAATTTCTTTCTTGGGTGCAAGTAGTGACAAAAATTATGAAAACTGACAAGCTCATTATTGTTTTTGTCAACCTCAAAAATTAAGGCTTTTAACAATTCTACACTTAGCTTCTAACCCCATGAACCATAACAATGATCCCAATTTCATAATTGTTATCTTGGCATTTTAGTTTATGTCGAATGACATAATGATTTCTTATTGCTATGCACCTTGGGATATAATATTATAATGTATATGGATTGATGGAGATGCCGACATGTGGCACACATCCCCTTATCTTATTATATCATTCATTTATGATTTATTATGCTTAGGAGGTCGGCCTCAGTATTGGCCATAGGTTAGAATGGTATATATAGGGGTTAGAAGGTTGTATTTAATCATCATATTGAGTATTGGAGTGTTATTGTATGGTTTGGAGATTACCCTCTCGAAGTGGTATTGGAGGTTGCCCCCTCAAAGTGGCAAAGCTATTATATGAGCAATATTGTCATCATTTATCTATATTTTGGTGTTCTCTCATGTTATTCTTCTGTATATGTTCTGATTTATACAAGTAATATCCTTACAAGTGGTATCAGAGTAGCGATTTCGGCCAAAATTAGGGCAAAAACCCTAATTTTTTTGTTTTGAATATATCTTGAAGAGAGAATCAAATTTTTTCCCAATTTTTGAATCATAATTTGGAAACAATCTAAGTCAAAATATCTGAAAATTTCAGCTCCATTGGATCTGTTTTTCGGATGTTATTGGTGTTTTAGGTTTTTTCATAAATTCACTTTTCAGGAAACAAATTCTTGTATTTTTTAGCAAAATTTATATTTTCGGAAATCTCTTGAAATTTCAGTTAGAGTTTGTTCTTTGTGTTTTTATCCATCTACCGAAATATTTTCAGAATTCCTAAACCCTAATCATGATCACTGGGATAACAAATTTTTATGGAAATGGTGAGATGGATGCTAAAGAATGTTGGATAAAATTTAAGAATGTATATTTCTCATATTTCATGACAAGGAATAGGTTTTCACATTATCTTGGTGGTCCTACATGGATTTGGCTCTCTAAGTTAAAAAATGACAGGAAGGATTGGTCTTGGGAGGAAATGGAACAACTTTTTATGGATAGATGGGACCACAAAGAAGAAGAAGAGTCAAAGGAAGATGATGGGGAAGAATATATTGAAGAATCAATAGAGAAAGAAGATGAAGAGGAAGGTGAAGAAGATTCAAGGGAAGATGATTGTGCAGCATATATTAAAGAATCAAATTTAGAAGAAGTTGAAGAAGACTATGAAGAAGAGGAAGAAAAACAAGATATTGATGTAGAAGAAGATATTATAGCTCCCAAGAAGGAAGATACCCTATTTCAGTTTCATGGATGCATTCAAAGGAATAAGATAATTTTTTCCATAAACCCTAACAGCAAGTATAACTTCATCAACAAGGATATGGCTCAACATCTACATATTTAAGAAAGTAATATCAAAGAAGCTCAAGTGAATGGTAAGAAAATTCAAGTTTTTGAAGATTTAAAACTTATTATAGACAAATATACTTTACATTCAGATTTTTTTGCCTTATATATGGATGGTTTGGATATTGTTCTTGGGTATCCTTGGTTAGAGACATTAGGGACAATTAATATTAATATGAAAAATAATTTTATGAAGATTTGGTACAAAAAGAAGAAGGTCACTTTACAGGATATCAGGCTTAATGGAAATCAAAGAAAAGTCAATATAGACCATGAGGATGATTTAGAATATGGAGAAGAAGGGAATAAGGATGATTCAAAAGAGGAACATGAAGAAAAATAAGGAAATGATGATTCATCTACTCAAGAGAAAAATAAAATATCAAATGCAAAGGTGGAAGAAGAAAAGAAAGTTCAGAAATAGGTTGATAAGGTTGAGGATACTACAACTGCAGCATATGGAAATCCACGTCAACATGAGAGAAAAAAATCATGGAGATATCCCAGGGCACATCATATTTCCAACCAATATAGATATACAGGTAATTGGAGGAATGATCACTTTATTTATATAGGGGATCAATGGAGCAACAATTATGAAGCATGGAATCCTTATTATGGTTATACATGGAATCATTATTATGGTTATGCATTGAATGCTTATGTTGGTTATGCATGGAATCCAAGGATGATAAAATATGGTCACAAATGGAATTAGAGTAGCATAACAGAATATGGATATTAGTTCAGATATGTATCATCTACCAGGATCACATATGGATGGATGATCGATCGTGGCACAAAGTGTGTAAAAATTTACAACACACTCATTACATGGTTTCATCTAATGTTTCGGGGATGAAACATGTCAAAGAGGGAAGGAATGCTATGCACCTAGAGATTTAAAGAACACTCATTATATGGCTTCTTCTTATGTTTCGGGGATGAAACACGTCAAAGAGGGAGGCAATGTTATGTACCTTGGGCTATGATAATATAATATATATGGGTTGATGGAGATGCCGACATGTGGCACACATCCCCTTAGTTATATGTAGGGGTTCACATGGGATATAATATTATAATGTATATGGGTTGATGGAGATGCTAACATGTGGCACACATCCCCTTAGTTAGTTATATGGGCTCACATAGGAATTAATTATATTGGGTAATGGGTCGGCCTACATTGGGATTAGATGTTACCCATCCTATTTAAAGGATGTGAGTATCATTATGAGGAGGTCATGGATGTATGAGTTGATTTCTCTACTTAGTAGAGGTATATTGGAGGTGTCCCCCTCGAAGTGGATTCCCATCTTGGGAGATTGTGGAGTTACTCCTTCCTTAAGGAGCATTGTATGGTGCTGCCCTACCTTAAGGGTATTATTCTACATATATTGATTATTAGGGAATCTTGGCCCCACATATATCTGGTGTTGTGTTATCTTCTGTAATTTATTAATTTATTATATGCAAGGTTCTTATCAAGTGGTATCTGAGTGACCACCCAGGTTCAAGTCCTAGCATGGGTAGCTACGCCGGCATTGTAGTGTTCGCCCGAGGCTTGTATAGGGCAGGGCGGGGTCCCGCTATACGAGCGTAAATCTAGCCTAGGGTCTGGGATACAGAAGTGTGGTGGGATGTTATGATCCTCATGTGTGGATTTCACTAACGCCTCGAGGTTTTGGTGTAATAGTTTGTTACAGTAAATGAGAGTGTGTCATCAAGAAATGGTTTGATTTGTGTGTACTACAAAGATGTGATTATCAAAGCACAAAGTGTAGAGTGTATGTGTGTGAGTGAATGAGTGAGTTGATTAAACACATGATTGTGATGAGGTCTATTTGATATGTATACCCTCAGTAGTCAAGTATGGATCGTAAAACTAGAGTGTGCCATAGGGTAATGACTACAATGTGTAGAAGTACATGTAAGAGAGATGTAGTGCGAATGTGTATAGTGATTAATGCACCCAGTATGTGATAGAAATTAGAAGAAGTAGATGTCATGTGTTTAGTAACGCATGTTGTGTGAGATGAGTAATGTTTAGAGTCCAACTAATCAATGCTAGAGATAGTGTGTAGGTGTGAATACGATGAAGTGTCAATTGATAGTGTATAGTTGATGAAATATTTTGTCATATGCAAGACTAACGTTAGATAGTAATAAATGTATGTATGTATGTATGTATGTATGATTGATTATGTAATAGATAGAGATGTTAATGAAGCATGTAAGGTGAAGATGAAATGGATTTCTTATTGAAAGAGATCCCTCAGTAGTTTGGAAGAACCGTAAGAACATGAGTGTAATTCCATTAGGAGGTAAGGTGAGAAAATCACCTACAAAAGACCTAGCAGGCGTGGAGTAATAGAAGCATGTGGCATGTAAGTAGCATTAAGTGTATGAACCAAACTATTTATGCCCTAATGGAATTATGCCAATGATGGGTGATACAACAGTAGGTAGCACAAATTTTGGTGGCTTAGGAAGCCAATGTTTAGCGGGAGTATGGCGCACCAAAGGAGATGGTGTAGTGATGGATGGATGTATAGTGACCTGTTTTTTAGGAATAAGGTGTAGGAGATAATTAGACCAAAATAAAAGCACATTGGTGAGGAATTGGAGACATAGACCACTCACAAGAGCGAGATCCAAAGGTGTTATGACACCCATGTTTTCTAATTGTTGTAATCAATCATGAAGGACACTATAGTCATTGTCAATATGGCCAATGATGTGATGACTAATTATAATATGGTCTCTCATGTTTCCATTGCAAGAAATGAGGTGGATGATGTTGATTAGAAGGTAAGTGAATCATACGCTTGTCAAGAAAATCACGTAACACATCACCTGAGGCACTAGTGTCATGAGAAAAGTGTAATGGCTCCCGTGGAGGGGATGGAGATGCCTTATGCAATGAATCAAATTGATTTTATTGTGAGGTGGAGGATCTAGAGTGTACCTAGGAGGAAAATCAACAAATGGAAGAGGATTGAGAGCTAGATGCAATGCATTTCCAGTAGGAAAATGAGGAGGATTTATGACATGTACGGAAATAAGATCTTGTTCTAAATTGATGACCTTATAACATAAGAGTGTGAATGAGTTACATGTATCATATTGCAAGCATTGTTTTAAAGGATGAATCAAGCCATGAAAAAAGATGGAATTGCTTTTTCGAAGTCAATGGGCTAGAAAAACAACTTATGCATGCATGCATTGAAATTTGTAAAATGTAATCAATAATGGGTTATTGTGTGCCTTGATGCACGCAAGGTAAATGATCATATGTGACTCGCAGGGGCCTATTGTTGAGTATAAATCATTGAAGTAAGGTCAATCTTCCATCTCTCACTTAGGTACTAATAGATCCAAAGGGTATGGATGTGCTTGGTATTTGGTAGGTGATTTTATCTCCTCACCTCCTGATGACACACTCATATTCTTACAGTTCTTCCATGACTGTTGAGGGATATCTTGTAATAAGAAATCCATTTCATCTTCACCTTACATGCTTCATCAACATCTCTACCCCATTGCATAATCACCTCATACATTACATACATACATCTATTACTATTGTGAACTACATAAACTCTTGCAATGCTAAATAACTAGACTAACACCTAATAGTCTAATAGCTAAGCTAGAAAATCTAGGAATGTAACATTGAGATAGAAGTTAAAGGGAATGCTTAACTAGTATGAAAACAATGAAATCAAGATCTAATTAAACATGCCTACTAATATGCTTGAATTACCTAACATGGGCCTAAATAGACCTAAGAGGGCAATCAAATGGTTATGGTTGCTACTCCAAACAATGGTGAAATGATCATCTCCAAATGACTTAAAAAGTCACTTTAGATATTCATCTACTAACCTTGTTGAAGGTTTTATGCAAGGGTTTGAACTTGGCTATGAATCATATGTATTATATGAGATGTAAATCAAAGCATGGTGTAAAGTATGAAAGGAATGAGGTGCACTCTTTTTATAGTTTTTATTTTGGGAGAAACTTGTATTTTGGTGCATGTGGGACTAAATCCCCAAATTAGATTAAGAATTGTAATAATCATGATTAGTGCCTTATTAATCACAATTAGTGAATTACCAAGTGATTAAGAGGTATGGAGCCTTAATCGACCACTTAGGGTCAATTAAAAGGCTAGGATAAGCTTTTGAAGCTTGCTGAGACATTTAGAGGTGAATGGGGTGATTTTGAGTGGTTGGAAGAGGGGTTTGAACCAATACTAGGGCATATTGATTAAATCAAGGGCAAAATAGGCTTAATTAGCTAATAATGCTAATTGTTTGTTTTGAAGAGGATTTTACTTACGATTTGTTGTAAAGTGGCATCCTGAATGTGAAAGGGGTTACACAATCAACAATGTGGTTGTTAATTAACCAAAGTAGTAAGAAACATTAGTTAATTAGCAAAACCACTAATTATAACGGAATTGGTAAGAATGAGAGTAATTTGCATGCTTTTAACAATAAGATTGCAAAAGTGGATTTTAGGTGTCTACATTTGCCCTTGTTTGAGGTGAAGTAAGTGACTTCACTTCAAATATAGTAGACAAACATAAACAAGTAAATTTTTGAAGAAAAATTAGTGGAATGAAGGATGCCCCCTCGAGTGTCGATGGGGTGATAGGAGAAGTCAATCGAGATCAAAATATGATTGAAATGGATATAAAGAAAATAGGTTAGAATGGGACACGAAACCCTTAGGTATTGAGAAGGAATAAGGATAGGGATAAACATGGTTGTTTATTGCCCCAGGTGATTTTTGGAAGAAAAATTAGTAATGGTAATAAATGATAATGGAGAAGAAATGATTAATGGAGAAATATAGGACAAGCCCAATCTTTGCATCCAACCTTTCAATAAGCAACCTTGTTTATATCATTTTGCCCCTAGGTCTACATCATTGGCCTTTATTGAAATGAACAAAAAGTGTAAGATAACATGAAAAGCTAAATTACTTAACATTTGTCCATTGCTACGTAACTCCATGCAACATACATAATGCAATGTAATACGAGAAAGTATGAGAAAGTAAAAGCAATATCTTAACTCAATGCAACATACATAATGCAATGCAATACGAGAAAGTAAACCAGCTAACCTAACAGAGAAACCAAGTACAATCACATACTCAAACAAACAACATTTAAGATAGTTGCACCAATGTTTTTGTTATCAAGCTTTAGTTCCCGAATGTTTGTGTTGTAACGACAAGGGTTAAAAATGGTGCCCCAAGCAAGGATACATGCAAGGGGAATAACGGAGGACACAAGTAGTCCCATGAAAAAGCTTTCGTGCGCTACGACACAGTCTCTGGCAACTCATTGTTGCACGGGAGTACCGACATAGCATGCAACCAAGCTTTTGTTAATGGAGGTAGATCACAATGATCCAATGTCGTTTGAGACAAGAATAAGTCAAGAACGTCAAGAAAGATGGTTTTTTAGGACCAATTTCGATGTTTGAGGATGATGCAGTGATACAGGCTTTAGCTGTATGCACGTTGTTTACCAATTTACAAATTTTTTAAATTTTTTTTAAATTTTTACAATTTTTTGGATTTTTAATGATTTTATGAATTTTGTTTTTTTTGATTGTTTTAATTTTTTTGAATTTTTATGGAAGAAAATATTATAAAGGAGATAACGAAGTATGTGAGACAATGTTAAAAGTGACCGTAAGGCAAAAATATGCCCCAGGTAGTAGAAAAGGTCGTCGGGAAGCAAAAACATGCCCCAACGTACGAAAACAAGCACAAAAATAATTATTTATTAAAAATAATCATCGCGGCAAGTGTTAGAAGATTTTTAGAAGAAATACAATGGTTTCAAGGCACTTCGGGGGCGAGAAACACACCTGCGGAAGGAAAAGGAGCTCACACGGGAGAAAATGGAGAGGATAGTGAAATAGAGGCACCATGCAGACCATGTGAGGGACTATCTGAGGCTTCCTATGGGTGGACCACATGTACACAGTTACCCTTTTTACCCTGGTAATTCAAAATTTTGATTTTTTAGCTAAAAACATGTATTTTAGGCTAAATTAGGGAAAAATTGGGGGACGCCTATGATAGTGCAGCGTGGGCGCCTGTGCACCGATGCTTGTAAGCATTTTTTGCATTTTTTGATTTTGACTACAACATGAGCGGTTGGGCACTTGTGTTGGCATGCATTTTGCATTTTTTGAATTTTTGACTGTAGTCATGGGTGCATGGATGCCTATGTTGGCATGCATTTTGCATTTTTTTTGAATTTTTGACTACAATCATGGGTGTTTGGGCTGCCTGTGTTGGCATGCATTTTACATTTTTTGAATTTTTGACTGCAACATGGGTGCTTGAGTGCCTATGTTGGCATATTTTTGCATTATTTTTGTATTTTTTGACTGCAACATGGGTGCTTGAGTGCTTGCAACATTTTGCATTTTTTGATTTTTTGAATGCACTACCTATCTTGGTAGAGGCCATAACTTTTGCTCTCGACCTCAAAAAGACTATATTTTTTTTTGCGTTGGAAAGGTATTGCCTGTGCAAACTGAACACTAATGGTAAGATAAATTTTTCTCCCGACCTTTGAATTTTTTTTTTGGAAATATTTTTTGGGTTTTTAAATTTGTGGTTTTGGATTTGTTTTGGGTTTTTTGATTTGAATTTTCTATACCAATTTGTTTGGGGTTTTTATGTTTATTTGAATGTTTTTACTTTTTGACTAACATATTTGAATGTTTTTATATTTTTGAGAAGTTTTCTGAAGCTATGTAGAGGAAACAAAGAAATGTGGATGCCCCAGTGACAGATGGGATGTATAAGGGTAGAATGCCACGCGTTATGCGCAAGAAAGTGAAGATGTGAAATTGCCCCCAACGTTAGATGGGAATATACAAAGGAAAAATCTTCACGTGTATAATTTGGATCAGGGCCAATATGGATAGGCTCAATCATGATGATGAATGTAACCCAATGACATGCTAGGAAGGAGCAAGGATGCCCCCAACGTAAGCTGGCCAAGAAGCACATGATAGAAAGAAGTGGAAGATTGTTTTTGTAAAGGGGACAAAGGTGACCAAAAACATGGACAAAAAGGAAATCTTATACACATGGATGTTCTGAATGAAGTAGAAGAACAAATGAATGTTGTGAATGTAGCTTAGAAGCCTCACGATGAAGAATGATTAGCTAAAGGCACGAATCATGAGACAAGATACGGACTAGAGTAAGAGTCTAAACAAGGTCCAAAAAAAGACACTTGGTAACATACTAATCATGTTTTCTCATAGAGATGTAGTGTGTGCATGTGGAAATTTATTACCTCTTGGAGGGAAGATTTGATATACAACAAGTGAAGACACCCTAGCCAATGTGTAGGAATGATTTATTTTTCAAAGTTGATTTTTTATGAATGGATTGCAGAAGGAGAGTCGTACATTGCTCCACTGTCCAGCCAGATGTCCATAGCCCCGACGGAGATGCATTTGATTCTAATCACAACATTTCTCTACTATCAGTTAGGTTCCATAGCCCTACTAGAGATTATTGGAAATACCCCAAGAGAGAGTTATATATCAATTTTCTTTTGCTTTTAGTGTTTTCTTTCAGCTTTGTGCTTTTTGATTTGATTGATTCTTTTACTTTCTGAAAACTTATTTTAGCTCTCTTGTTTGACAAGGGGTTAAGAACCACTAATGGCTTGATGGAAGGAGGTGGAAGTGATTGTGATGATGACATTGGCTAGTGTCAACAAATATGTCCAAAATTTCTTCGCAACAAGTTTTTTAGATGTTGATTGTGATAGGATCTCTATAAGGTCAGTCGTTCTTTAATTTACCAAGGTGATAAAATACCAAGGTCAAGTTGATACCATAGAGATAAATGTTGCAAAATGAGTCTAAATTGGCTAACCAAAATATCACCAAAGGGATGAAAATGGTAGGAAGACTTGTAGAAGAAGAACAAGGAAGGGAAGAAAGAACATCCATGTGTATGCAATACCGGATTGCAATGTTTGATCTTTGTACCTTTGATATATTTTTTTGAAATGTTTTCTCATTTTTTTGTATTTTGTCTTTTTTGAAAGGTGGGACCGACAAGGTCACTTGGCATGATAAGATCCAACAACAATGTTAGCAATTTCCTTGATAAGGAAGACTAGGCGTGTTTTCTTATCAAGAGTCATATTATCCCTGATCTCAATGATCGTGGTGAGCTCATACTCAATAGATGACTGTGTTTTATCATGAAACATGGATTTTGTGTGTGGGAGCTTGAGGTCCCTATCCAGAGGTTTCTGCACTTTACACCATACTTGATGGGTGCGTTGATGTGCATTTTTGAATTGTGTTTGATTCCGAACTTTAAGATTGTTTAAATTGTTGTGAGCCTTGGAGCTCTTAGAATTATTGATCTGAGTCTTGATGAAGGAATTGTTTTGGTTTCCTATAATCTACTATGTGACTTGTCTGATCCCGAGAAGTGGGAGAAGAAAGTGGATGAATAGAATTGATGTGAGAAATGATGGTGGGTTTGCCACAATCATTAATAGAAGAACAATATGATGGACGTGAAGGATACAGTCCAAGAATTGAAGAGGATGGACTACATAGGAGGTGTCCCATAGACTGAAGATAAAGGACTACAAGGATGTGGCCCTAAGATTGAAGATGAAGGACTTCCTTATATGTGTCCCATAGATAGAAGATGGGCTACTAGGAGGTGGCCCAAGAATCTAAGATGATGGAACTTCTAGGACGTGCCCCCAGTATAACGATGAGGGGCTACCTAGGAAATGCCCCATATAGAAGAAATTTGCTTACCAGGAGGTGTCCCATAGACAAAAGAGGAAGGACTATTAGAAGGTGTCCCATATATAGAATATGATGAGCTACTAGGACGTAGCCCAAGAATAGATGAAGATGGGCTACCAGGAGGTGAGCCACATATAGATGATGTAGGGCTACTTGGAGGGGGACCACATATAAAAGAAGACGATGGGCTACCAGGTGGTGACCTAAGGTAAGATTGCAATGAAGGAATCCTTATAGATAAAGAATGATTAGGTAATGAGAAGATAGGTCATGGATTAATGCTAGACCCAGGCATTTCATTGCCCAATGAATAAGGGTCTTCTTCTGTTTTCTGACAAAAGGTGAAGATGGAAGAATAAGAGGAGGATCGTGTTCAATGATCTTAGGGTATTCCTCTATTTTCTGACAAAAGGCATCAATCTCTTCCTCCCAATATGTAAATGTATCGAGGTCTAAAGAGGTTTCTTGCTTGCAAAATTCTAGAGGAATGTCTTCATGTACCCTCATGACTTCTCTAATGGATTCTTCATTCTAAAATGAATCAATCGGTGTGGGTAGTTGTTCTACCACAAGAGGTTGATTGGATGAATGCAACATGGGAGTTGACTTAGATTATTGATTAGAAGGAATTTGAGTAAGAGATCTGTTCGACAGAAGAAGGGGTCATTGAGGTGACTAAAAAATGGGATCCTGCAAAGACAGGGAGGACCGTGACTTAGGAGTTGTATTAGAGGAATAATTTAGATTGGAATCTTCAGAAGAATAAGAAGACTTATAATCATTGGGATTGGAATCTTCAAAAGAATCAGAAAAATCAAAATCATACCACTTACCATGAGTTGAAGATGGGGGAAGAGGTAAGTGAACGGGCTCTTTAGTGCAAAGACTCAAACAAGGTCTAGTTATGATAGGCATCCTTTGATTGGAATGTTGAAACCTAGGTTCCTTACTATCATAAGTATGTATAATTGTGTGATAATTAGTCTTTTTCGACATATGCCTAAACATAGATAGTCAAGGGGATATCACAGGGGTTATTGTGTTGACATGTTCAACATGTGTATCTAAAAATCCAATGAGAGCATCAAAATGATTCTCCTCATTAGATACATAATTAGCACTCTTTTCCTGATTATGTTTAGGAAAAGTCTTCGTATTAGGGGATTTGTTAGGAGTGGATGAATCCATCTCCACATTGCCACTTTCGACTAAGTCCTGAATGTAGTGTTGCAACTTCAAACACTTATCTTTTTTGTGACCTTTAACGTGATGGAATTAGAAATATTAATTATCTCTAAACCATGATGGTTTAGGCGTGTCATCCTCATAAGGCGTAGTTTTAGGATATCTAACCATATTAACCACCTCTAGTTGTTTTAGTATTGATGACACTGAGTTAGATAGAGGAGTGAAAGTACGACGCTTATACTCTTTAGGCAGATATCCCTTTGTAAGATTTAAAGGAGTGTTGTTTTGAATGACTTGCACCCGCTTAGAATCTACTATTCCATCATTAATGATGTTTTTGTTCTTATTTTGAATAAACTTTGGTTTTTCATTAGATTTAGAATCATTATGATCGTGGGAGAAAGGTTTTAGAGTCCCCTTGGCTAATAATGCCTTTTCAATTTGACTCCTTTTTTTGATGACCTCTTCAAATGTGTTGCCACAATGTATTTGCAATTGGAATGTAATGTCTGGATGGAGGTTGGGAACAAATATACTAATTAACTACTTTTCGGGTATGGAGAAAGGAAATCTACTAGCTAATCCTCTCCATTGTTGTAAAAACACAGAGAAGTTTTTGTTATTTCGTTGTTTCAAAATGTAGAGATCTAACATGGTGACATCATTTTCTATATTAAAAGAGAAGTGTCATATGAAACTTTCTGTTAGTTCTGACCATACTGGTAGGGATGTGTATAAACCATTATAGTGTCATTGCTCCTAAACTTTGTAGAAAGAGGTGCATAAGATAATTGTCGATGAATGCCACCTCCTGACATGTCATATAAAAATATTTAATATGGTCATGAGGGTCACCTTTTCCCTTATACTTGTCAAAATTTGGAAAATCAAAGTGTTTTGGGAAAGGTACCCGTAGCATGGCTTTGCCAAATGGGTAGGGACATAACTCATCGAACCGGTACTTCTTGTTATTGTTACCGATTTGGCCCTCTTGTAATGCTTGAAGGGTGTTCTTCATAATAGATCATTCTTGGTGGAAGAGTTGGTCTTGTGTGGGTGGTGTAGGTCTATACATAGGATTAAATATAGGTGTATTCCCACCCCTATATGCTATGAGAATATCTTCATAAGGATCTCTTTGTGACTCCTATCAAGGAGTGTTTATTCGGAACTTGTGAAACGAAGCCTTAGGTTTTGCCTTTGGGTGGCTTGTTTCAAAAATTTTGGTTGTTCCTTTTGTATATGGGAAGCCAAAACTGCTAATTGGTGAGTGAGAGCTTGAACTTGTACCTTTAAGGTCACCTCTCGGGTTGGTATTTTTTTACAATTTTCATCATGAGGAGGTTACTGGTGGTGAGCATGTACTTCATGGTCTTCGAAATGAATTTTAAGAGGAGGTAAATGGTAGTCTCTGTCATTTTCGAAAGGTACTTCCTCATTATTCTGTCACCCTGAAGTAGAGGCATGACCTGGGTTTAATATTTCATTAACAGTACGATAAGGTTGATCTATTTCTTCTTCTCCTCAAAGCTTTGCGATAATGGGAGAATGGTCTACTGTCGAAGTTAACTTAGCTCCTAGTTCCATAACACACATAAGAACCTCATGCTTGTTTTTGTCAAAATTTCTAGGATGATGTTCTAGATTCATACGAGGAGAGTCTTTTTCTCCAACACGATGGTCAACCATGAGATTATCCTATAAAAGAGGATTGTCACCTCAAAATATATCGGCTTCTAATCTTCGGGATCCCATTCTTGTAGTAGGCATACTCGAAATAGGATGTACAACGTGAAAAAATTCCACTAAGGTTTACTAAAAATGAACCTTAGTCAAATTTTGATAGTGTAACGACGCTAATGTTGTCTCAAAGAATGATGATTATAGATTAACCACAAACCCACTAGGTCAATGTGACCCTAAGAACCAAAGAATAAAGAATAATCTACCCTAGTGAGGTAATATCTAACACAAATTTTCCTTAGAATAATACAATGATGTAAAATGCTCAACTTTAGTCACAACAAATAATCTACGCCGTAAAACTTATCTAGATGAGTTTTGACACCAAATAGTGACAACCCAATATCACCCGTTATATCAAATTTGCACCAAATAAGATCTGAATTATAAGAGAATGTTGACGCGATCTTCTAATAAGGTATACTAAAAAACCAGTTTCTAAATACTAACAAAGTCTAAGTCTTGACATTATTTGGACACGTGAATGAAGCTTTCGAAAAAGCAAGATTTTTAGTGTCAAAATGATGTTATCACGATGCTAGCAATGTACCCTTAACACTCACAAAACTCGAGACAAAGTTAGGATGTAAAAAACTATGTCTAAGTATAATAAGAATTTGCTAAGCGTGTGAACATCGTAACTCTACAATATAGACATTTAGGCCTAATTTCACAATGGAAACAAGACATAAATATCTCAATTGTATGGCTACAATGTGGGCATCGTAAAAACTCAAAAGAAGACAAGGATGAAATTACCTAACTATGATGATAATAAGTCTCAAATATGGGTCTTTGAGATAAGAGGGCCTACTAGATCGTGAGTACGTACCATGCACATTGTCAAAACTTGCACTCCGGCATTACAACCTAGTCGCACAAGTAGAATACAAAAGTGGTGGACACGTGATATCTAGAGGTATCCAATATATGTTGTTTCTTTTTGTCCAAAAATGGGCAACAAGCAAACAAAGATGTAGACCAAATGGTGTTCAAATAAACTTGGTGTTATTTTGTTAAAGTTTTGCCTTATCTTAGGACAAGTGAAAAACTAGGACAAAATGACACTAAGTGGATTTCGTGATGATACATCACACAATTTAAAATTTAAGATATTTTTTCCCTTGTTCTAAAAACAAGAGTTTGAATCTAACCAATTTGTCACTTTGTGAGAGCTCTCAAGTATAACACCTAAGAAAAGAACAATGGCTCCAAGCTGGAAAACTTTCTAGGTGGTTCTCTCTCTAGGTGTACAAGATATATATGACGAGCTCGATTTACCCAAAAATTTGCACTGACTAATTTGGGAGTATCTCGGATTTACTTTAACCCCTTCAGTATAATGAGCACTAAAGTGTGTTCAGTTATACTTTCACTGGGTTCATAATACGGATATCTTTGACTCTAATCTCACCAAGGCATACTAATCAAGTTGGTGGTGTGGAGCACTTTCCTGTTTCATTCACGAGGTTCCCTCTTGTGTGAACTACTTTACGGTTCCTAGGACCACCCCCATTGTTGTAGCTTAAGGCTTATGCCAAAGGGGTTATGTCTTAGTTAAGTGGACGAGCCACATCTCCTAACTGAAACATGCAATATGATGTTTTGAATGGTGTGTTGGTGTATTTTTAATCTTTTAGATTAAGTAATTTGGTTTAGACCACCAATGACAACCTACAACACACGTGAATGTTTGTATTTGGTTTGAAGAGAGCCCTTCTTTCTTTGACAAGAAATTTAGGTCCTTCACACAAATGGTTAGTAGTTCAAAAATATTCACAATATCATAGAAATATAACAATGAAAAATGCTTGCGAAGCAACTAACTACCATCAAATTTTGTAAAAACAAGGTTTATTCCCAATTAATCCAAGTGCTTCTTCATGAAAGACTAAAATTGTTTTTGATTCCCAAGATCACACTAGGTGCAAGGGAAGAACATACACAAATTTTAGAATTCGTTCTTTATCAAATGAAAAATCTCTTAAACTAAAAGATCAAGTATATGTCAAAACATGCAAGTTTGTTCGCTTAAGCAAAAAAGAAAGATAATTGTTCTTACTTACTCCCAAGAAAGAAAAAGTGGTTTAGGGGTGTTTTTTATTCTCAAGATCACGCTAGGTGCGAGAGAAGAGCATACATAAACCTATTCCAAACTCAAAACAAAGTATGAAAACATATCATCTATCAAATCCTAAGCCAATTTTGTTAGGAATATTGCTCTAAAATCAATAATTTGACAAAAAAAACATCTAAAAATCCTTAAAAACTCACAAGAATTATAAAATTGAAATTCTTGAATTTGATTTTTTTTACCTTGATGCATAGGCGGCCCTCTTAGTGCACAGGTGCTCACAGTCATGCACAGGCACCCCTCTGTCATTTTTCACACAGTCAATGATGCATAGGTGCTTCTAGTGAGGCACATGTGCTCTCAGTCATGCATAGAGACTTTTTTCATTCATAACCAAAAATTTTGTGTATGCAAGGGCGATCACAGTCATGCATATGCACTCATAGTCGTGCACAGGCGCCCCTCTGGATGCACAGGTGCCCCTCTGGATGCACAGGTGCTCACATTCATGCATAAGCACCTTTTTCCTATAAGTGGTCAAAAATTCAGGTTTTTGAGAAGATTTCTTGAAAAAAGGTCCAATATTTAGGATTTTGGGTCAATTTTGACAGGGCTTCACCTTGTTGGGGTTAGCACACCGGTTGTACAGATAATATATTAGATCTAAGCATACATGAAAATAAAAATGGATATTATACCAGAAGAAATACATAAAACAAGATATATAAATCAATACCGGATTTAACGTGGTTCACCCAGTGTGAGCTACGTCCACCAAGAAACAAGTCAATCTATTATCTAAAGCTTTGACAAGATATATAATTGAAGATTTACAATCTTCCACACCTCTTAGATGTACAATACTTTCTTTCACACAAGCTTTTGCTTCTTCTCCAAGAATTCTCTCTCTCACAATTATTCTCACAATAATCATCAACTTTTGCAAATTCTTAATTCTTACTTCTAAAACCTAGCTTTCATGTTTATATAGGAGTATACAAACTTAGGGCACTTATCCATGCAATTACAATCAATAGATCTGTTTTAATACAAAAATAGATTTAATTCCCGATAGTTAAATAAAACACTCCCGCACAGGTAACCGACATCGGTTAGCCCTAACCGATGTCGGTTCCTCCTTGCCTGAATGATGTCAATCATAGGTGGCCGATGCCGGTCCCTCCATAACTAATTTTGGTTACTATATTTTCTAGCAAGTTTCATACTACATGTTAATCCAAAGTAATTGAGCTCCAAAACTCAACAATCTCCCGCTTGGAGATTAATTACAGCACCATACATGTACAATGCCATTCTTGGATCCTTCCTTAGCTTTTTTTATTCCTCTTCAAGTCTCAAACTCAAAGACCAATAGAAGTGGAGTGTAGCTCCAACTTCTCCTTTGTTAATGGCTTCGTTAGCATATCTGCAAGGTTTTCACTCGAATGAATCTTTTCCAAATTCAATTTCCCATCCTCCAATACCTGTTGTATGAAGTGATACCTCAACTGAATGTGTTTTATTCTTAAATGAAATGCTAATTTCTTTGCCAAATGAATTGCACTCTAGCTGTCACTGAATAGTTTGCAATCATCTTGCTCCTTTCCCAACTCTTTCATGAACCTACTCATCCATATCATCTCCTTGCTAGAATCTGTATCTGTAACACACTTTTCCTATGTAGTATACAAAGCCACAACCTTCTACAATCTTGAAATCCAAGTAATGGTCGTCCCACCTAATGTGAAAATATATCTAGTAGTGCTCTTTCTACCATCTATATCCGAATCAACATAGGCACATAATGAAATATCTGAACCTCCATAACATAATTACATGCTAGATGTCCCTTTTAAATACCCGAGTATCCATTGGACTAATTTCCAATGCTCTTTACCTAGATTGGCCATATATCTACTCACAACTCCCACTGTCTGTGCAATGTCTGGTTTGGTACAAACCATAACATACATGAGACTCCTAACTGCTGAAGCATATGACACTCGTGTCATATATTTGACCTCTTCATGTGATGAAGGACACCGATCTTTGCTCGATTTGAAGTGTCTAGCCATAGATGTACTAACAGGTTTTACATTTTGCATCTTGAACCTTAATTAACACCCTGTAGATATAATCCTCCAGAGACAAATATAATTTCTTGTTCTTCCTATCTCTGTGTATTTGCATGCCAAAAATTCTTTTTGCAGCTCCTAAATACTTCATAGCAAATGTGTGAGCTAGCTTTCCTTTAAGCTCACCAATGTCCTACATACTAGATCCTGCAATAAGCATATCATCCACATACAATAACAAAATAATATAGCTCCCATTTTCAAGCTTCTTGAAATAAACACAATGGTTACATTCACATCTCAAGTAACCATGCTCATGCATAAAACTATCAAACCTCATGTGTCATTGCCTTGGAGCTTTCTTGAGCCCATATAGGCTCTTTTTCAACCTACACACTGATTTATCTTTACCCTTAACTTCATACCCAAGTGGTTGTTGCATATAAATCTCTTAATCTAAATCACCACGAAGGAACAACATCTTCACATCTAGTTGTTCTAAATGCAAATAATTTACTACAACTAAACTCAATATAGTACAAATAAAAGTTATCTTTACAACAGGAGAAAATATTTCACCAAAGTCAATACCTGCTTTATGTGTAAATCTCTTTACTACAAACCTTTCCTTGTACCTTTTATGTGCACCCTCTTCTTTCTTGATCATGTAAACCCACTTGTTTTGCAATGTCCTCTTACCTGATGGAAACTTAACCAAATCTCAAGTTTGGTTCTATTCCAAGGAGTCCATTAGCTCATCTATGCCATGCTCCCACTTGATGTGGGTCTTGTCCTGCATTACTTCTTCAAAACTCTCTGGTTCACCATTATCAATCAAAAATAAATAAAATAGAGAAGGTGTAAATCTTTCTGGAGGTTTACTTACCCTTTTTTGACCTTCTCATAGGAGTTTGGGGTACCGGAGCTCATTCTGGACCTCCTGGACATTTGTATCCAAATCTGTCAATGACCGACTCCGATCACCTGTAACTGACATCGGTTCTACTAACCGGTGTCGATTCTACTAACCAATGTTAGTTTTGCTCTTCTGTAACCGATACCGGTTATGCTAACCAACATCGGTCAAGGGCCAACTGACATTGGTTAATGTGCAATCTTGTCGGTATTACTTTTAAATCTGAGAGTTCATTTTCATTCACAAACTTCTCAACCAGTTAATCATTAGGTACCAAAATTTGATCCTTTTACATTCTCTTTTCATTCCATTCAATATCACGATTCCTAATAATTTTAGAATTCTCTAAATCCCAAAAACAGAATCCAAAATCACCAGATCCATAACAAATGAAAGTGCATCTCTTGGATTTTGCATCCAATTTTTTCCTATTTTCCTTATCGATATGCACAAAAGCTTTTGAACCAAAAAAATTAAGAAAAGAAAGATCTACCTCTTTTCCATTCCAAGCTTCCTCTGGTATTCCTCCATTTAGTGAACTTAAAGGCCCACTGTTAATCAAATAAACTATTGTATTAACTTTTTCTGCCCAAAACTACAAGGGAAATCCAAAATGTATCCTCATACTTCTATTGCGTTCCATGATTGTCATGTTCATTCTTTATGCAACACCATTCTCCTGTGGTGTTCTTGGAACCGTTATTTCTCTACGTATCCCATTCACTGAACAATAATCATTGAAATCCTTGTTATAGTATTCACCACCATTATCAGATCTAAGGCACTTTAACTTTGAATTTGATTCATTCTCAATAAGGTCTTTCCATCTTTTAAAAGTCTCAAAAACATCAGATTTATGTTTAATACAATAAACCCATACCTTTCTTGTAGCATCATCAATGAAAGTAACATAATATTGGGATTCTCCATGAGAAGCTACCTGAGATGGTCCCCACACATCTACGTGTACAAGCTATAATTTCTGCTCCTTCTTAGCTGCCCCAACTTTGAGAAATCTCACTCTCTTTTACTTTCCAAAGACACAATGCTCACATAAATCAAGATATAAATCTTTCAAATTTGATAACCTACCCTTAGCCTTTAAAATATGCATTCCTTTTTGACTCATATGGCCCAACCGATTATGCCACATACATGCATCTGAATTTGAAGTATATAATGTACAAAAGGAATCAGTAACACATGTAGATAAATATAACGTTCCTACCTTCTTACCTCTTGCCACAAAAAAAGCACCCTTGGTGAATTTCCAAGAGTTTGTTGTGAATGTAACCATGCAACCAGATTCACCTAGTTGCCCTGTAAAATAAGATTCCTCACGAGGCTTAACAAATGCCTCACATCTTTCAATACCCATGTATTTCTATTCTGTAATTTTAGATGAACTTCCCCTTTACCAGTAATACTGCAAGGTTCATCATCACCAAAAAAAACATGCCCAAAATTGCCCTGGACATAATTTCTGAAATAACCCTTATCAGGGGTTACATGGAAATAAACTCCTAAATCTAAAACTCATGATTCAATTCTATTATCTAAGGAAATAATAAGAGCATCTTGCATTATATTTGTTGCAGTAAGATTTGTTTCTTTGCCTTTATTCGGTTGTTGGTTCTCTTTATCCTTTGACAAACAATCTTTCTTTGCATGTCATTTCTTTCCACATTTCCAACAAGTAATTCCTCTACCTCTAGATTTAGATCTGCTATCCCTTGGCTTTGATTTCCCATTACTCTTACTCTTGGATCTCTCATTCTGTCTGCCCCTACTTTCTACATTCAAAGCATTCTCAGATGACGATTCCTCTGTACTCTTCCTGCGAATTTCTTCATTCAAGATTATACTGACCACATCATCAAACTTAAAAATATTATTAGCAGATGTTGTATTACTAACAACCATTACCAAGTTATCCCAACTATCAGGTAAAAAACATAATAATAAAAGTGATTTCACTTCATCATCAAACACTATATCAACCAATTTTAACTGATTTACAATAGATCTGAAATCATTCAAATGACTAGATGCAAATCCACTTTCATGCATCTTAGAACTAAATAGTTTCTTTAGCAAATAAACTTTATTTGAAGCACTAGGTTTTTCGTATAAATTAGCAAGAGATTTCATTAACCCTATCGTAGAAGTCGCTTCTGTAATATTGGAAGCCACAGATCTTGTCGGGCTCAATCTTATAGATCCTAGAACCTTTATGTCAAGAATCTTCCATTTTTCATTAGTCACCTTCATAGGTCTATACTTCTCATCCAATGGTAAATACAAATCTTTTTCATACAGATAATCCTCATCTGCATCTTCTATAATTGATAATTTTGGTCGTCAAACTTCTCTACCTTGTATTTATTTTCTTATGCCATTGCTATAGTTCCCACTCGATCAAAAAACCCTATGTGAGTAAATTTGTCAACACACAAAACCCTCAAACAAAGCTCTGATACTAGTTGTTGGGGTTAGCACATCAGTTGTACAGATAATATATCATATACAAGCATACATGCAAATAAAAGTGGATATTCTACTAAAAGAGATACACAAAGCAAGATATATAAATCAACACCAGATTTAACGTGGTTCACCCAGTGTGGGCTACGTCCACCAAGAAACAAGCCAATCTATTATCCAAATCTTTGAAAAGACATACAATTGAAAATTTGCAATCTTGCACACCTCTCAGACATACAATACTTTCTTTCACACAAGCTTTTGCTTCTTCTCCAAGAATTCTCTCTCTCACAATTATTCTCACAATAATCATCAACTTTTGCAAGTTCTTCTTAATTCTTACTTCTAAACCCTATCTTTCATGTGACGTACACAAAATTAGGGCACTTAGCCATGCAATTACGATCAATAGATCTTTTTTAATACTAAAAATAGATCTAATTTCTGTGAGTTAATTAAAACACCCACAATCGCTTACTAAGTTTTCCAGCAAGTTTCATACTACATGCTAATCCGAAGTAATTGAACTCCACAACTCAAGATGCCTCCTTATATCCTACAATGAACATGAAAACACAACTTCTACCACTAATCTAGTTGAACAAAACTTTCAAAAATGGAAATTGATCTATAAAACTTTGGAAATTACTCTAAAATTTTGAAATTAATCTAAAAAGCTTGAGAAACTAATCTAAAAAGCTTGAAAGTACTCTAGAAAGCTTGAAAGTAAACTACAAAACTTGAAATTAATCTAGGAAACTTGAAACTAATTTAAAACTTGAAATGAAAAACTTTGAAACTAAGTTAAAATTCTTAAAAAATTGAATGCAATGGGGTATTCTCCCACTGGGCATGCTAAATGAAAGCACCTCAAACTTTACAAAGAAAATAAAAAATCTAATCAAGGAAGGCTAACACCATTTTCCACCTAATAGCTAAGGATTCTAAGTCTAGGAATGTAACATTAAGATAAAAGTTAAAGGGAATGCTTAACTAGTATGAAAACAATGCAAGATCTAATTAAACATGCCTATTAATATGCTTGGATCTCCTAACCTTGGCCTAAATAGACCTAAGAGGGAAATCAAATGGTTATGGTTACTACTCCAAACAATGGTGAAATGACCTCTCCAAATGACTTGTTAAGTCACTTTAGATTATTCATCTACTAACCTTGTTGACAGTTTTAGGAAAGGGTTTGAACTTGACTATGAATCATATGTATTATATGAGATGCAAATCAAAGCATAGAGTAAAGTATAAAGGAATGAGGTGCACTCTTTTTATAGTTTTTATTTTGGGAGAAACTTGCATTTTGGTGCATGTAGGACTAAAAGCCCCAAATTAGATTAGAATTGTTAATCAAGATTAGGCCTTGCTAATCACAATTAGTGAATTACCAAGTGATTAAGAGGCATGGAGCCTTAACCAACCTCTTAGGGTCAACTAGGAGGCTAAGATAAGCTTTTGAAGCTTGCTGAGACGTTTTGGAGGTGAATGGGGTGATTTTGAGTGGTTGTAAGAGGGGTTTGAGTCAATACTAGGGTACATTGACCAAATCAAGGGCAAAATAGGCTTAATTAGCTAATAAACGGCAATTGTCTATTTTAAAGAGGGTTTTGGCTTACGATTTGTTGTAAAGTGGCATCTTGATTGTGAAAGGGGTTACACAATCAATAACTTGGTGTTAATTAGCTAATTTGGTAAAGAGCATTAGTTAATTAGCAAAAACTACTAATTATAATGGATTTGGCAAGAATGAAAGTGATTTGCATGCATTTGGCAATAAGGTTCCAAAAGTGGAATTTAGGTGTTTACACCCGTTAAATTGTTATTATGAACCTATCAGAATCATCTGAACATGAAGAATTTTCTACCAAAGTTTGTGTTCTCAGAGGTAGCCACAAATCAAAGATGATATCATGATCAATTGCCTCTGTCATTGTCGTAGTAATATTGAAAAAAAGTGTAATACCATCATGAATCAGACTCCATTAATATTCACTTCTATCTAATTATTTTTATTAGAATAGGAAATTAGAGTTATTAATGTTAGTATGTAAAGAGAACAAATTGGTGTGGAGAGAGTCTTTTGGAAAACGTATTTATAATAATGCGCAACTCTATTTTGACCAGCCTTTCTTTTGATATTTTACTCTAGGGGATCATCATCTCTAGTGCCACCTCTATCCCATCATGTGTGGAGGTGATTTACACTACGATGAACTTGTTTCCAATGGCCTAAAATACTCCACATATTGATTTATTTCAAATAAATTACAAGCTATTTAACATGTTCCTTTCTTGAACCGATCGACCTTGCTAATATTTTCCAGTTTCTATTTTTTCATTCATTAGTTCATAAATTCTTAAATACATGTTATACATTGTATCCAAAAAAAATGTACTAAAAAATTAAGCATTGTTCGCTACCATCTCGAAGCTCAACACCATGACAAATAAAAAATAACAATACCTAAATCAAGAATATATTTGTTGATTTTTTGTGCCTTCCCTTTCAATTTGGGTACATGTGTTTTGCATGGCATTTTTCTTTTAGGTAGAGGAAATATTTATATGGGCATAGAGACATCTGAAACAAACCCCCACGACCTCACTTGCATATAAATTATAATCACAACTAAATTTGTGTTCCCGTAATCGTCAATTCAATGAATAGTATAACGATGAATAATATGTGCACATGGTTTTCCTTTTTTATCTTTTGGCAACACTAAAGATTCTTTTTTCCTCTAAAATTCTTTAGATTTTTAATTTTGTAAGTTTAGGTAGATATTTTTTTCCATCAGTTATGTGTTTGGATTTGATGTCGAGTTATTGTCCCAAATGTATGATGCATGTGACCTATATTTTATTAATAAAATTTAACATTTTCAAACATGTTGTAGTCCTTACAATACGTGTCAACATGTATCCCTAATATACCATGCTTTATTGGTTTTGAAGTATTTTCTATTTTTGATGCTTATGTTATTAAAACACATAATAATGTTTAAGGTTTTGTTAGTTCAACATCTATGTTATTGAAACACATAATAATGTAATTGTAGTGATCCCAAAACTTACAAACCTATTATAAAATAAGACTTTCTAATCGAATGTACAAAAACGGCTCCCATAACCTATTGTTGTCTCACTTAACATCATTTTTTTTTATCAAAATCATGGCAAACAATACTTGTTAGAAATACCTTACAAAATAATTTGAGACCCCGTGTCGAAATGTCAACTCCATATAGTTCCAAGTCCATTATTGAAAAATAACGCCACATGATTTGAGGTCATAATCAAAGGGTATGGTTTAGGCATGCTTAATTATACATTCAACATATTTTCAAAAGAAAATTTAAATAAGGAATCATAGTTTACCAATGATGATGAGTCTCTCAATGTCACATTTTTTACTGTTCCCACTCATACATGAGATGAACACTCTAACATTTTCATTTGGCGACAAATATGATGGCATAACATCATCGCGACCAAACTAATAAATATCAAACAAGTATAGAGTGCCATGATAAATAAAACCAAATTACAATATTAAAATTAATCAACCGATTACAATCTTTAAACCGATCATCTAAATTATAATCTACATACTGAAGCGTTTCATTTTAATAACCTTGGATGAGCTAAAACATCGAAGGAAAACACAAGAACACACAAAAATTATTTTTTCTCTTTTGCTAATGCCTCAAGCCTTAATTATGTTGATAGATGTTTCTAAATAGGAGCCTCGATGGTTGTTTTCGACATGTGTCAAGGAAATGGATAGTCGAGTCATATAAATACACGATTGAGGTTTTGTATGGGTGAAGGTTGACGAATGACGCCCTTAGGACAATTGATGAGGGAAACCCTAATCACTACCTTAATTGCTAGAGAGAAATCCTAATCGTAAATGTGTTTGAAATTGACGATAGAAGGAACCCTAAACATAAAGTTTTTTTTTATCTAACATATGCAGAGTTTAGAATTCAAACATATGCAAGTTTCCCTATCTACAAGCAATGGTAAATGAGACTCTATGATGTGGTCAACTAGCCCACTTCTTCACACAATACACTAATAGGTGTTACTCAAAGACTAATTAAAGTTATCCTCAATTTGTTAACCAATGTAGAACCATCTTAGTGGTCGTATTATGTGGTTATCAAATTCAACTAATGCATCGACTCGACGTGGGATGCTGAGTCCACTCCACATAACCTTATCTCTAAAGTGTCTTAGAGCACATATAGTCTAATTCCATTTAAATTTATGTGTTTTCTAACTACCCACAAATCACAAGTGCTGACATTGCAAACAATAACTTACATTACACCCTGTTTCTCCTTCAAATGATTAAAAAAAGTGGCACGTGGTCTATATGTTCATGGTCATAAGAAAGAAGGCTTTCCCTTAGGTAGCCCCAACAATTTTCCCATGCCTTGAATTCTCCTTCTTCCTCCTATAATATTTCACTCCATCAAATTTAACTTATTTGATGCATCCCCTTCTACGTTTCTATTGCACCCTTCACATGAAATTACTAGTAGTAAGTACTTCATATTGAAAATATTGAATTACCTAACTTTAACACCCGTCCCACCAAAAATGGTTTATACACACCCATTTTAAAAGTTAACTCTTGAAAATGAACACACACCGACAAATGAAGGTTTCTCTCTCTCTCTCTCTCTCTCTCTCTCTCTCTCTCTCTTAAATTGAGGATGCAATACCTAAAGAAATTGGGATATTTCCGTTTAAAAAAAAGTTGATGGTGAATTTGAATCCCCGAGTAGATTGATTCCTGTACAAAGGCAAACATATGTTTTCTCATAACATATTTAAAAAGGATCAAGCAAATGGAAGGTAGTAGATGGCCTAAGATTATCCTCAATGAGCGTTCTGGGGAAAAAAAAAAAGTTATGATGAATCAAAACAACAAATGGCTTAAAAAATGAAACATTTACTTGAATGCATGTCCTAATAATAGCCAATAGATAAATTTTTTTGTTATAGATACATTCCGCAAGTTATGTGGGGAAAACCAGTAGGGAGAAAAATAACTTATTATTTGGAGGAATCTAACTCTACATGTGATCATCAACAAAAGGCTTTTATAGGAGCTAATATCATGCAGAAAGCAAAGATCTTCATAGCTCAATTGAGAACTAATTCACATCATATTCACTGTGAAACAAGAAGATGATTAAGACCTAAAGAGGGATAGGAAGAGAGAATCTAGTGTAGTGGAATTAGTGCATCCTTTCAACATATTTTCACCAAGAGGGAAGCTCTTTATCAAAGTCACCAAGAGAAGATGTGAATGTCAGCAAGATCTTTATCTTCCCACCATAAAAAAATATTTAAAAAAAAGGGTAGACAAGTTCGTGGAAAGCGAAGTCTGGGACAATTTGGAGTGAGCACAAGTTCATTAACACCTGTTGTTTTGACTTTAGGATGCTCAGACAGGGTCGAACCCGCAACCTTCGGGGTGACAATGGAAGTGCAGAATAACAAAAGCAAGGCGCAGGCGGCTGCGGAGAACGCCATTCGAGCAATAGGTCGCGGGTACGATCTTACCAACGATCTTAGACTATCGTATTGTAAGAAGGATTGCTGTTTGATTGAGTTGGAGGGGGAGGCCAAACACCATGTCGTTTTACCGGGAGGCGTCACCGTTAGCGACGTGTCGGAAGCCATCAAATGCGACAAGGGAGAGCGCAAGCGATTCAGCTCGGATGTTCTGTCTTTTGACGCGGTTCGTTAATCATTTCCGTTTACTGTAATTATTTGTCTAATTGAAACAGAATTTCAGACATCTTTTTGGTGTTTTTACAATATAAAGTTAGTCTTATATTGAATAAGCGTAGGAGTGAAGATAGTGAATGATTAACAGAATGCGTTGAATAAGCATAGGAGTCAAGATGGTGAATGGTTAACATAATGCAGGGCATTAGTCATTCAGTGGATGGTTAACAGAATGTAGGTCATTAATCATTTGCATCGTTAGTTTTTATATATATATATTATTTGAAGCAAAAATATAGACGGTTACAATAAAAAGGAATGGACCAACAGCAAGCCGGAACAACCCGGCAAAAAGCCAAAGGAACCAGAGCCTCAAGAGGCGAAAGAAATAAACATGCTAAAAAAAGTCTTAACGCTTCTTTGAAGAACACAAACAAGGTCTATATGTACAATCATAAACAGGAATTGAAGGGACAACCCAGGGAGCAACACAAAAGCCCTCGGGGTCAGCCTCAAACTGGTTGCTGCCAGAAGCCATAACTGGACCAAAACCCTGATGCTCCTGTGTTGCGGGAACAAGCACTAAAGGAAGATCAGGTAATTCCGATGCCTCTTTATCTCCACTATTACCGTTTTTCTCCTTCTTTTTGACCGTAGACCAATTATTAGGGAGAGGACTTGCAACCATTGTGATGCAGAGGATCATCAAACTCAACTCATTCCACAAGTTAGATTCTTTCAAATAACTCAAATTGGTCAAAACTATCAAATTTGCTTTCTAGTCCAAGTCAAGAAAACCTTGCAAAATATGAAATTTTTGGATTAAAAGGCCAAATTGGCTTATGCAAACATTTCACCATGTATATTAGGTTCACATCACCCTCATCCAACTGTCAAACTTGTTCAAATCAATCAAAACCTTCAACTACACCTCTATCTCTCAAAACTGCCATTTTTGGCTTCTTAAGGGCAAATCAAAGGTGAAAACTCGTTGGGAACAATCTACAACTCCCCAAAACAAACCAAGACTTGATCTAGGCACCCATTTGCCTCTTTGAGGTGTATGATAAATATCTTGGCTCAATTCTTAGTGTAGGTTTCTTTTCTTCACTAGTTTCTCTTCTAGACCAAATCTTCCCTACTAGTCCTGCCTAAGAGCAAATATTGGCATAACTTTTGATGTAAGGCGTCAATTTACAAACTAATTATTGTTTTAAATACCCATTTAGGGTTTCTTTCTGCTTGCAAAATTTCAATAGCACTTCTTTAGGAAAACCTTTCTCAACTCTCACTGTTTCAGACCTCAACTAGGTCTCCTTGTACTCACCCAGGTCTGCAGACCCACTGATTTGAATAGAGGCTGCTTGAAATAGCTTCAATCCTTAAAAACCTTTTAAACAACCTTCCTTACTACCTGAAGATTCTATGTACAAATTTTAAAGACTAAGTTCAAGGTGCAAAGTCTTAAATCTCAAGTTTAAAATGAAACCCTCTCATTTGTGCATCTACAGGCTTATCCTTGACTGTCATCATTTTCTCATTATGTAGGTCTTCCTCTAGGCTTAATTCCCCTCAATTCCTGGCATGGATTTAATGAAGTTTGTTATTACCCAATATTAGGCTCAAAGGATGCATGTAAGGTCTTCAAGAATCATTTCTTCTCTAGCTTTCACTGTCTCCTAGACCTAGTTTGGTTTCACCAAAACCAATCCTGCAGATGGATACTAGTACCCTTACCACATTCCTATTGCTCACAAGAGATTGGGTTCAAATTCACTGTTTAAAATTCCTCCACATGACTATCATACTATAGCACTGACCCTCCAATTTGCACGTACAGGCTTGCTGAGAGTGTCACCTTTTCCCACTAATTGACAACTCTTCCAAGTAATATTCCTTTTTGGAATGCATTAAGGCTTCCTGTAGAGGGTGACTTTCAACTCTCGAACTCTGAAATTGAGTAGAAGATCTTCAACCATCTAAGTTTGACCAAACCGTAACCAGGGGTTCACTGTTTACCGAGGAGCTATGAAAACTTATAACTATTTAAATTCCTTTCCTTCAAGTCTAAAAACTTCCACAGAGGTCTGTGATGACCTGTCACCTCTCCTCCACTTATCAGTGTTCACTAATAGATCAAGTTTATTCACTCCAACGTGTTAATTTTATAAGGACTGTGCTTTCAATAACTTGCTACAGGATTCAATCAAAGGACTAAGTAAAATTAGACTCATCCCCAATGCATGCACATTGTGATCAATCAAGAATGAATGATTACCACCCTTATCAACGATGATAAACCCATTTAATAAGTTTCATAATATTTCTTGATCCTACTCACCTTTGCATATGCAAATCAAACCCTCTCCTTACCTGCCTGGCACCAATTCCTTACATGCAACTCACCAACTTCACCACAGTGCCTTAATATTCCAAATTTCATATGAATCATTCTCTAAACCTGCCTCCACATTATCAAGATGATTATCCTCAGATGACGACATTCAATACATGCTTTGCCAACCATTACAAAAGTCTTCGTACAGACTGTGACAGTCTACAAGGCAATTCAGTGACTTAGACAAAAGAGAGCATCTCAGAGATTTGAACTCCTTTCCACTCACAATATCTCCAAACTAGATCTATTCTAATCCTTCTCAATTGAGTTAGTCTGAGATGAAACCATGAAACAAACAAGACCTTACCAAAATGATGATCAGCATAAAAAATTGCAACTTTTACATACAAAAACAGAGTTCACCATTAAAGTTTGCATATCTTTTATCCAGTTCTTTTCCCACAGAGTTCTCTCCTTGAGCTCTTCTTGCATGCCATGAACTGCTAACTTTTTTTCACGAGCTAATCCTCTCTTTCATATCTCTTGTGAACCCTAACTAACTTCTTAGACACATGTCATGATCTCCAAACCATAGAAAACACATTTGTAACCCTTAATTACGTCATTTGCTCCCTTCACACACATGGGAGTCTTTATTTAATATGACCAACTCTTAGCAAGTCCCTCACACCATGCTAAGACTACTAACATCACATCTCAAGCCTAGAATGGCTAAGACCAATTCAAATTTTCAAATGACACTTTTGGAGGGAAACACATTATTTGAATTTTTGAAAGACTCCATGACATCACTCCAACTCCATGACATGACTCTAATGACCTCTAAATGACTTCTAGACCCCTTAGAACACTTTAAACACCTTCTCAAACCAAAATTGATCAAACACATCAAAATTTGCACCTTGGAGAGAGATGCTCCTGCATCACATTGGTAGGTTAGAGTTGTGAAGATCAACTGAAGATTTGTTTCTTATCAGGCTCAGAATTTTCAGATTTATGATCTCTGAAAATTCAGCTATATAATTGCTTCCTGAATGTGATTGTTTTAGTTGAGCTAATTCCCAGAAATGAATTTCCAGATCCACTCTATCAAATCTCTTTATCAACCTGTCACTGAAATCAGCATCTGAGTGAATGAGATTGTGTACCTGTGTGATTAGCCTATGGTACCGCCACTCATGTGCTATATCTTCTAGATGAAGGGTTGTAAATTTGATGGCTTCCTCTTCCATCATTGGCCTAAGTGATAAGAAGGTATCCAACTTTTGTATCCATGCACGGGCGGTACTCTTGCGAGAGCCGTCAAAGGTAGAGCGTGACAACTTCCCTAGTGCCTGCTGCAAGTCTCTTTGAGTAGCTTGTGGTCTCAGATCAACTCTTGGTCCACTCCTGTTTTGCTTCAAATTGATTAAATTAGTGAGTGATACAACCTCTCCAATGTCACCTGGAAGAACCTTGTATTCCATATAGCTAGCAACAATATCATCTGCAATAGATGGCTAAGTTTCAACCTCTGAAACTGCTTCCTCCTTGCGAAGAAATTCAGGTTGGAAGGGCCAAGCAATAGATCTAGTGTTTGTTGTTCGAGTGTGTTGGTTATTGTTTCCTCCCGACGAACTTCCCTCACCATTGGGAGTCCTGTGCACATCCGTGCCTTGCGTAACTTGGATCAACTGACTCATCATATCATCTAGCCTGTCCTATCCTTGAACAAGCCTGTCAAAACATGCCTCTTATGGGTCCTGGTTTTCCACGACTTCTGGGTGTTTTGAAGCTTTCTTCTTTTCCCTTTGCTGGTATCTGATTTCTCTGTCACTAACCTGCATGAAGTTCAAAGCCGTAATTTTTTTTCCCTTCCTCTTTTTTTTAAAATTCCCTTCCACAAGCTAGGAGGAAATTCACTTTGATACCACTGTAATATCCTTGAAAAGAAACTTCTAGTAAATATGGATATTTCCGTTAAATCCTAGAAGCAACAATATTGCAAAAATAAACTTTTACAACAACAATAATATGAATTTTATAAATAAAAACAATGAACTAATATGGGAAAAAATAGTCTTTTATTTATTTATTTCCAACTAGATACAATAAAACAATACCATTGTCTGAATACAATTGCTTGGAGCTGAACTGGTGTAACAATTGCACCCTGAAAGACCTCTGCAACTCCTGAATGGAATTGCCCAGTTGAGAAGTGCGGGATTTCATCCCCAATTCCGTATGCAAATGAGGGTTTTCGTCCTCTGTTGTTTCAGAAGCTACTTGCAGACAAAGAAAATAATGCATAAATTTTCAAGATGTGTT
Organism: Taxus chinensis; assembly: GCA_019776745.2. NCBI lineage: Eukaryota > Viridiplantae > Streptophyta > Pinopsida > Cupressales > Taxaceae > Taxus > Taxus chinensis. The sequence goes on from CM034146.1 coordinate 655,412,380, forward strand.
ACTATGAACCCCCAATTCTACCTTTATAACTCTTAAACACTCCAAAGTGGGCACCCCAACCTAAAAATAGGATTAAACACTTGAAATAATCCTTTATCCACCTCCATCTTGGTGGCCCATCCTAAGAATAGGATTAAACATGTTAAATAATACTTTTTCCACCCCTTATCCTAAAATTAGGATTTATAAAAGCATGCTGCTCTCTCTTCAACTTTGGCGTCCCCTCCTTTATTTATTTATAAATTCTAAGTGCCTAATAATAGAAGTCAACCTTCTACTATTCTTTTATTCTAATAATGCTTTTTGGATTGAAATAGAATTTAATTGCCCTTTTCCAATTAAAATATAACAATATCCTTAGACCACTTAAATTAATTTATTTTCCTCTTTTAATTCCCATTAGCCTACGGAAAATAATAACATCAGGCTTCAGGTATTCAGAATTAATTAAATCTGAAAACGGGACATTACAAGGCCTTAACTTCATAATCCAAACTTTGAATCCATTGAAACTCTTCTTGTATGAGGATCATATTTTCAAGCACACCTTTGCTAAGGTCAATCTCCACACAAATGCAAGCATAAGTGAGAATATGTTGCTGAAAGCGCTCGTCATCGGACTTTAGGAATCTGTCCAATTAATTTCCAATATCTTGAAGGATTCGGGGATGCCAAAAAGGGAGAGGCAAATTTGGGAACTGGACCTAAACTATCTCAAAACCAAGAAGTAATGAAGAGCCTTGAGCTACCCCATAACCAAGGCCCCTTTTTAAACACTTTTTGGTAATTAGCATCTGTGAAAAATTGAACTATAAAGAAACCTTTAGAACACAAATGAACATCATAGCAGTTGGCCCATTTAGAGTGATTCAATTGATGGAGTTTTTTTGACTTTGGCCAAAGACCTTTAAATCGACAAATTACAACCTTAGCTCCAAGAGAAGAAGAGAAATCATTTACCTCTAAATATGTGACCTTCAAAGTAGGCATTTCATTTGATTTCTCAATAATATACATACTTGGAATAACAAGGGTTTGAGTTGCAAAAGAAGACCAAGTAACATCTTTGTAGGGAGTTGGTCGGGAGGAAACAAATGCCCTTGATTCGATGACCTGAGCTGGGGACGGAGGTTATAATGGAATTTTACCAGATGCTATTGTTTTATTAACCTTTTTCATTGTCTATTTTCCGTGCATAGCGAATGGCGTCTTCCTGAGTGCCATAACGACACCATCATGATCCACACCCAATAGGTTGCACAGATTAACCGTTGCCATTGAGCCTGCATATTTCTCACAAAAAACCCTTAAGTTTCCTGCGTGTGGAGACCAAAAGGTTTCTAATGACTAGTTTTACAATTTTTTTAAATTGAAGAGTGCTTTATAGTATATATTAGCTTAGACAAAAAATAAAACACAACTGACACTACAAAAAGTTGGTGCATAAGAACACCCCAAAATATCGCTAGAGACCACCTACAAGAGGTAAGTGTCATGTGGCCCAAGGGCATCCAGTAGGCAAGATGATCACAACAGTATAAATTCATGTTCGATATAAAACTAGACATTCATGCAATTGGAGCCACCATACCAACCTTTGGAGGAGATAGGGGTCATAGGACTTGTCCCCCAAACCATGCCCTCCTGCTGTCTGATTGCCCAACCACCACCCCAGCCGCATTGCAAGCAAGGCTGCTGGTTGGGAGGAGGAAATAAACTAGAACAACTCTTAGAGCAAAAACGACCACATTGATCAAGCCCATAACCCTAGGAATTGTGGGGGGCGAGGCATCTGAAGGCACTCCATTATTAACATACAACACATTGCCCCAATAGCCATTGAGGGTTTTAAGGTGCACCACTTGTAGAGCAATCCTCTCTGCATAAATTTACATCTACAACTGTACATTAGTAATCACGTTTGTTTGAGTAATAACATCAAACTCCTTGGTTTTTTTTCTTCTTGCAAGCGTATCTTGTTTTCATCTTTCCAGAGTTCGAATAAAATTTCCAAACGAAAAATGTGCCAAATCTGCCTAAATTTTAAAGGAAGCCAAACAAAATCCTCAAGTCCTTGTCACGTGCTAGGAAAACATCTTAGGCCAAAAGGTTTTGAAAAAGGAGTGAATCCATCTCCAATCAGATTAGGCCTAACAGCGAAACCAAAAAATATGCTCGACCATCTTCACTTGGTTAGAGGGAGCATTTGAGAATTGAAACCACCATATGCAATAATCTATCTCCAACTGAAAGGCCTTGGTATTTCAAACACCAAGCGAGTTGAGTGATTTTGGCTTAACAATGGCTTGCCAAATGGTGGTAAATCTCATGTTCTAGACATACAAAGGAGAGTTGAGATTCCATCTATGGTCAAACTTTTCAAAGGGCACTTGCAGATTTGAAAGCCTCTTAAGCATTCACCAGCTTGGGCTTGTCATGGGTGAGAGGTGTATCAGTATGCCACTGCTGGTCTCTCCACCACAAAGAAGGGGGAGAGAGACACATTTTTTGAAGATATTTAGTGGGGGTTGCCATGATTCTATTGTTTACCAAAAACTTATATGCGTTACTAGTCTGAAAATCTTCACTAATCCTCATTCATTCAAAATATTAATCCCTCATCAATTGGTAGGCTTGGTTCGTGGCAACATATAAACCAAATAGAATACGATCCTTATAGGAATGGGGGTGATACCAAAATAGAAGTGGACCTCCTCTTAACATAATGATTGATTGGCTACCATTCGAGTGCATCTTGAAGTTGCTTTCAAGACTCTAAAATCCTCATTCATTCAGCTACTTTCCTTGTCGAGCTTTCAACAACGATTTAGATGCCAAGTTACCTAAAGAAGACAAAAAACATTGAGACACATAAATGGCCCCTAATGGTAGTAAAGGAAGAGTTAAACATGGGGAAGAACACATGGATGAAACAAAACAAGTGGATGAGCAAGTGGGGCATTGGTATGCAAGTGTGCTGAAACACCAATGAGGAAATAAAAAAGAATGTGATATAAAAATTTAGAGTAACCATGCGGATAAAGCAACTTGGGCAGAAGAAAAAATACTATATCAAAGTATTTAATTCCACATGTGATCGTGATAAAAAAGCCTATATAGGAGAAGAAATCATGTGGAAGGCAAAATTTTTCATAGCTCAGCTACAAACTAACTGGCATCATCTTATGTGAAATCGACAGATAGGCTTGTAGGTGGTGAAAATATAGTAACACTGCATCATGGAGTGCCTAGCATATAGTGACATCCAGATCAAATACGACGATGACTTGAAAATGGACAATTTGACCACCTTGTTTAAACAGGATAGGTTGGAAAAAACAACGGAATTTCTGATTAAGGTTCTTAGTAGTACATTTCACATCAAAAAAAGAATGGATATGTCATAAATTTAGTGATGAAAAGGTTCTTAGTAGTACATTTCACATCAAAAAAAGAATGGATATGTCATAAATTAAGTGATGAATCCCTTGTTTTAAGCGACTGTCCTTGCACAACACATCCTTGTTACAACTTTTGTTTCCAATTCTGTAGATTGCTTGATTTGGTCGATGTTATTATAATCTTTTGTTTTTTCATTCATTCGTTTACTTTGGGTTTCTAAGCTCCCCATTCATCTATCAATTGTGTTTTGGGTTTGAATTTAAAAAATGGGTAAGAAAAATTCAAGGAAAGATTAGATATGAATTTTTTGATCAGTTTTGAGGTGTTTTTTGGGCCTTTCCTAAGTGGTTCGAAATTTTATTTCCAGCTTTCACTTACAACTAGAGTTTATCTACATTGTTCCATAATTGTATATCCGTTTTGGATGCCTTTGCGCCATTGAAAAATTCTTATTTTGGGTTCATTGGAAAGATTGTTTTTCAAGCTTTGTTTTGAGCAATCATTTGCCCAGAAATTTGGAGTGTTTTGCAAGTTATTGAATTTACAAGTTATGTTGCGTTTTTGCTGTGATAAATTCCAAAATTAATATTTTTTGAATTTGATTGGAGATCTTATTCTGGTTATTCATTAGTCTACTTACAAAACAAATTTTCATAATTTTTTTTAGGTATTTTAAGGTGGAAAAATCTATTTTTGCTAAATCATTGGCCTACGGCAATGAACTAAGGTTTTCTGGGAAATATTCATTTTTGTGGCCTAATTTCATTGTGAATTTTAGTTTAATAGTAATTGAGGTTTTTGAATTTTTTGATTAATCATATTTGGCCCTAGCGAGAATTGTGGGAAAATCCATTTGGGATATGAATATATCCATTTGGGGACATTACAGTTTGAGTCTCTTGCCCTCCATCAAAAATTTATATAGAGCATCCTTGCCATATTTGTTTTCCCCCACCCTATTCTTGAGAGGGCACAAGACACTTGGTAGACCGGATGGTGAAAGGCTAGGGATTCCATGCTAGAGACACATTCAAAACTTGATAGGGAGCAGGTCGTGGATGCTCCTTATTCATTGAATCCTAATAGGGAGAAGGCGATGCAAGCCACGTATTGTGATAACTTTCAGTCTTGTTTTGTGGTTTTAATGTTGAAAAGTGAATTTTATAAAAAAAATAGTTTGTTCCAGTTGAAACCCTAGGAGGTGTTATCTACTTTTGTTATAATGATATATGCATGCAACCCTTAGGACTGTGTTGGCCAACAATATTTGACAATCTTGTGTCCTTGCTTGTTTCTTTTGTTTATGTAATTCTAAAAGCTTTCACTACTTTAAATGTTGCCAAGTCGACTTTCTACAATAGCCTCCAGGATCTTGCATATTTTTCGGTAACAATCTCCTCTACATGTTACATGCAGCTAATTTTGCTTCCTACAACATGAAGTAGGTGCCTTTTATACCCATTTTCCTTATCACTTGTTCATGTTCTACTCGTCTTTTTGGACTTGGCAGCTTTCATGAACAATAATCATTGATTTATTTTTATTTTTTTAATTTGCATGGATGTAGCTTGTGAGTCTAGTTACTTACAAGATGGGTTGCCACAAGCGGTGGAGGGTAAGAATTTTTTTTGGAGGATGACAGGGAACAAGGGACCAAAAAAGGTATCATTGAAACATATGTTTTTATTATGTTGTGTTTCAAGGTCTATTCAATATTATTTGTGATGCCTTTATTGTGTAGAACTGTTTTTATGTTCCAAAATTTATACATTATTGAAAAAATGCTCTCTACGTATTTTGTGGTTGATATTTTTTCTTAAACATAAATATAGGAAGAGTTCTTTATCTATATTTTAAAAGAGAAGAAATCCATGCATTAGATTATTTAATAGCAATTGCACACGAAAGTGCAATGGTTACTAGGGAAGGAAATAATGATTTAACATATGAAGGAGAAAAAATATTGCATTTGGTATTGTTAATGAGGTAAACCCTGACTGAATTATCACAACCACAACGGTGTTGAATCTACCATATCAAAAACAAAATTCCATTTCATAAAAAGATGTAGATAAAAAAATTAAGGGATTTTGTTCTCCTTTGCATTCTTACCAAAGTATAATCCATATATAATCCAAAAAGTGTTACATTATAGCAAGTTACATTTTTATTACAATAGACTTGACCATTTTTTTTTGACATTTGGGTATAAAGTTTATCCCATTATGATTCTTCTAGAATGGTTTTTTGAAGTTAATTTTGATCAATAGATGAAAGCTCGTTAAACTGTCACCGTCCATATTTTTTTATCATCAAATCTTGTATATTTTTTATATGAATGGGTAGGGTCACTATGGATGCCCATTTTTGAATCATCAAAACAAAAAAAAAAATATTGAATATCTCAAGAGAAGAACATGTGCCAATAGGAGGACAATCTCAAAAAGTCAGAACTTTATATATACGAAATTTATATTCTAGCTAAGTTATTAGGTGAATTCATAGTTACCAGGTTCGACTGTATCTGGAGCAGATTTGGTTTCGAAGCGGAATTTTAGAGGCTTCCGAGTAAATGCAATCCGGTTTGCCAGGTTTTAATTCTTAAAATAATAATAATAAATAAAGACTTAAAAAACAACTTTACAGTTGAAAACCCAAACCATAATCGTTAGCTTGAATGCTTCTAAAAGCCATAACATGATAGATAAGAAATATCATACAAAAAAAAGCCGCAGCGCCATTTCAGTTCGAGGGTAGAATTTGCGGGTGAATTTTGAGGGTTTGGCAGTCTGTTACGACGAAGTTTGAGAACTCTCTAATTGATGTTCAACACTGTTTAGTGGCTCCCTTGGAGTGTTGAACGTAACTCTTCCTGGTTCTGCTCCTATAGACTCATGGCGTTTAGCAGAGGATCTCGGTGGAGGTATTTGGCGGAGGGGCTTGACAGAGGCATTAGTTGGAGGAGCTTGACGGAGGTGTTTGGCGGAGGAGCTTGACAGAGGCAGTGGTTGGAGGAGTTTGGTGGTAGGCACATACCTGGTTGTAGAAGCTTGGCCTTTGTGCTAGAAGGAAAGTCGATCTGTGTGCTAGAAGTAGAGTCGGGTAAGTACATTTATATTTTAAATAGTTTGTGTACAATAGTTAGGTTAGATTTAGGGTTAAGTTCTTTAAGTATATAATATAAATATAAGATTTTTTAGTGTATAATATATATAATAAGAATATAGTAAATAATCTTAATATTTAAAATTTTAAATACTAACATTTAGTTTATTAACTTAATATTAAAAACTAAATTGTTATTGTTTAGCTATTAACTTAAGTAAAAAACTTAACATGTTTACTTTAAAATATTAATATTGTTCTTTTATTTAAAATGTTGTTTTTTAATAATATTAATGGTCTAATTAATAACTAAATAAATTTATGTACGGTATTACTTGTTTCATAATGTTAAATTAAGAGTATTAATTTAGTTATTGATTATTAATAGTAATTAGTTTATTTATTTATTTAATTTTATTACAAATAAATAAAATTATAATTTAATTTAATTAATTATTTAAGTAAATAATTTAGTTTTATAGTTTTTATGTACATTAATTAATAATTTGATAGATATTAGTAATTTATGATAGTTTTATAATTAATAATTAGATGGATATAATTGTAATTAGATTATTTAATTTTATTAGAAATAAATTAGTTTATAATTTATAAGGTTATTTTATTAATTATGTATTAAAAGTAAATAATTTACTTTTATAACTTGTATGTTCATTATAATTATTTGTTTATTTTATAATATTAATAACAATTAATAATTAATTACGATTGTTTAAATTTAATTTTTAATAGTTTAATTTTAAATATTAATCATGATGATCACTTAAATTTGTCGTCAATAAAAAATATGTATTGAAAATGTTTATCATTTTTTTTGCAGGGAAGGGTGCCTTATCAACAACGCCATGGCAAGTAAGACAATGGAGATGAAATACATTGTCCAAGGAGATGATAATCCTATAAATATGAAATGCACTCTATGTAATTCAAACATCACAGGCAGTGTAACAAGGGTTCGCAAATCATTATATTGGGAGGCGAGATGTGAATATTTGTCCAATAACAAAATAGCAATGGAAGTATGATGAATTCGTTAATCAAATTCAAAGCAAATATGAATTCAAGACACTTGCAACAACAACTTCAAAAAAGCCAAAATCCAAAGCAATATGTCACAAATTGGCTCTTTCAGTAGCTCAGCTCCTTCAACATTTTCCCAAGGAAGTAAAAGTACACATGGGATGACTTAGGGTTCATTGAAAACATTATGGAAGCCACAAGAAAAGCATGATGTTGACAAATTGGTGGCTCGGTTTTTTTAATGCAACTTCCATCCCTTTCAATGTTGTTTGAAATCCCCATACAAAAGCCACGGTAGAGGGGATTGCGAGTTTTGGGAAAGGTTATACTATGTTGTCTTTTGAAATCCTCGAAACTACTCTGTTAGAAGAGGATAGTGTCATCAATATCTAGTGAACTAGATAAAATGAAAAATAATTGGAGAAAATCAGAGTGCATTATAGTAAATGATGGGTGGTCTATTATAAAGCAAAGGCCCATCCTAAAATTTTTGACACAATGTCCAAAAAGTGTTATATTTATCAAATCAGTTGATATAAGTGGAAAGGTAAAGACTGCATATTTCATTTTCAAATGCATTGAATCTGCTCTTCTAGAAATTGGAGAAGAATGTGTAGTCCTGTTATTATTACAGATAATGTAGCAAGTGAACTTTTTATGGATAGGTTTCCTCATTTGTTTTGGACCCCATGTGCAAATCATGTTTTAGATCTTTTGCTTAAAGATCTAGAAAAGTTAGAGTGGGTAAATAATGTTGTTAGAGAAGGGAAACAATTTTTCAAATTCATACTTAATCATTTGCCTGACCTTGAGTTTGTATAAGTCATTTGCAAAGCGTGAACTTATTTCCCCTGTTTGAAACAAAATTTGCATATAATTTTATCACTTTGCAAATAGAGGTGGAGGAGATAACAACTATAAGAAAAGTTGTGGTGAGTGAAAATGGGCACAATCTAAGCTTTCTAAAGAAATCCTTGCAAAATATGTTGAGAGAATCATCTTAGGAAGTTCATTTTGGGAGAGCGTTGACAAGGACTTAAAGGTGTTTAAGCCACTTATCCAATTGTTGAGATTGATTGATAGATGAAACCTTGTATTAGCTGTGTATGAGGGTATGGAGAAAGCAAATGAACAAATAAAAAAGTACTTGCAGATGATTCTGAAGTTCAAGGAATATGGGACATTGTGGACATACGTTTGGGACATGCTACATTGCTCTATCCCTGTAACGGGGTGCTATTTAAATCTTAATCTTATAGAGGTGGATTATGATGTAGATGAGTAGGTAAAGAACAATGTATTGGAAACCATAATCAAGTTGGTTTGTGATGATAATGAGAAGGCTAAGTTGAGAAGTCAACTCGTGATATTCAAGAATGAAGAGGGTGTGTTGTCTGATAAGGAGGCACAAGAATATATCCACTGCATGGATCCCCATTTATGGGGGTAGACTCATGGTTCTTTTATTCTAGAGCTTCAAAATTTTGTCGTACGTATCCATAGTCAGTGTGTCGGTGCTCTAACATGTGAAAGAAATTGGAGTGCACATGATTTGATCCACACCAACAAGATGAATCAACTAAGAGCTAAAAAACTATTAGTTCTTGTGTTTTTCCACCACAATTTGTGTTTTCTTGAGAACAATCTTGCAAAAGATGGTGAGTCTCACTTTGGAGAATCATCCTTTGAAGTAATTCAAGAAATCATTGATAGTGATGATGAACATGGATTAGATGATAGTGCTAATGCTAGTTTTGGTTTTGAAGAAGGCTTTGATGTTGAAGCAAGCTTTAATGTTGCAAATGATTGAAATTTTAAGTTTCGTTTCAGCGTGGAGCTTAGGCTTGCAACCATGCCTCTCTTTTAATTTTATTCAAAATTCAAACTCTTTTGCATTTCTCAATTCTACATGCTTTAATTTTATGCTATGATGATGATGATGATGATGACGACGACGACAATGATGATGGTAGATGGATAGATTTTTTATGATTTATGTTATGTGTGTGTATTTGTCTATATATAATAATATAAGTATATAATAATCTAAGTATATATATTCCAAACCGGATTTTTCCGAATTTTTTCAGATTTTTTCAAGAACTCTGGATTTTCATATTTTTTTGCCCCTTCCAAACTTAATCGGATTTTCGAACATGGTATCTATTATGTGCAATTATTTAAGCAAAAAATACAGAAAAATTAAATTTTTAAAACTATAGTTTTGCAAAAACAAAAATAATCAGGCAATCAAAAATGGCTGTGGGAAGGCAAGTAACTCACGACTGATTTCGAGTTGAAGTGACCAGCGATGATTTGTTGATAAATTGAGAACCAGAGCTCTGATTTGCGAACCATTAAATGCATTGGAAACCTTGTTTCCAAAGCTTTACAATGGTACTAATTTTTTTTGATTTCATTACATGATCTAAAAGCTGTTCTTGACTGAGTTTGACATGGGTTTGAATGACAAACAAAGAGTAAATCAATAATCTGAGAAACTAATACTTCGAACGCAACAAGAGAGATCCAATGAACTTCACAGTATATGTCTCTTTATGCTGTACCACTTCAGATTGCTTGCTGAGGAAACATACAAGGTAATATGTAGAGGGGGGAGAGAGGGGCTCGACTCTATATCTTACAACTCTTTGGCTCTATCTATATGGCAGCTGGGCTGGGATTGTTTGGATGAAAGAAAGCCCCCATAGTGAACCACCCCTCCAATGTGGGCCCTATCTATATATGGGGGGGGGGGGTGAGGGGCTGGCCCCAACTCGGGCTCCCATCCCACATTCATGCGATCAATCATGCGACCCCCTCTATATCATTCGATCGGAGCAAACATGATCTTTTCTTTTACCATCCGACCACCATCAATTGGTCATGATCCCATCTCCATTATAGCGCCCAAATTTAAAAAACAATGATTTCTTTCCTTGTGACAGCTGCAAGATTAAACGTGGCACAATCCTTGACTACTGAGATAGACACCTGCAAATATAGTGAGGATCGGACAATTGCTTGAACTGCTGGTGTGAAGGGAATACATATAAACTTATATGTAAGCAGAGATGGGACGTACACTCAAACAAAGATCTCCACAAAACTAACTACAAAATGATAAATAGCTACAGCCATCCACAGGGAGAAAACAACAACTTGCTCCCCTGCAAAACAAACTAATCTTTCATTATGAAAAACCAGTCAACCAGAGGATTCACCAACTCTGATACCAAATGTGGTAGACGGATGAGAGTGTTGTAGAGAATAAACAAAAACAATCACGAATAATATTCAATACTTTTCATTAAACTTTCGCAATACATACATCTGTATTTATAAGAAATAGCTCCCCTATAATTTAGGAGGTGGCTATAACCTCTCCTCCATATCTACGTGAGTTGTTAAAACTCACTCACCGGTATTTGTTATAAGTTGTTTTATATAACAACTATATAACAAATTACTAACATATTTACTAACTTACTTTTTACATGAAAATAATTACTAATGTAAGTATTATTTACTAACTTATAACACCAAGACAATAATTACACCCGTAATTATTATTCACCCATACACAAATGTAATGTGAGCACTAGACATATTCCTAACAGGGAGAGTGTATGCAATTCAACTTCAATGGTATGTCATTTGAGGAGGTCTATTAATCATTTCTGTTTACTGTATTTATTTTCTAATTGAAACTAAATTTCAGAAATCTAAAAAACTGATGTTTCTACAATATAATGTTAGTCTAATGTTGAATAACTGTAGAAGTGAAGATGGGGAATGGTTGACAGAATGCAGAGCATACATGATCTGCATCCTTAGTTTTTACTTTTTTTTGAGTTGAAGAGTGGTTTATATTATATATTAACTTAGAAAGAGAAACTAAAATACAACCCACAATACAAAAAAGTGGGCAGATAAGAACACACCAAAATATCACCCCGAGACCACCTCCAAGAGGTGAGCATCATGTAGCCCAAGGCCATGCAATTGGCAAGATGATCACAACATTATAAAAGCATGGTCAAAATTAAACCAAACATTCATAAAACTCGAGTCACAAGACTAGCCTTTGGAGGAGGCAGGGGTCATCCAACTCGTTGCTTAGACCATACCCTCGTGCGGGCGGATTGTATTAGGCTAAAGGTTCTCAGCCCCGGAGTAAGGTCTAGTGGGATTGGCCGATCTAGTCATATGGACTATTGAATGACCCCATATATAGAGCACAAATAAGGTTGATTGAGTGCAATATCTATATAGGGGATGGCTGGGGGCCATTAGTCAAGATCTTGTTCTCTAGACTCTAGATAGCCGGTCCCCTATAGATCTTTTTTATTATTGATCTAGAGAAGTTTGAACTAGAGATGTTGCCCTTGGTTTTGTGCAAGTCATTGACTATGCTATATTTTGCAACGCTTTGTTCTGTGGGCCGCGAAAGACTAGTATTGTCTTTTGTGGGCCTCGCTTTGCTAGGCCCTTTAGGCGGTGGGGGATTGTTTAATGAGCACATGTCAAGCAATATTTGGCAAGAATTAGGAGAAGTAGGGGTGGTCAGTGGCTCACAAGTTTTTTTGCCAAGGACATAATTGTTCCCTCTTTAGTATTGCTCGCAAGCGTGAACTTCCTCTAGTTATCCTCAGCTTTGTTATCACTCTCCCCAAGGAATTCATAAGTTTCCAAGACTAACGAAGTCATGGGGTGATTCTCAAGGTTCTGCACGGAATCTTTAGGCATGGAAACTATCTATCGATTGTTGATTTCCTTTTGGAAAATTCCAGAGGCTTAGCAGAATTTAGGGAAGTCTGCCTCAGAGTGGCCTAGGGTATTGTGACATCTGCACTAGGATAGTGTGGCTAAGTCTGCCAAATTGATAGAATTAGAAGAACTACCAGAGCTACTAGCATTTTGTGCACCTTTGCCCAAAGGACTATGCACACTTTCATTGTTTGGTTTGGGATTCTATTGTCAATTATTGTGTTGAAAGTTGAAATTCTTTGTATGATTGTCCAAAACAAATCTTTTTAATAATACTGGAGCCTAGTTTCAGATAGGCCCAAATAGGAGAGCCATTTCCCTCAACTGGAATCCTAGGGATGTCATAATTCTGGATACTACATATATTTTGCTAAAATAATTCAATGTTACACGGGGTCTCGTCCCTTAGATTTGGTGACATCCCAAACATCTTGAACGATATGGGGACTTGGGGACTTTGAGGGGACGTTCCCTATTTAAAAAAAAGGTAAAAAAGTTTTCTGATGCTTTACTTTTAAAATCTGTTTTTTTTACTAAAAATATTGAATTCTAATATCAAAAGTACCTAAAACACATAAAATATAGTTTAAATCCCTAAATTTCATTGAATAAAGTTAAAATATTTAAATATTATTTTGATAGCCGTCAACTTGCTGTCCCAAAAATTTGGGATTTTTTTCGCCATACCAAAAAATCCCGTCCCTCCATCCCCCCGTCCCCCCGTCCCCAAGACTTAGGTAATTATTTTAAAGTATGACTCCATAAGCGTTTAGGTTCTTGGCACCATTCCCAATACATCTTGGATGTCATTGCTTGATTATTCATAGCAGCATTCAAAAACCCCAGGCTTCCATGGTCCTTCAGTTGGAACACCTAATCGAGCCCACCAACTTCCATCTCATGTTCTCTGGGTCTCATGATAATTAATACCATAGTTGGAATACTTTGTGAATACTCGCCAAAAATTTGAAACAATGAATATTCGCTGATATAACTCGCCGGACATTGGTGAATATTCGCGGAGTATATTCAGCAAATATTTGCCAATATTCGGCGAGTCTGTGTCCTTTACTCGCCTGAAAACGTTTTGCTTCTTTTAAAAGACGAAAATCCTCATAATGTAAGTACAAAGACATACTTGCAGAAACATCTATGCATTAGTGCCATGCTGCAAGAGAGATTTCCTATTTGTTTTTTTGCAATATATATCTCAGAATTATAGGTTACAAGTCAACCATGCTCGCTTACAAATCTGTTATGTTTCAGCAGGGTCACAGATGCCATTTGTAGCAGATTTGGTGGTTTTTAGAACCTCAAATGGAGAAGACCAACTTACAAATTCCTTTATTGTTCGTTTGGTTTCGTCCCCAAAATTTGAACTCATAAGAACTCTTTACTATCAGTTTTATGTTACACGACTGTTAGAATGCTCTTACAATGCTGTTGTACTCTCATACCGAATGAATATGCTCTAACCACACATTCATGATACTCTGTGTATGTAAATGTGTTATGGGATGTGCAGGCTGCAAAACGATTAGTCTTAAACCTTAATTACATGGCAATAGCCAAAGAAATTGTAGGAGTATGAGGTGGTAAGGATGACATGGATGATGTATATGACATGTGTCATGAATAATGATGTGTAATCATATATACATGCCATAATATTGTTATGTGACAAGGATGACTGCATGGCACAAACAACACAAAACTAGCCAAAATGTAGTTTAGTTGTAGCCCAAATCTAGAATAAAAGCATACATAGAACCTAAACTATAGCAAAAAACTATAACTTATAACAGAGAACAATAATCATTTATTATTAAACATTTACAAAGAGAGCTCAATAAGATCCTTGATGTATTTGTCTCTCTTCTCAATTGCCTTCTTCCTGTCAATATCCCTAACTTTGCTCTTGATGTCTTTGTTCTTGAGGTCATTCACAATGGAGTTCAGCAAACCAGTTTGAATGATAAACCCATCCACCATGATATTGCATTTGTACTCAACTTTATCCAATTTACCATCCATCACATTCTAGATGTCCTTATCCGCCTTGGCATTTCGAAGGTTGCTAATGTTCCCCTTCAAAAAAATTATATCTTTCTTGATCCCGTTTAAGACATCCTCCTGGATAACCAGCCCAGAATTCCTAAGGTCATTGTTGTCTCTCTTGTTTTTCTTACCCAGGCTAAGCAGGCACTTAGCAGCCAAATCACCCTCCATTCCTTGTTGATAGTTATCCTGATTGGTGTTGGGTCCTTCAATACTTTTTCCCTTGTTTGAATTGCTTCTAAGCACTCTAGTGGATCTAATATCATCCCCTTGTCTCTTGTTTGATTTGGGAGCACAGGTGGATGGAAGAGCGGGGGAGGGGTTTTTGTTGGGGATATGGAGTTTGAAATGGAGGTAAATGAGCAAGATGACAGCTTGGTGAAGGGGATGGGTCCTTTTTCCCCATTGAACCTCTTTAATGGAACATTCAAGAGACATCAAAATGTGAAATGGAAGACTTACCAGGATATTCCTTCTGAAGTGGTTAAGAAGAACAAGATGATAAGTGTTGATCTTGTGCAAGCTCCCCTCCATCTTCAGGTATTTGATGATAAGCTTAGCCACTTCATTGAACGGGCTTGGCAAGGAAGCCCTCGGAATACCACCAAGGACCTGTTTGAGCTTTTCACCATCTCCCATAAATATGGCTTCTAGTTCATCTCGATTACATTTGTTTTTGAAGAATTTAGTGCCTTGAATACTCATGCTCATGACATGAGAAATGAGGCCCTCCAAGATAAGCCACCTCTGCCCTCCAAAATTACACAATTTTGTCCTTCCACGCCGCAACAAACTCTGTGGAAATATGAGGATCATGTCCTCTAATTCGTTCCAAAAAGATATTAAAGTTGTCAACACCAAGAATCTCCCATAACCTCTCATTATCCTTCAAACTCGTATTGAAGGGGGGTTCAACCTGACAAGGATCGCCGCCCATTCTGCCTCTATAAACCCTACCTTTTGCGTGAACTAAAACAATGAAACCAAAAAAATTGCCTTTTTCCAAATATGAAGCGGTCTAGTACCCAAATGCATGTGCCAAGCGTGCCAAATTAAAACAAAAGCCTCCAAAAGATTTGCAATCATTTTAAGGATGTGAGTTGTGTCGTTCATCATTCGAGGCATTCATGACTTCAAGGGGAGCATTTACACCCCCAATCCAATGATGTAGATTCTTCTAATTTACCCCAATATTGGCACACAAACCCGCAACATTATTACCTTCTCTGAAGGTATGTGAGATAAGAACCTTAGGGAGTGTGCTTAAGATATGAATGGAGTCCTTGATGATTTTGTTTACAGTCCAACTTAGAGGGAACTTATTTTGAAGGCGCTTAACTATATTCATAGAGTCACCCTCCACCCAAAGATTGTTGATGTTGATTAGTTTAGCCAATTGAAGACCCCAAAGTGTTGTTAAGGCCTCAACAAAGTGATTGGTTTGGACCCCCATATTACCAGCATAGGCAGCTATAAGATCACCCTAGTCATTTCTAATAACTCCCCCACCCCCAGCTCTGTTTGGGTTTCCCTTAGCAGCACCATCGAAGTTTAGCTTAAGCCATCCTTCTTGAGGATGAATCCAAACAGTCTCACTCCTAGTTTGCATAGCATTTAGTTGCTTAATATCTTGATCCAAATGGAGGTTCCATTTGTTGAGAAAAATGATATCAGAATCCTTCAAACTTCCTTTGCCACTTTTGATGGAAGATTTAAAATTTTCAATAATCAAAAGAACAAGGTGTTTGAAGACCATGGAAACCTATAGATTTTCTCCTTCAACGATTATTTTGTTCCTTTCTTTCCATATTGCCCAAACAGTATGGGGAAGGATAAAATCCCATAAGAATCTGACAAAGACACTCTTTGTTTATAAAGACCATTGAGACTTTAACTTATTTACAGTTTGAGAGAGAACCCATTTCAAGCCTATCATGTCCAAGATGAGGCCCCACAAGGAGAAGGCAAACTTGCAATGAATAAAAAGGTGATTAACAAATTTCCTCTTCATCTTTACAAAGTATACACCTGTTAGGAAGGATATGACCCTTCTTTCTCAAGTTATCCATTGTGAGTATCTTGTTCTGGATAATGAGCCACCAAAAGAAGTTGATTTTTGGGGTAAGTTCTTTAAACCAGAATTTTTTCCAACACATTTGAGTGCTAGGCATTTGATTTTGATTGTTGTAATCTTGAGAGAACACTATAATCACCATCTCCTGAATCCTCCCAAATAAGCTCATCTTCAATGTTTGTGTTGGGAATATAAATGATTTCAATCTTATTTTGAATGTAGTTCAAATTGTTTCTATCCATTTCATTTCTTTCTTCAAGAGATAACCTTCTCCAAGCAGGTTTTCCATTTATGCTATTGAGGTATCCACTTGTTTTTTCACCATATTTCAGTCTTATCAAATTGATTTGATTCTGCATATTATTTCTCTGTTGTTGATTTAGCTCTAAATTCCATTTATCCTCCCAAAAGTTGATCTTATTACCATTTCCAAATTCCCATCTAGTGCCTTTTGATATAAGATCTCTACTTTTAACCAAAGAATTCCAAAAATGAGATCCATTGGGAAGATCATCAGATCTAGTAAAATCCTTGATAAAATCCTCTTTCAAATATTTGTTTTTAATGATATTGCACCAAGGGAGATCTTCTTTAAGGAGTCTCCAACCCATTTTGACGAGAAGAGCTAAGTTCATGTGTCTGAGATTCTTTATTCCCAAGCCCCCTTGAGATTTAGGTTTGCACACTTTATCCCAAGCAACCAGGGTATTCTATTGTGTTCCTTCAACTCCAACCCATAAAAACCTTTTCTGAATTTTGTCAATCATGTCAACTATCTTCTAGGGTATTCTGAAAAGTGAGAGAAGATAGATAGGGAGATTTTGGAGCGTACTTTTAATCAAAGTGGATTTAGCAGCGCTAGACAAAACAACACCTTTCCATCCCACTAATTTAGATTGGAATCTATCAAGAAGAGAATTCCAAACTGTCATAGGGAGACTACCTTTGAACATAGGCATCCCCAAATAAGTAGTAGGGAGAGTCTTAATGCCACAACCTAGGATTTTAGCAATTTTTTGTTGCCTGGCTTCAAGAGTATTGATAAAGAAGACCGAGGTTTTTCCATAATTTATCAGTTGTCCTGATGCTTCTTCATAGTAGTTCAACAGATATTTGAACTGTTTGGCTTCTTGCATAGAAGCAATTGAAAGGAGGATAGTATCATCTGCAAATTGTTGGTGGGAGACCAACAATCTTTTGGAGGAGGGATTAAAACCATGAATAGATCCCACTTTCAGTGAATTTGCTTATTGCTCTACTGAGGCTCTCAGCCATAATGATGAAGAGAATAGGAGAGATGGGGTCCCCTTGCCTTATACCTCTGCTGCTGCCAAAAAAACCAGTTGGAGAACCATTTAGGAGAATAGAAAACATGGTTGTAGATATACACTCTCTAATTAGCTTCCTAAAATGGAGATTAAAACCAATTTTTTCGAGAACTTTATCTAAAAATTCCCATGAAACTCTGTCAAAGGCCTTATTCATATCCAACTTGATGGCCATGCCCACTTTTTTGCTCTTTTCCATGGAGTGGATAGTTTCATGAACCACCACAACATTCCATTCTGTATTTGTCGACCCTGCACGAAGCCACCTTGCTGCCAAGAAATGATGCTTTTGAGGAGAGGTTGCATTCTCGAAGCTATAGTCTTTGTAAAGATTTTGTAGATTGTATTCGAAAGACTGATAGTATGGAAGTCTTTGAAGTCCTTAGCACCTTTTTTTTGGGAATCAGACACTATGAAAGTATTGTTTATTTCCTTCAAAATTATGCCATTGTGAAGAAATTCATTAGTAGCTTTAAGCAAGTCATTTTTCCAAATTTCCCAACAGATTTGGAAAAAACAAGCCAAACCAACCATCCAGGAGACTTTTCTCCATCAAGAGACCTTTTAAGTTCCTCCATATCAACAGGAGTAAGAATCTTGTTCAATTCTTCTTGGATTTCAGAACAATGAGGGATGTATTCCAGCAATAATTTATGCAGATTTCATTTTCTTGAACCTCTTTGGACAGAAGATTTTTGTAGAAGTCAATAGCCTCTTTTTTAATGATTTCCTTGTCTCTGCTTTCCTGCCTGTTACTGCTAACAACAGAGGAAATCCTGTTTTTGTTAGCCCAATGAGATATTTTGTTTTTCACTCTAATCAATTAATAATGCCACACCCCTTGATAAAAGGGGCTAGAAGAAAGAGGGATTCCCAGGTAAGTGCCTGTAATCGAATTATAATATTTCGTTGGAACTTTAGATTTTTCTGTTCTTATTGATCCTAATCTTCTTCAAAACACTTTGATCTAGTATTCTTTTCTCTGTTTCTTGAAGATGAAGGTGCCTGAAATATCCGATTCTAACCTAGTTTAGCTGATCATAGCTCCACTCATTAAATCGAATAAGTTGCAGAGGGCAATGTCAGGTTTCTTTGTCTCAAAAACTAAGATAAGTAATCAAATCCTAAGTCACCGCATTCGACGGATTTAATTGAATAAAATCAAAAATCGCGGAATTTCAACTACTCAAATGAAATATGTTTAAATTCGCGAATTAAATCCTGTAGATTTAATGATTGGCCACCATTTTTTATTGGTTCCAATTCGTAAGGGTTTTGGATAGTCGTCTCTATTTCCTTCATTGCAAAAGATTGGCCGCCATGCCCTAAACCTGAGACTCTTCACTTTGTGCCCTCACTGTGTGCCGTATGATGCTGGAGGAGACAACGTGTGCGCACTTTGTGCCCTTCATTGCTGCATAGGTGTGGAGATGGGCCTGCGAAGCTGCATCAAATTTTCACGCAAAGTTTTAACCTTTCACTGTTTTTTTGTTAGTTTATTCTATATATTCTTGACCATTTATTTTTTTAAATCCTATCATTTTACAAAGACATACCTTTATTATTACGTAAGATTATTTCTATATTAAAGCTAAAAGTTTAAGATTACAGATTATTTAAACTTATAACTTTGATAAAACATTTTTGATTTTTTAAAACTTTATATTATAATATATTATACTATATTAATATGTTATAATTAAAATAGTAAATTAATTTGTTTTCATTATGCTAATAGTATTTATTTCACGTATATAAGTGTTTTCTAAATACAATTTTATGATTTACTATTTTAGATTATAGAAAATAATGTATTTTTTATTGTATAAATTTTAATTTATTATTTAATTTTAATATTTTAAGTTTATGATATTATTCTTTAGCCTGTATGATATTTTTTAATAAATGCGAGTTAATTTTTTTGTTTTCAAATATTTAATTTAAAAAATAAGTGTATATTTTAGCTGAATTTAATCACGAATTTTATCATTAATCTTTTAGCGACAAATTTTATCCTTGATGAATTCGAACACGAATTTGAATGTTGTGACTAAGATCAAATCTATGAAATGTTATTCTCCAAATGAGAGAGAGGGTGAAGCAACCATTCTGAATGTAAGGCATCAAGGAATTTCACATCAGAGTCGATTGATTTCAGTTTTAGTGGAAGGTCCAAGCCATAATGAACAACCTTGTAATTTAAATTTTCTTTGAGATTGACAATAACCAGTGCCCGTTTTCTACTAAGTAATGAGGGAAAAAAGATTTTTTATTTCTTTAGTGATCTCCTTGACCAAGCTATTATCTGGGAGGACCAACTTCAAGCAATAAGTACTTATGTTACCAAAGTTCATGGCAAGAGTATGCACATTATGCCTTTGCTTGGTAGGGTTAGAATTTGGAAACACCTCATTCATTCAGCCTAAGGAAAATACAAATTGCATCTAAAGCCACTTTGTGATTGCAAGATATTTAAATTTTTCCTACTAGCTCTTCGTAACATCCTTAGCCAAGACATAAAACCCTAGTTGCTGGTCCTGTGCGCCATTCTCTTTGAGTTTGCTTCTTTTAGTTCGAGATTTTCCTTTCTCATTCACCTTCTTAGGACTGGATTCTTTCACATGGTTTTCCCTTTGTTAGGGGAAAGAGCTTTTCTTTTTTGGTTGATGTTTTCCTCACTGAAAGCCCTTTAATTTTTGCCTCAGCGAGGGCACTGGAAAAGAGCTAAGGTGAGTTCCATTGCACTTCTTGAGGGTGGATTTTTCAGTCCTTTATTTCTCTTCCAGTTCCTTCAAATGTTTGTCCTTAAAATAAATAATGTGGCAATTAAAGGAATTTGTAGAGTCTGAGATGAAATTTTGCAAATCAAGTAGAGAAGACCTTTCCACTACAGAGATGTGAAGGGTGATTGAATCTATAAAACCCCCCCTCAACAAAGAACAAGAGAGAAAACAAAGATAGTGGAGGTGAGGGAGCAAGTGAATTGTCCTCTATAACACTCTTAAAAAATTGAGACCGGACTGATGCCTTCATTGCTAAAGTTTCCTAGGTGCCGCTTAGCCACGCTCTGCTATGTTGAACTGGTGATATGTAATATTCCCTTTTGGGATATTATCTAAATCTGCAAATTCAACTTATCCAATTGATGCTAGAAGGACTAAACCTTCGTAGTTCAACCTCAAATAACCCAATGTTAGCTTCAATACAACCCAAATGGGGTTGGAGTGAGCCAAGGTGGTAGGTTAGATGGGAGAACCAGTTAGGAAATTACTCACTTCAAAATCTGAAATTAATTGCAGCAGTGAATTGAATAAAAATGCACCAGAACAACTGAAACTTAGAAAATTCATAACTTGCTCAATATTCCATATTTTGCCCTCAAATAAAATGCAAAATTTTCTATAAATCAAGGGCTTTCCAAAGAGTTATCAATCTGATTTTTTGAACCAATGTAACCCTTCCAAAATAGTCCCCAAAATCATAAACCCAGTTCCTAGGGTTAGGAGAAATTGTATAAATAAATTCCAACACTTACTAACCCTCCAAAAACCCTTAAAACATCAGCCCAACAACTGAAATAATTATTAAATTGCAGCAACATGAAGATCTAACACAAACACCCCAAAATATGATGCAAAATATCTCAAACCCCGTCGATTTTCCGTATATAAATTGTAGCATCAAATATAAGCACAATAACCTTCAAATTGTGAACCCCACACTTGGAAAAATATAACAAAACAGATCAGATTGTAGATCTAGCTTGAGGACCACCAAATCAGACCAAAATAGCCTCCTATGCAAGTCGATTTGGAATAAATAAATTCAGTTGTAACAGCAGATCATAAATCACACTTAAATCCTTCCAAACACGTCAATGATAAGCAAATATCCTTCTCAAGTAAATGCGCCACACATAAGATGGATATATAATGAGTTATTCAGTCAATGCAAGCTTAGAAGGTCTCCCACTCTCCACAATAATGGTGGTGTTGAAGAACACCTTTGTTTGTGATCACAAATGGGCATACATCCCTTCTCCAAGCATGAAGAATTTTTAATAAAATCAGCATCATGCCAAAAAGGGGACACCACGTCTCGTTTTATAGAGTTTGCACTTCATATATGAAAGATTCCCTCATTTGGCACATTTCTCTAGATGGGAGACATATCATTTAATAATAGCCTCTTTACTTGAAAAAGGTCAATCTCCAAATAAAATATTAATTTCCTCCAATTAATATTAAATAAATCACAAGAGGGGAATTAAATAAATTTAAAATACATGGAGTAGTTCGACTTGCCCCAATTAAATTAAATATTAATTTGAAAGCTCATGGGATGGTCTATTTTCCCCAAATAATTCCTTTAATCCAAGGTGAGTGGATTAAAGGTCTTCCATAATTATTTTTAATTAAAGCCCAAAGAAAGGGGATATTACACTGTACATAAAGATTTCGTTAAATTTTCAAGGAGCCACAACTTAGAAAAATAATCAAATGCTTCACTTGAGATATAATAAGGAGCAATCTTGATCTGTGATCAAATTGCTTAGAACTTGAAACATTTCATCACCTTCATCTTTTCATCAAGGTCTGTACACCTCAAACTCCAGATTGCAAGAGGAGATGAGAGTCGAGACTATCCTATTACACTCAAAAACATAAAATACCCCTCCATCTAATGAGGTTACTTGTGATTAAAATCATTAGAGATGAATGTAGATAATATAACGTTTGACGGAATTCCTGAAAGTATTTTAATATCATCCATGATTTGCTTCAAGTCCAACTCCTTCAATGGTAAATGAACTGTTCACTTCGTTTTCTTCTTCTCTTATACGGCAAAGGATATTCCAGAGAAGTCTAAGTGTTCAGTCTCCATTTAGGACAACCTCCTTTGTTTGGTTTTCAGCTGTTAGAAGTCGTTGCAAAAGAGCTTTAACATCTGCTAAGTCATTGCTGGTATTTCCAAAGTCCAGACTCCATACAATACATAATCTCCACTCGAACTTTATTATTTCACAATTTGCAGGATACTCTACGCTTCAGTAGGTTTGCATTCCCTTTCGTAGAAGTAGTAAAGTTAAGTCTACCTTGTCACATTGGGCCCTCGATGACTCATTTCCACTATGCCATTGGCAAGAACCTATAGCTTCAAATATTGAATCAGCCAAATCTTCAAAAGAAAATTCAGAATTCTAATGAACATTGGAGTTGACGTGGTTGAATCTTCCAAGGAACCACATTGACTGTCCAATGTATCAGCAGCAGTTCAATTATCCTCACCAATCATGGAATACCTTCAATTATAAAATATATTCTGTTCAGTTAAAGGGAGGGAATGACTGCAAAATGCTCTCTAGGTAAGATGATCACCTCGAATAGATCCGTTTCCTGCAATCTAACTCATAGTAGTTGGATAGGAGAGAAAATTCATTTCTTCTGCAAATTAGAGCTTGCTCCTTCAGACTAAGGATATTTTCATCAAGGATTGCTGGGTTAATCACAACTGTGAAGTCCTCAAAAAGCTTGATGATGTTGTTTTCCCCAGGAGAAGGGGTAAGCTTGATTTCCCCTTATTTTAACAAAGCGTTCTTAAATCTTCAAGGGACATTCGAATACTGGACCTTTTTTTAGCTGTTCTAGCCGGAAGAGAAATGTAATATAAGAAAATTCAAAACTAGTAAGGTGCAGCTCGCAGGCAAGGAGGCCACCATCACTCCTCAATAAAATTAAAAGACTTCCTTAGTAGAATAGGTGTGCACCTTATGCAGACATCATACACAAAGGGAGCTTAAGAAATGAGCTAGATAGCTGCATTGCTAGAAGACCTTTCAGTTAAAATGCCTCAAAGGCATTGACTCACAAAGCAAGGGCCGCAATCAGACTTTGCAGACAAGATGCAGCAAAGGAGGAATTTTTGGCTAGGGTCAAATAGTCATATTAACCAATGTGTAGAGCGAAAATCATTCAAATGATCCCTGCAATTGTTAATACCAAGTGGAATATTCACGGTGTTTTCCAGAATCCTATTAGCTAATGGTAAATATTCTTTTTCCTTGAAGACATTTTTTTTTTTACTTGAGTAGCTGCTTTTGAGGCGTACATTCTAATGTTCACACATTAGTATATCCAGACAAGATTACATTACATTAAAAAACTTGGAGCGTCCTCAGAGCAATCAATCAACTAATCTATAAAAGAACAAAATTAAAAAATATAGTTCAACTTATTCAATGGTATTGTTTAATAGAATCCAGCAGAAAGCACCTTTTATATCAACAGGAATGGCCGAAGGGCCTATCCCTGAACATTTGTTCGACAGATATTATGCACTCTTTTATATTGGAAGATCTGGTCACAAGTTACACTTTTGATAAGTGAGCAATCTCCTAAACTTTTGCATCTGGTAAGGTTTTGTATAACTGCCAAACTGCACACTCATATACAGGTAGATGTTGGTATTTGTGGGAGTTGCATATATATTATAAATGCTATTACTTACTTGTTTTCTTGAACATGACAGTGTATCCCTATACATATTTCATGTTTTTTTCATATAATAGTAGCTTATGGACGTGTCTATTCTTGTCTGGGTACTGCTTCCTTGATAGATTGATAGTTTTATCTTTAGTTTATAATATTATATGGTGTTCATACTAAATAAGGTTTAACATGCTTTTTTCTTTAATATTTAAGTTTAGCATGTTTTTTTCTTGAATATTTAGTGTATGATAGATGCCGAATGATGATAGTGCTTATTCTTGTTTGGGTACATATTCCTTGATAGATTGATAGTTTTTCCTACTTTACTTGGTGTTTATATTAACTAGGTATTAACATGCATTTTTATGAATATTTAGTAGCTTTTTTAATTAGTGCTATAATGGGTTGAAAATGACATTGTTTTTTACCCTTCTTCAACCCTTTTTTATCCCTCAAAAGTATTGACCATATCCGCAAAGTCTGGAAGGCATAGTACCAGATGATAGTCGGCATCTGCACATGCTAATGAAATGTCTTTACATATTTGGCCCAGTGAAGCTGCACACGACGTTTTTGTCATTTGGTAACAATATTTATCATGCTTCTTGAAAGGTCTAATCTTCTTCCTATGTTTGTTGGAAACAATATTTGCAGATGTCTGAGCATTTTAATGAAGAACTTGATATAGCAGGGAGAATTCCTTCAGGTGTATTCAATGCCATGTTTGAATTCACAGGGTCATGGCTAAAAGATGCATCTGACACACAACATCTTGCCTTCGATGGATGGTTTATAACTCTGTACAGTGTAGGACTTACAAGATCACATATAATTTTACAAGATGCAGTGAAACAAGAGATTCCAACTGCATGGGACCCTCCAACATTAGCTGGGTGAGTGTTGTCAATAGCTGTCTACTTCTGTTCTTGTAAATATTGCTTCTTTCTTAGGCATTTGATGAGTTTTGGTTGTTAGATTTTGTTGAAATCTTTATTGCTATACATTAATAATAATTGGGCAATGATATTCTTCGTGATTTTTTCTTCCAACTAGTGTGAGAGATTACTGTTAATACTTTACTTTTTTATGTGTCTAAATTTTTGTAACGTTGCTAGGAAACAGAAATGAGTTCTAAATGTCGAAACATTGATTTTCAAAAACCCTTCATTAGGAAATGACACAGAAATGCTTGTACAATAAATTGTAAAATATAAATATATATTAAAAAATAAAAAAATATACTAAAAAATAAAAAATACTCATTTTTAGTCCATAAAAAATAAAACAATTCAAATTTCACATGCTGTAGCCCAAATTAATATTTGATGTGACATATCATGTGTTATAGCCCATGTTCAAACTTCAAAGACAATATCAAAATGTTCACAGAAATGAATAAATAATTATAATCTAGAGACTAGAATATATCATTTGGATTCTCCTCAAAATAAACATCTCCATGAATGCCACTCCCACTAGCTTCACTCTCGGCCCCTTGTGTAAAACTTCCTTGATTGTTGTCATCCACACCAAGCAATGAAAGTTGGGTGAGAGTAGTTGTTGAAGGATCCAAATCAGTAGCCCTCACAATCAACAACTTTTAAGAACTTTGCCCCTTTAGGACATATTGCAACATTGTTGATTAGGGGTCCATTTCGAGCATCTTTCCATCCATCTGAATCCTTCTACGAATTCCTAATTGGCCGCAATTAAGTTTTTAAATGTTCCACTTTTTTCACCAAGAGTGATGTGTGAACCTTCTCATCGGTAGGTCCACAAGTTTTGCCTTTCACCACTTGTTGCCAACATAGTAACCTCAATACATTGACGCGAAACTCACAAACAGAAATGCATCCAACCACCAATTCATTAGCTCTATCCCTCTTCTCCATGTTGAATGCTTTTTCTAATGGCCCTTTTGGTTTTTTATGCGAGGCAGCTTCTTCATCCAATGAAGTTTCAAGTGGCTGAGTTGGAAGGAAATGATGTGTTGAAGTTGAAGGTGTGGGTGGTCTCCCTAAATGTTTCATTTGCAAAGGAATTGCTTTAGAGCAAGCTCTTGCAATTTGTTTATCAACTTTCTCATGCTCTTTCATGTACTTCAATATTTTTATCTTTTCAACTTGGTTACATTTTCGGATCCACGTTTTCCCAACCCCAATTAAATCGGCTTTGAGTCAAGTATATAAGGTCTTAAATAGGTTATTGCAATGGCTGCATAGCCAAACATTCACCCCTGGCAATGTTTTCAACCACTCTCACATGTCTCCAAAGAGGAGAAGTGGGATTGTGTTTCATGGGGACATGAATGCCTTCTTCATTTGCTTCACCTTGTCCTCCACCTAAAGATGAACTTGATGCTATCTATTATCTCAAAGATCCAAACCCACAATTAGAATGAGAAACTAAAACTTAAATAAAACAATAAAATGAGACTTCAAGAAAACTAAATCCGAGGTTTCTTTTTCTGCCTTTGACCACCAAGGTCGCCATAAAGGTGTAAGGCGAGAGCATGAAGTATTTTATGATTTTTAAAAATAGCAAAAAAAGATTAAAAACAATAATATTTGAAACTTTGAAGTTAGAATGGGAGCTATTGGCGTGCCCCACTCAATGCAAGCTCAAAGACACGTTAAAAGACAACCAAATATCCTGACCGAAGATGGAAAAGTAATAAAAGTGTTAATAATTTTTTTTAAATAGGTAAATAATTATGTGACAGTTAATATTACTCAATACTAAGTTAACGCGACTAAGTCACAGAATACGGCGGAGCGAAACCAATCCGCAATCGCAAACAACTTAATAGTGCTATGGTAGTTATCGCTACCCGCAGACACAAGCAATGCAACTGAGTCGTAACAAGGGTGAGCCAACACCAAACTGTGGTCATGAATGAAAAGGGGGATAGCAAAGAAAAATTAAACCAAGAGGCAGAGGGATGACGTAATGCCGCTTTTGCACGATAAACTATTTATGTTTTTTTTTTTTAATTATTATTATTATTTTACAAACGTCAACGATAATAAATCATGATGGCGGAAACGTTAATAATCGTTCCGAGAACGGTTACAATATATACTTATTAATACTTATCTTTGAGTGGCGGAAAGTCACAATTAAATTAAGAGGGTCATGGTTCCCATTCGTCTCCTAAGTGGGCCTATTTAATGACAATCTTAATTTATTTAATAATCTCACTAGAGGAAATTTCACAATTAAAAGCTCAGATAAATATATAAATTTAAGCTCTTTAAATTTAGTTAGACCATAAAGGTTACATTTACCCGAAAATAACCAAAGTCATTTAATTAATAACCTTAGAAAACATTTTAATAAATAAAAAAGGGACCCCAAATCACTTAACTCGTGCACACACAAGCACATTCCTTAGATCAGATTAATCTCCTTTGTAAGATCAAAATAACCCTAAAATCTAAAGATGAGGATATATTTTCAAAACGTAGGTTTATTTAGGTTCATTTGGGTTTCTCTGCAATTTTTTTTAATTTCTTCTCTTTATGTTTATGCACCAAAATGATAGTACTAAAAAAGAAATTTCACAATTAAAAGCTCAAATAAATATATAAATTTAAGCTCTTTAAATTTAGTTAGACCATAAAGGTTACATTTACCCGAAAATAACCAAAGTCGTTCAATTAATAACCTTAGAAAACATTTTAATAAATAAAAAAGGGACCCCAAATCACTTAACTCGTGCACACTCAAGCACATTCCTTAGATCAGCTTAATCTCCTTTGTAAGATCAAAATAACCCTAAAATCTAAAGATGAGGATATATTTTCAAAACGTAGGTTTATTTAGGTTCATCTGGGTCTCTCTGCAATTTTTTTTAATTTCTTCTCTTTATGTTTATGCACCAAAATAAGAGTACTAAAAAAATTTGGCACTACATTCCCCTCCCCTAGGAACTGACTTCCTCCGGGAAGTCATTTGAAGATGTAGGGAAACAATACATATGAATAAAAGTCACGCCTTCCATGTGGTTGCTTCACTTCGAAGCAAAAGTGTGTCCCTAAAAAACCAAGCTTGGTCCAACATTATTGCAAAAAGGGGAGGGAGGCCATTAGGCACAAATACTAGAGCTACTCGACAACAAGATTATTGGCATCAAAGCCTACACAATATTTTCTACGAGGTTTAACCAAGTTACAAAATACATATCATTTAAATAGAAAACTGCCGATGGAAGGCCAATAAACAAAAACTATGGTCCAAGAGGAATTGAAAAATGGTGCACATAAGGTGACCACGAAGCCACACATGGGTGTTGCATATGGTAAAAAGGAAGGATAAGACTTCCACTTAGGTGGAATTACGCTTCAAGGTCCGTTCTTTTATTGACATATTTAGCAGCTGTCAATCGTGACCTTCAAATTTGCTCAAGATTTAGCACCTCTTTATAGGGCCAACGATTTCGGAGCCAGACAAAACGAGGCTTGACAACAAGGAAAACTCCTAGATCTAACAAAAGTGTCTACAAGGATTTAGACTATTCGTTGGAAATACTTTCTATAATTCGGAAGAAATTCCCTTAAATTTTCATGGTAACACTAAGCATGAGCTTGGGGACAAAGTTTCCATAGCTTGAATTTGTACCCATATATCCTATCTCACAACCACTAAGCCTGATTTCGAATAACCAAAAAAGAAGAAAACATTTCCATTTTTTTGTACATAGGCTAATCAGTGTCCCTACTTTCATATCCAACACAAGAGCTACCATTCTCTATGTAAAAAAAATTAATTGTTCTCAAACCCGCCATGGCTCAAAAGAAGTGTAGAACGAACACAAGCTTAATATTATAACAGATCAAAACACTCGAGTGATCTAGGTGAAAATAGGTAACAAGAGAGGTTCAAACAAGGAAATTTTCCCTGAATGGAAGTAAGATTCCGAAATTCCTCCATATCCTTAACATATGATGCTTAAGCTTGCCAAAAAGCCTAGGTTACCAATGACCACTACAACCATAAAGAAGGATACTTCTCTCAAAACTAGAGATATATACTAACTTTTTCAAAAAAATCACAAATTATAAACCTATTGAGCCGAGAGGCAAAAGGGGTACAACGGCATGAAAGACTCCATCAAATATGACTACACACATTTATCTTCAAGAGAGTGTAACGCAGATAGATACAACACCAACTACAAAGGATTCCATTATTCATGGTAGGCGAAAAAATTAAACTAGTTGCGACCTTTGGCATGATGGAATGTAAGGCCCACCAATATGAATATAACAAATATTCAGATCTAAACGAGGTGAAAAGATCCTTATACATATGTTTAGAAAGTTCATACTAACTAATGAGAGATCCAAACGTGATCCAACATGTAACTTGTGTTATAAGCATTATACATATGTTTATTGTTTGATATAACAAAGAGAGGTGTGGGAAGTACTCAACCATTTTACAACCCAATATTTTAGCACGCAATCGAGATTAGATAGTCATACAGTAGCACAAGGGAACTTTTCAATTGGTTCAACCCATAGTTCAAAAAATCGTTATCGGCGATTAATTAGCAAGCCAAATTTTGAATCGGAAATCGGGAATCGGCAATTTATCGGTATTAATCATCAAATTTATCGATACTTTTAAAAACATTTAAATTCATAAAATATACTTAAATTAAATGTAAAAACAATGTTAAATGATGCGAGAAGTGACTCTATAGAATGCCATAGGCCCATATGCATATTTTCGATTAAGTTTTGACTAAAAAAGAGAGTACAAAGTTTGCAAACAAAAAAGCTCATAGAGTCTCACATGTGACTTTTGAAGTATCACTATCAAATATGAATAATATTCTATTTCATTAAGCACACCTAAAATAAGTCTGTTGCACTTGCGGCTGCCTCGTGGAAGTGGAAGGTAAATATTCTTCCTCTGCAACACCAACATTTTCATCTACAAACATATCATCTGGATCATCACCAACTTCTAATGTCCCAGATGGTATTGCGTTTTCAGTCTCCCTCTCCAAAGCTGCTATCTCCTCTGCAGTCAACATAGGCTCCGCATCATCAGGCTCAGCAATCCAGTCATTATATGGATCAATGTCAGCCAAGTCAATTTCATCATAACTTTGTGCCGCTCCAGTTGTCTCACACGAAGACGAAGATTGTATCGCACGAAGACAAGGTCATTGAGGTGTTGTGTTGTCAACCTGTTGTGCTTCTTTGTGTGAACAACTTCGAACATGCTCCAATTACGTTCGCATCTAGAAGCACTGCATGGTTGACACAAAATGCGGATGGCTAGTTTTTTAAGATTTGGTATTTTTGCACCATAATCTTCCTACCACAAATCTTCAAATAAAACATTTATAATTTTGTAAGTTAACTAAGCTTGAATAAATAAAAGAATTCTAGACTTCTAGTTTCTAGTTCTACGTATAATGAGACTAAATACAAATGATTCAATTTGTTTTTACCTGGCTGAGAAGTGTTTCTTCTTTTCACACATAGTGCCAAAGAAAAGAGCCTCCCCTTTGCAATCTTGTAAATTTGCAGCTCGTCAAGAATTGCATCTCTAATATCTTCGCTAGATACCAACCTCTCTATGCATGTATTAAGGCCATCCATAACTTCCTGATCAACCTTAAATGATGGGGAATAGAAAAACTTCGGTTTTAGGTAGCATGCCGCTACATGTATATGTCAATGAAGTGTCTTGTTTCAACTCCGATCAATTATGTGCCAAATGGGTTCATATTTTCGTTGATTGTGCCTATAGTATTTAGCTATGGCCTCCTTGGCCACATCTATAGCCTCATACAAATAACACATTGGGTTTTTCTCCCCATCCACCTTCTGTAGAACTCGAACCAAAGACTCTGACACTTAAAACAAAATAACATATATATTTAAAATCAAAATTAATAAAAAATTATATAACAAATGATAAATAAACAAATATTCAAGTTTAGATTAACTGCATGATTTCTTCCATTTGCTTTGCAACCATATCATCAAAAATGGTCTTCAGGACCCTTTCCCCTTCGGTCTTCCTAGCATAGGGAGACTCCAACCATCGCGCGCTCACAAACATCTGCTTAAGGGATGTTAATGAGGTTGCAATGCTCTGCAATGTAATGAAGTTTGTGGCAATTCGTGTGACCCCTGATCGCACAAGATCCATTCCATTGGTGTGCTCTCACATCAAGTTTAGCACCCAAGTGTGATTGTAGATGAATTTTGTAATATTTCTTGCGTCCTCAACCACATTTTTCACCCATGAGAGTTTTCCTATGTCTTCCAATAAGAGATCCAAACAATGGGCTGCACAAGGGGTCCAAAAAAGTGTAGGGTGCCTCTCCTCAAGACGTCTCCCTGCTACTACATATGTTGCCGCATTGTCAGTCACAACTTGGACGACATTCTCCACACCCACCTCTTTCACCACCTCATCTAACATATCACACAAAGTGATTGCAGTTTTCACTTGGTGGGAGGCATCAATTGATTTCAGGAAAACCAATTGCCCACTTGATGCCACTAGGAAATTAATCAATGTGTGGTTTTTCCCATCTATCCACCCATCAGACAAAATGATGCATCCTTTTTTTATGCACACCTTTTTTTGCTCTTTTAGAAGAGTTTTGGTATGTGTGACGGAATCTTCCAACAATGGGCCACTCAAATCAAGGGGAGTAGAAGCCTTGAACCCTTTCCCAACAATAGTCAATGCAGTGACCAAATTCTCCCAATATGGACTTTTTGCCACATTGAAAGGAATGTTGTTGTAGCACCAAAAGTTTGCCACAACTATTCTTGCTTCATTGTGCATTTCTATATTTCAAGCAGTACCTTCGAGTGAAGGTTGTGAACCAGTAGTACTTTGAGGAATAAAAAACATTGCTGAACTACTATCAGTGGATGAACCCCGTCCCGGTGTTTGACCTCGTGGAGTTGTGGCATTAGAAGATGCCCCAATGTCAAAACCTTCCCTCGCTTCCCTCCTATTTGCTAGGGCTGCAAGTGCATCAGCTTTCCTCTTCTTTTCTTCTTTTTTCTCTGCATAAGTTGCAAGGTAAGCAGACAACTCTCGTTGAGTCTCAGGTGGTGCTTGATTGCACACTGTCACTTCATTCCTTGGTATCCGTGAAATGTGAAACTTAAGGCGATAAACACCTCCACTCATCTTCATGCCACAATAATTGCATATAACACAATTGCCCACTGCTGGTTCACAATGCTTCCAAGCGGGGTCATTTGATTTAGGCTTACTATGAGCAGCTGAACCGGATCCCGATGCCCTTCTACAAAACAAAACAAAAAACAATTGTCTTAGATTTACAAGCCTTAGAGGAATTAAAGTGTATGACGAAATTAAGAATAAAATTGCTATCGCATGAAGAAAAAATTGCATATAACACAATTGCCCTCTGCAAGGTAAGCAGACAACTCTCGTTGAGTCTCATGTGGTGCTTGATTGCACACTGTCACTTCATTCCCTGGTATTCGTGAAATGTGAAACTTAAGGCGATAAACACTTCCATTCATCTTCATGCCACAATAATTGCATATAACACAATTGCCCTCTGCAGGTTCACAATGCTTCCAAGCGGGGTCATTTGATTTAGGCTTATTATGAGCAGCTGAACTGGATCCCGATGCCATTCTACAAAACAAAACAAAAAACAATTGTCTTAGATTTACAAGCCTTAGAGAAATTAAAGTGTATGACGAAATTAAGAATAAAATTGCTATTGCATGAAGAAAAAATTACGAAAAAACTATATTGAAGACGTTAGTATATTATGATAACTTCATAGATAATATTTTTAAAATCGTTATACAATATTGAATATACTATTATAATTGTATAGTGTATAGTGTATAGTGTACAATTATTAAGTGTTAACTATAAGTATTGGTGTCACCCAGATTTCACCCTGAAATCTGCGACTACCTTATCCGAATTTTTTTTGTACTTTTAAAATAATTGGTCGTTTTGTGTTTTTATTGCCTGAAAGTTCTTGTATTGTATCAAGATATTCCCAAAGAGCCATATTAGCCTTTTTCGCCAAATACCCAGATGCCCAAAATTGTTATATTCTGTCGTCGGGATTTGTCTGCGGGAAATTTGTATTTAATTATTTTCAGCCCCGTATAAGGCTATTTGCGCTCCGTTTTAACTTTGTTATGATCGAACATATCATATTCCCTTGTACTAGAAGGATTTTAACTTGGGATAAGTTTTGGGCTTTATTTGTGACTTTTGGCAATTTTTCGTGTTTTTGTGTTGTTCCGTTTCATTTTCCGTGAAATTTCTCTAGAACAATTCCTTTGCCGGGTAAGCCCGATTTTTGGCCTGGAGCAGCTGGAAAACATATACGCACTTTATGCCCGGAGGAAGTCACCATCGGAGGTCTGGATCACTGGGAAAAAGCGAAGTTGTGCACAGAAAAGCCCCTGCGGGGATGGATGCATTTTTGAAAATTCACTTAAGTTGCAATGGGAAAATTAGAAGCAGCAGGCAGGTGGGATTTTATTGCCTACCTTGCAGGTTACTTTTTCGCGTGATAGAAAATTCACTTAAGTTGTAGTGGGAAAGTTAGAGGTTGCAGGCAGGAGGGAATTTATTGCCTCCCTTGCAGCCAAGAGGAAAAGTGCGCCCCCATTTGAAGAAGAATTTTACTCAGGCAAGGTGAAAACAAGGCTAAAAGCTTCCAAATTTGGCGCATGCTTTGAAGGAGGTTGATCTTGTTTGCATAATTGTTTGCACAGGTGTTACAGGAGCTCAGGAATTCATTACAGGTGCTTTACAAAGGAAAATGAGCTTTTATCAATGTCCAATACATTGCATATATCCTCCGAATCTGAAGAATTGTCCAGATTTGCACCAGTATTGAAGAAATACGGCCAAGTAAGAAGAAAAAAATTTATTCAGACGAAGATAGACAAAGCTATGGCGAAGAAAGATGAAAAAGAAAGCACAATGGAGTCATGCATCACTTCTAAATTTACAGATACTGGAGACACAGATCTAGGCTCGAAACCTCTTGCTGAATTGATAGACAAATCCAGAGCAGGAAAGACTTCACTCATGCGTGCAGGAGAAACTTCACTCATGCGTGCAGATTAAAAGCAGTGGAATTATTCGAGTTGCAGCTTTTCCATCCATAGCCCAGTTGCCAAAGTTTGTTATGCAGGTGCAGATCCATATCCAGATGCAGATGCAAATCCATATGCAGATCCAGATCCAGATCTCATAGTTGCAAAAGCTTCCGGCACAAAGGCTTCATCCTCTTGTTTCGAATGCAGCCCGTGAAGAAGACAGTGCGTGGAAATTCCTTCCAAGATCTTGTGCATGTGCGCTCATCTTCTAGTTGAAGTTTTCATTGAATTTCATTCACCCTGAGTGCTTTCCAGAATTTTTAATTGCTCATATGCAATTAAAAATAAGGATGATTAGTTATCTACGACCAACCTTGCATTGATGCATGTACAAAAAAAGAACTGCAAAACCTTCAAGGATAAAAGAGAAGACAATGCGAAGGCAAAATTCCAGCTTGCTTCCAATTCCAACTGCTTACAATTCCAGCTTGTTTCCAGATCCAGCTGCGTCTAGATCCAGTTTGAATCAGCTGCATGCAGACATGAAAAAAGACAAAGTCAAATTTCCTCTTCCTTTTTCTTTCCTCCGACAAAGTTAGCTTTTCTCTTCCTTCTCCTTTCCTCCGACAAAGTAATTGAGCGATCAATTAAATTATACAACTTAAGTGATTGGTTTAAAAGCCATACTTGAAGAAGTCAACTACTTGGAGATAGGTGGCACGTGCAAAGTAGAAGGTTCTATTTTTAGTTGCAAATCATACATGTCACGCAAAAAGGAATTCCAGGAGGAAGATTGCCAGTTGTTTCTTTCCGACTTCCACATGTGTCAGTTCAACTAAAAACTTCCAACTTGTAATTGCCCCTCTACATTCTATAAGTAGAGGAAGAACCTTAGGGTTAAGGAGGAGAATTGGTAAGCAATAATCTTGTGTTCTAGACTTTGTGCTGAACCCCTGAGAGCCACTTGGAGCAAAGGAATACAAAGGAGCAGGTTTCCAGAGAACTTTGTGTCACGGTGTACTGTGTTTCTTGCTTTGAATCTTAAGATCTCTTGATAAACTTTGTGTTATTTTAAATCTAGATCTAGAGCTGCCTTTGTTTTATAATTCTGTGTGCTCATATCTATTAAGTTTCTTCTATGTGCATGCAACTAACTCTGCTATCTACTAATTGGGATGCACATCTTCCCCATTTCTTCTCTGTATTTTCTTTACTTCCTTCTATAAAATACTTCCTTTCTTGAACAGCTGCTTACTTGCTGCAGAATTTCTTAGTTATGGTTCATGAACTAAGTAGTTAAAGTAAAACCCCTGATAGATAATGACACATTTTTATTGACAAATCTGACACGGGAGCCTCACCGGTTAAATGAGGGAGATTTATCTCATTACTGCCTAGGTTTTATGCTATGCAGAAAATCTAGCCAACAAGTATAAATTTATAATAATGTACATTGTACAGAATATACAAACATGTATAAAATAAAATAAAATAAAGTACAATATGATTGTTATTTTATATAAATATATACATTGTACAGTATACTGTATATTATATAAGTTGTATAACGGTTAACTATTAACAAAGACTGTAATATATTAAATATATATAAAAGAATCAAAACGAATTAATATATTAAAATTTTAAATAAATACTATTAGTATTAAGTATTAATATTAATAAGTTACAGCAGTAAGTATTTTCATTGTTAAATATTTATTTGTAAAGTTGTGTATTCACTGTATTGTAAATTTGTAATATAAATTTTAATATTTACACTTACAATATTGAAAAATCAGTGTATTCATTGTATTGAAAAAAAAAGAAAAAAATAATATAGTATTCTTTACTTGCCAGGGCACGAACTGGCCACAAACTGTTGGAAAACTGGCCACAAACTGGCCACGAACTGAATTTGCGTGCCCTCCGACCCAAGTCGAATGCGCACGAATGGAGTAAATGCAAGTCGCAGTAGCAAAAACGAGTCGGGCAAAGAGAAAACAAGAGAAAAAAAACAAATCGATTTGGTCTATTTCCATATTTAACCCTAAGCCACGATTTTTCCCACAATTTTCCCCACGATTTTCGACGAGTTTAGCCACAAATTTCAATGATTTTGGAGGGTATTTTATCGCCAACAATCGCCGATTTATCGGCATAACAAAAATCGTGATTTTTCAAAAGATTAATCGTTTTCATGCTTGTAAACGATTTATTGCCGATAAATCGCGATTTTTGAAACAAAGGTTCAACCATTCATATTATGTCCTTTCTAAGTTTTAGGGCATGCAATAACAATTTTATACGATCAAGGTTGTTTTATCTGTACATCTTACTTTGCTCAATTTCATATAATTATCCATACCATATTCCAAATTATACATTACAAGTTATATATTTCAAATCATACATTAGAAGTTAAAATTACATTCGTTAAGAATATCTCTTGTAAGTTTTCTAATTAATGCACTCCATGTTTGATAGCCCATACACTTGTGCCATTAAAGGCCAACACCAATGTTGTCCTGAAATCTCGCCACTCTATATGTGCGATCGAACAATCATTTTACTTCAAGGGAGAGTATGAGAGAATTATTTGCTATTTTCGTATAGTTTTTATTTCTCCTATTACACTACAAGGTCAGAGTAAGGAACCATTTTCCTAATGTCCAAATTGACTTATTAAGTTTCAAAAATCCATGTCTCCCAATTAGAGTTCTAATATGTTCAGGTTTATTGCAAACACCAATTAACTTTTAATGAGTAGAAAGAGCCCAAACTTATTGCATTACTAAGTTCATAGAAAACAAGAGGTCATTAACCAAAACAGAACATACCAAGTACACAAGAGGTTTTCTCAGGAGTTACATGCATTACCGATGCATTCCAAGTGAGTATCCATAAGTAGCAATGAGAGATATGATGAAGGCATAAATTATGAAGTCATAAGTTTGCTTTTACGAGTTCAAGGAGTTTTTATTAGTATGAGGGGAAAAACAATGTTTATGGTCTAAACCCCAAATAGGTTCACTAGACGAGAGAGTTCCCAAAAACTAATACCTCCAAAATGATATCCTCAACCAAACAACCAAGATGACAAGAGGGGGGGGGGGGGGGGGTTACCCCATAGAGACCACACTTCTTCACCAAGAGGACATCAAAATATCAAGGGGGCAGCCAAAATGATTTACCCAATACACAACCTCCAAGCATAAAGTCCAAAAGAACCTGAATGCATCCATATTTGTCTAAACATAAACTCGATACCGAAAGCTTATAGTGTGGTATACCTCAAAAAAACCGAGAGAATAAGACAAAGGGGTCCTCGAGACCATAATAAACACATTTCTTTAAGCATCATGCATAGCTACCGTAGACTGGATATTTATTTTTTGCGTCAATGCATAGTTACCCAATAAACTCAACACAATGATTAAACGCATAGTTATTTTTTGCTTTTGTGTTGGGTTTGTCTTCTTGCTTGTTGAATGTCTTCTTATCTTCAAGGGCATCTCTGATTTATATAAGGATGAAACTCATTCAAATTTTAATTAGTTAACAATCAGGATATGGAGACTGATTCCTCTTAATTCTGTTCAGATTTATTGAGAAATATGGCACTCATGTTATCACTGGGGTAGAGATGGGGGGAAAAGATGTGATTTATGTTAAGCAACAACATACTTCAAACCTTCAAACAACAGATGTGCAGAAACTGTTAAAGAGGATAGCAGATGAAAGATTCTCAGATGTCAAGGGCTTGTTTCGTTTGGACTCTGAGGAAACCTCTCAAAGAGACAAGGTATGAATTCTTTCATTCTAGGGCCTAAACTTGGAAGCAAAGAATAATGATATGAAATGCAAAGTGACAATCTAAAAATGGTAAACAATTGGCATATAAAAAGTAGAGTGTTTTTTGAAAGTATTCAAGGGAACAGGAAATGGAACTTAGGAGATTCAACTACAGACTAAAATAATATAATTTTCCTTGAATATGGAATTTTTGAAGTGGTACCCGTGTATATGGGATTTTTGAAGTGGCACCTTGATTCTTTCTGTTTAGCTTAGTTTATTTTTTAAAGTGAAATAATATAACTTGTATTTTTTTTTTGGTGGGTAAAGAGAATTTATCTATTATGTCGTCTGTTTTAGGAACATAGAGCGATTATAGTTGCCTTCAAGATATGTTTTTTTGACAATTACATTATTAAGGTTCAAATTTCTGGCTGATATTTCTTGTCACGAACAAAAATGCTTTTATCATAACAGAGCCTGCTAACACAACTCATTATTCACGGGGAGTTTTTTTATCGTGCATTTTCATTTCCATGGTGACTTGATGCTATGTAATCCTGAACAGTAAGAAGGAAAGTTGTTTACATGACACAAAAACCTTATATATGTTGCAGAGTGTTTTTGCCTATTTATCCATGGAAGGTTAGATTCTTTTTGTGAAGAAATCAAATTACATTTTGCATGCAGAGTGATTACCATCTGTTCTGATTACTCATGCAATTAGTTAGCTTGGTTGAATTTTCAGTTGTGATTGAATTTATATCTTTTAAGCTGTTGTGTAAAGACGTTCTAGGGCTAAGGATTGACGTATCATACAATAATTAATGATTTAATTTCAATCTTTGTGGTTAAATTACAAGTCTATAATGATTATTTCAGTTTATTGTAGCATGTTAGCTAGGCTAATTTAGAGGTAATTTGTCATTGTGTTACGGATTGGTCATCGTTTTTCCTTGTGTAGCATTACCATGCTTGGGTATGGATTGATGGGCACGTAATACAATTATCCTGGGTTTAACACCTTTTGTCAGCCTAAAAATCTATATTTATTACTTAGTTGTGATGAGTTAGCTTGGCTATTTTATAGACAGTTCATCATTGTGTTTAGGATTGACCCTTGTTGAACTTGAATAATTTACTCAACATGAATGGTTGTAGGATTAGCACGGATACACACACACTCGAGTGGCGAGGAAATGTAAGGGTTTCAAATTTCAATCATTCATTCAACATTGTCATATGTGAGAATTATGTCTTTTGGTTCATGCTATGTGGCTCACTCAAACTTCCCATAAAGTTATTGTTCAAATAGTTAGCATCATCTCATTACAACATTTTGATTGTTTAAAGTGGGATTTAAAGTTAACTTTAAGTCACAGAACAAGAAAATTTTAAATTCAAATTTCATCTATTAAGTTGCATCAAAGTTGGACAAGTGTCTTTAATTCGTCACTAAGTTCATCTCTATATTACATGAAATACAAAGGCACCCTAATGGCACCTGAGGGACATCCCATAAAGTCACTTTAGTGACAAACCCTAAAGTGGTGTTAGGGCCGTCCGTAAGTGAAGTTAGGCCCTGTCACTAAAGTTGACTTCAAATCTGTCACTAAGTTGATTTTAAGTGTGACATTGGGTTCGACTTTAGGTGGTTGACTTAAAATACAACTTTAGTTTGACTTTAAGTTTTGAAATTATATTTAAAAAATTTAAATAGTAGTTTTTAGTTACTTAAAGTTATTAATATTTTTTTGGAAAAGGGTATAAGTGGGGTTTTTGAAAGGACCTGCATCCTTGTACGAGAAGCCCATAGGCATCGAAGGACAAAGGCCACAAAGGTGCAGACAAGAATGACAAGAAACACGAAGAGAACAAAAAAGAAAGGCAACAACACCCACAACTGCGCCAACAAACATATTACATTAGAGGATCCCGAACATGGGATTTCAATCTCATTTTAGGGAGAGAAATTCCTTTCTTTTTTCTATTAACGACTGTCCAATCATCACTCCTATTAGGATCCGAATTTTCATTTGAATGAGTTGGAAGTCAAACATTAGAGGACTTCAATATTCCAACATTTGACTCCTTCAAGAATATGTTATTAGATCCATCATAATCCACCCCTGAAGGGAGTGTCACCACTTGTTCTACCTTTCCGACCCAACCATTGCAGGGGGGAAATGTGAGTCTCAATTGGTAGCTGAATTTTATTTTCATTCAAAATCATGTTCTGCATGAACCTCCACTGAAGAGGAATCTGGTTAATCCCCAACAACCAACAAGCTGGGATGGGAATCCTTCCACCAAGAAACGTTTTCCTTAAATTTCTGCTGCACTTTTTGACATTTTGTAGCAAGATGCCCTAAACCAAAACATTTCTTGCATCTGAAAGGCAAGCCTTCATAGTCGAGAGGTTGTGACCAAACCCTATCCAAAAATTTGAGATCAATGGAAGCATGTTGATCAAGAGAGGTATCCAGATCCACTAAGATTCACGCATAGGTAGTGTGAGTGTGTTGGCTAGATTTTCTGCACAGCTAAAAACCTAGGCAATCATTAGATAAATGTCCCTCATTTACTGGTGAGGCTACCGATAAATGAGGGAGATTTATCTCATGACTGCGTAGGTTTTTAGCTGTGCAGAAAATCTCACCAACAGTTTTTGGCGACTCCGCTGGGGAACAACATAAATTAGTAGACTAGAGCTTTTTCTTACCAGTTCCCTTTTATATTATAAGCTCAACCTGGTAGAACGTCCATTCGCGCGGTCTAGCAGAGCTCAAGGAAGGACTGATCATTTTTATAGATTGCAAGAGCAATTAAATTTCAATCATCCTCAAGTTATAAGCCGCAGATCCAGTCTTTCACCAAGAAGAGTGCAAACTCCTCCAAATCCGGATCGTGTCCAGCACAATCCAACTATTGGGATTATTCACCAAGTCTATTCTTGAAGAAGACGTGCTCCTTTCATGATGCAGAATCAACCACTTGCCCCTACAACACCTGTTCCATGGGGTGCAACCTTTAGACCTCTAAATTTGACTCCTATGCATGATCTACCTGAAGGGATGAGAAAGAATTTTCCAAAATTCTTTGGAGACGGAAAGTAGAATCCAAATAATCATTTGGTGGTGTTTTTTATATCCTGTGGAGTGCTTGCCGTAGAACATGAAGATGTGTTTGTTTTGCTTTTCATAGAGACTCTGCACGACTTGGCTGGAGAATGGTTCTACCGGCTAGCTCCTGACACCATAACCAACTGGGCTACTATGAGAGATGCATTCTTAAAAAGGTTCAAGGCAGCTGAAGATTTCAGTACATTGATAACTCAATTGACTCAGTTGAAGAAAGAGCCACAAGAGCACATGCGGGATTTATTGCAAAATTCCAAAGATTACTTTACAAAATTTTGGCTTCTGTTTCTTTGAATGATGAGAATCAAAAGGTATTCTTCATCAATGCATTACTTCCTGAAGTGAGTTATCAACTGCGAAGAGCATGTCCTGCTGACTTGTTAGCAACCCAAAACATGGCGGTTGAAATTGAAGACGACCTCATCATGGCTGGAAAGATAAAAAAGCAGTAGTTCTAGAGCTGAAAGTTCATCCTCTGCTAATACTTCCGTTTCACTATTGTAAAAGTTAGCAAATGAGATGTTGCAGATGAAGAAACAAATGGCTCAAATGGCTCAAGAAAAAAACACTCCCCTTGCTTGGAATTTCAACAACTGGAACTGCATTGTTGGTTCCCAAAGATTAGCAATTAAAGCTGCTCCTAGAAACAACGTGTAGATGAATGAAGAAGACCAGGAAGCTGTTACTGATCAGCTCGAGAATGATGATTTTGTAGGTCTTGTTGGCGACTCCAACATTAATTAGCTAAATTACAAATTTGAACATGACTATGAAGAGTTTCTTGAAGACGATCATGATCATACATATGTAGTATTTGCAAGATCACAAACTCGCCAAGCTGAGGCATTAGCTGATGAACAAAGAAGGGGAAACCCTTTACCTTCTTCCTTAGCTCTCAGAGATAAGAATGTGAGTTCTTCATCTCAACCACAAAAGCAACTCAGGTATTTGAATCTATTCCTTGTTTTGACATTATTGATCATATCAAGAAAACCAGAGTTCAAATGTCAGAAGCTGAATACATGAGAGCCTTTCCTGAGCAGCTAAATAGGCTAGTTAAGTATGTGCAATCACCAGGACAATCCAATGCATCAAAAGGTCTTTTGCCTAAGCCTAAGGATACGCCTCAAAACAACGTTGTAGTTGTTAACACCCCAACATCTTCTGAAAGAGTAGATCCATTCTATGTTTCCGTATTGCTTAATGGTTTCAAGTTAAGCAACTGCATTTTAGATTCAGGTGCTTCTGACAATGTCATGGCAGTTAAAGTTGCAGATGCTCTTGGGATTACCTTGACGAAGACCATAGGAAGGTGCTACTCAATGGAGAGACAAGTCCCTTTAATTGGACAAATCAAAGACGCACAAGCTATTATGGTAGCTTTTCCTGACAAAAGATTAAAGATGATAACCTTAGTTACAAATATTCCTGTCTCCTATTGGATGTTGCTAAGCAGAAACTTCTGCAAAGAGCTGGGAGGGGAAGTAAAGATGGATTGGGCCTGTGCCCATATTCCTATCAAAGGAATAAGTCTAGAAACTGGAGCCAGAAAAGAAGTCCAAGTACAATGTTACAAAATTTGAAGATCCTAGATCTCAGATTTTTTTCAGGGGTCTAACCACGGTGTATACTTCTTAGAAATGGATAAAGAAGTTCCAGAGCCTGAACTTCAACCAGAACCAAAGCCAACACATGAAGAGGAAAAAGTTTGGACTGCTGGAGTTTAAAGGCAGCTGTTGTTCTTTTAGATCAGGAGCCAACATTTTATTAATATCTCCAGATCATGAGATATTTCCATACTCCCACAAGCTGATGTTCGAGAACACCAACAACAGGCTGAGTATGAAGCATTGCTGCTAGGAATGGAACAAGGCTAGAAAGAAAGGAGTAAAACTCCTCAAAGCCCAAGGAGATGCTGAACTTCTAGTAAAGCAAGTTCAAGGGCAAAAACAAGTCAAAAGAGATAAGCTGAAGCATTACAGAGATAGAGTGCTTTCTGCCACACTCGATTTTGCAGCCTTCTCTATTGACTTCATTCCAATAAATCAGAATTCCAAGGCATGACTCTTTGGCAGTCACAACTGCACTATTAAATCTGAATAAACCACCGTCCATATTCAGACAAGGAAACTATAAAGTGGAGATGGTCTACCGCCCCAAAGTCCCTGATAATGTTGAAAAGTGGCAGACTTTCAATGATGGAAAACAAAAATCTGCATGTCTAGAACAAGACAACTTTGACAGGTTGTATGTTGAAGGGAGTAAATCACCACCACGACAAACAATCACAGATGAAACTGATCCAGATTATGATGACAATAGTGGAGTAATCCAATTGAAGGTAACAAAATCCCCAAGGGTTTAGTTTCCTTAGTGGAGAGTTTCAACAAGCATGATCAGTACCTGAAGAAGAACAAAGAATATGGTGATAGTTCTTCCTCATGAATGTAGCCGGTAAATCTAGGTACGAAGGAAGTTGATGAATACTTACCCACCACAGAGAGAAGAAATGATGAGCCACCTGAAGATGAAGTTGATGAAGACTTGCCCAAGGTATTCGACAAGAAGGCCAGAGAAAGGAAATTTGATTATCAGAGACTGGGTACTCTTGTGGGACAAGAGGCACAAACCGAAGGGCATGCACGACAAATCAGATTCACTCTGGAAAGGGCCCTTCGTGATCAAGAGAACTGTCGGAATGGATAGCTTCATCCTTGCCTACTAGGATGGAATTGAGTTACCACTGCCTTTCAACGGGTAACATCTGAGGTTATTCAGGAACTGAGACATAGGATAAAACCTGTTTGTATATAAATAAAACTTCTGTTGTTTTCTTTTCTTTTCTTTTTGTTTTGTTTTGTTTTTGTGGCCTGACCC
Organism: Taxus chinensis; assembly: GCA_019776745.2. Lineage (NCBI taxonomy): Eukaryota > Viridiplantae > Streptophyta > Pinopsida > Cupressales > Taxaceae > Taxus > Taxus chinensis. The sequence goes on from CM034146.1 coordinate 655,456,549, forward strand.
TGAACCCAATAGACAAGACACAAAACCAGAGATGTTGGGATCTCATCTTCACTTCTTTCATTTTGGTAGAAATAAAGATGTCCACAGATGGAGCCTGACTGGTGTCCCCGAGATTTCACCCTAAAATTTGGGACTACCCCTTTTAAATTTTTTTGTTCTTTTTAAGTAACGGGTCGTTTTTTTTTTTTTTGTCTGCAGTTGTCTGCATTGCTCTAAGGTATCCCCAGAGAATCAGATAAGCCAAATTCAACAAATACCCACATGCTAAAACTCACTCTATCCCTTCGTGCCAGGTTTTGTCTGAAAACGTTTTATTTATTTATTTATTAAATAAATAAAGTTCTTTTAAAATAGTTTGTGTTGAAGTTAAACCCCATCGTGGATTTCCATGCCAGTATTACTTTCATCTCTGAATGGAGCATTCGCGCAGGGATGAGTTTTTATAGTTTAGTTAATTGGCAAGTTATTTTCGAGCAATTGTCTGTGACTTCTGGCAGGTTTTTTTTTTATTTATTTATTTCTTTTTGTCTGTGTTTTGGTTTTTCTCCGTGTTTTCGTCTGGTAATTCCCCTTGATCTGTTCATTCAGATTCTGCATAACTATCCAAGTTTTTAATTGCTGGAGTTTTTAGAAGTCATCCATGGCCTCAGACAAAGGTTGCTTGATTCAAAAATGTCAATAATGGATTTTATGAAAATAAGAAAATACTGCCACCAATGTGTAGAGCTCGAGAAAGTATGCACTTTTAGAAAAAACAACACCTAAATGCGGAGCCACGAAGTTGAATGGCACTTGCAAGTTTTTGCTTGCAAATCTTCCCGGACCCTTTCCAAAAATGGAAAATTTTATTCTATGCTTGTGTTTTCTTGATCGAAAATCCAAAAATGGAAAGAAATGTTTTCATGCCACTCGCATTTTTCAGAGCTTCCCTTCAACTTGAATTTCCACGCAAAAATAAGTCAATTCACTTTAGTGAAAAACGTAAAATTTCAGCTTTAGGACGGAGTTTAACATTTTCATTTAAGTGAAAAACGTAAAAAAGGAGCTTCCCGACAGGTTGAAGTTTAACGCTGCCCTTCATGTTTTTCACACAATATTAATTCACTTAAGTGAAAAACGTAAAATGGAGCTGCCCAACAGGACGGAGTTTAACGTTTTCATTTAAGTGAAAAACGTAAAAAAGGAGCTTCCCGGCAGGTTGAAGTTTCAACTTCCCTTCCTTCATGTTTTTCACGCAATATGAGTTAGTTCACTTAAGTGAAAAATGTAAAATTGGAGCTGCCCAGCAGGACGGAGTTTAACGTTTTCATTTAAGTGAAAAACATAAAAAAGGAGCTTCCCGGAAGGTTGAAGTTTAACGCTGCCCTTCCTTCATGTTTTTCATGCAAGCATTAGCTAATTCACTCAACCAAGTCACACTTTTGAAGCTGCCTGACAGGATGGGGTTTAGCGTTTTCACTTAAGTGAAAAACGTAAAACAAGGAGCTGCCTAACGGGGTTGTAATTTAATGTTTCTTGCCTTCAAATATTTCAGGCAAGCATTAGCTCAAAAAGTGCGACCCATGTTAGCATGACTTCATGTTTAAAAGTAAGCTTTTATTTTTTTAGCAAATTATGGCGCCCAAAGAAGGAGAAAAAGCACAACTTATTATTGGAAATTGCTAAAAATAAGAAGAAGCAATTGGTAAAATTAGCATGCAAGTTGCCTATATAAGAAGTGGATGCCATAAGTGAAGGGCAATTAATTCTTTTGTGTGGAGCATGCTGCCCTGGAAGATTTTGGCACCAAAGGGAGAAGTTGTGAGCATTAAAAATATTTTTAATTGTCTGGGAAGCATCCAAGTTTTGTGCCTAAGGTTGGAAAGGCTTTCTTTTTATTATTTTGGCTATCTGCATGGTTGATGTGAGTGCATAGGTGAATAAAATAATATTTTTAGCTTGCTTGGCATGCAAGCAAAGTCTAAAAATAGAGGCACTCAAGCTTTATAATCAGATTTCGGTGAAAGAAATTAGATATTCATGCCATGGATTGCATGTTTGTCTGAATTATTTGCAGGAACATTTCACTGGTGCACATATTTGAGAAGAACTACAAAAGCTTCAGGGGAAAAAGCTTTGGAAAAAGGCTAATTATAGTAAGAGAGGAAGACAGGTCAGAGGCAACACCCGCAAGCAAATCACAATCAGCTAATTCCAGATCCAGTTTGGTGAGAATCAAAGGCAAAGAGTCAACAGACATATGAGAGAAAAGCATCTCAGATTCAAGGCAGAGATATCATTCATCATTCATGAGTAGATGGAAGCAGACGATACAATGCATGTTGGATCAACATGCAAAGTATGGAAGAAGAACAAGACTGGAGAGTGTTGCAGCTGGAATAACTTCTTTTCTTTTTTTCTTTCTCTTATTTTCTCTGACAAAGCAATTGAGTAATCAATTAAAATTGTAAAACTTAGGTAATTGGCTTTAAAAGCCGTTACTTCAAGTTACTGGAAGAAGTCAATTACTTGGAAATAGGTGGCAGACATGCAAAATAGAAGGTTCTATTTTCAGTTATAAATCATGCATGTCATGCAAAGAGAAATTCTAGGAGGAAGGATTGCCAACTGCTTCCCTTTTCATAGCTTCCACATGTGGCAATTCATTGAAAACTTCCTATTTGTAATTTGTCCCTCTATGCACTATAAATAGAGGAAGAGCCTACGGGTTAAAGGATCACAATTTGTTCTATCAGCATTCTTGAGTTCCAGACTTTGTGCTGTAATCCCTTGATGTCATTTCTGTGAAAGATGGGGAATTGAATAAAGGTGGATTTCCGGAGAACTTTGTGTCCACGGTGCTTTTGCTTCTTACTTCTGTGTTAATCTTTAGATAAACTGTGTTATCTGAGATTTAGATTAGAAGCTTTTCCTTTCCTTTACTTCTGATATTGTGAGATCTACTTGTTTATTTAATCTATGTGTATGAGACTAACTCTGTAAACTATTGGTTGAATTACATATCTTCCTTTCTTCTTTCCCAAATTCCATTATTTCCCCCTTCTAAAAATATTTCATAAACAATTGCTTACTTGTTGCAGAATTGCTAAGCTATGGTTCATGAGCTTTGTAATTAAAGTAAAACCCCCTAGCAAATAGTTATTAGGATTTATACTTACTAGATTGATAAACATCTTACACGGGAGCCTCACCGGTAAATGAGGGAGATTTATCTCATGACTGCCTAGGTTTTTAGCTGTGCAAAAAATGATGGATAAAAACTTGCCCAAAACATTGCCAATATCAATCAAACCCTTCTCCCCCTAAAACTGCAACGGGAGATGACGTTAACGAACCTAGACAAGCTTGACGTTGAAAGCAGTGGGAAAAGGATTAAAGGTCGAAAACCATGGTTTCATTAGCAAGTGATGATTTTGTAGTTCCCAAAGCTTGGAGAGGATAATATCCCTATCTTCAACAAAATTGAAAACCACAATAAAAGACCCCCTTGCACAGGGGTAATTGCCAACGTTACCAGACATGAGAGTTCGCTAGTTCGAAGAAATCCACGCGTGGAGAAGCGGTAGTCCAGGCCAGAGGCTGTTGAAGCGATAGATCAATCCCTGGTTGGAGAAAAAATCCTCTGGACTCTAACACACTGGCTCCCCAAAGGAGAACAGAGGAAGAGGATTTGGCCACAAAGAGAGGTTTAGAAGACACAAGTAGAAGCCGCAGCAAGCAAGAAAAAGCGCTTTGTAAAGGCAGAATGATCCTCGGCCAAACCCACCTTCCCAACAACTGGATCCAAATCCGGAGCAGAAGGAAACAAAGGGCATACAAACCCATCCCAACTATTCATGAGGCCAAAAGCCACACCACCAGATTGCGCGGCTAAAGAGCCAAAGTCGCCACTCGAAGGATCGCCATCGCCGAGTTTAGCAGAAGACTTGGATAGGTTTCGCGAAGAAGAGCCATGGTTAGGGTTCACGGAGAGAGCCATAACCTCAAGCATAATTACACTGAATTAAAACTTTGGATGGTAAACACTTTTATTATATTAGAGCTATGAACTTTCTCTAAGTGGGACATGGGGGGTGGACTTGAGTCCTTAATGTTCGCCAAGTGATCCACATTCGGAGCGCCCCGCCATGTTCTGGTTGGTATGGAGAAGTTCAACCCCTAGCTCAAGGTGTCCCTCATGGCTACTTATTGAAAGCATCCAATGAACTCAATGGGAATGGAACTTGGGTTGATGATTACAAACTACTTGTAACTCACCAATAGCCCAAGACGTTGAGTTTTTTTAAACTTATTTAATAGTATTAACTATCAAATAACACTATTTTATTATAATTATAATTATAATTATAATTATCATACACACACATATATAATTATAATATTAATGTTAGACGTGACACTATACATAATATGTAAAAACTGTGAATTATAATATGACATTATACATAAAAATGAATAATACTTGATTATGCAGTAAATTGAATGCAACAGCTAAATACAAAATTGAATAACATAAGTATTTAACTACACAAGGATAAATTAAACATGGTAATAAAGTGAAAGTCACAATAAGATAATCATAAAAATAGTGATAACGCCTAGTCATTATTGATCCCAAACAATATGATCATTTGGATCATTAGGGTCATCTACATCATACCACCCCTCACTGGCTTCTTCCCAATCATTAACACCCACACTGGTATCTCCCCAACCATCAACACCCCTAGTTGCAACATCCCCACCTCTTGAAGTCGGTTGGGTCCCACACACATCCTGCAAAGAAGCAGGACCTTAGTAGTGCATATCATGACCATATGGAATGTGGATTGCTCGTGAATGACTGAACTCCATCCCTGATGTCCGTTAGCTCCTCTATAGCTTGTGGCCCATTTTCTATCCTCAGGCACGGTCCATCCTCATCTCGTGGCTCGTTTCTATAGCTTGTGGCTCGTTTTCTATCCTCAGTTACAGTTTCTAACCTCAGACACGATTTCTAATCTCATACACGATTTCCTGCGTTTCGTGGCTTCCTTCTGTCGCGATTCGTGGTCTCAAGGGTTTTACTGGTTTGTTTTGTATTCTGCCTAGTTCGTGGCTGTTTGTGCCCTCGTTTCTAGGACTTGGAGATTGTTTTCATGGGCTGTCTTTTCCTGCAACGATTTTTGTGGCTTTCTTGCAATGATTTTCTGTATCTTATGGCTCTTAATGTCACGCTTTTCAGAGATTCGTGTAGTTATTGCATGTGTCGTGCCTTCTCTTAACAGTCGATATCATGGCTTATTTCTGTAGCTCGTGGCTCGTTTTCTATCCTGCATCCACCATCGAGCTCCCTTCCTGTATCCACTGTCGAGCTCCCTCTGCCTGTATTGTGTTTCCCTCCCACTTGTGTCGAGCTCCCTGCCTGTGTTGTGCCTTCCCTCCAACCTGTGTTGTGCCTCCTTCCAATGTGATCAGCTGACTTATCAAATGGTGATGGACTTATAATACGCAAGCTTGCTCCATTGAAAATAACATGTATCATTCTGTGCTCTGTGAATGAATCATGGCTCTTTGTTGATCACAATTAAGAAGTCTGTGCTTTGTGGTTCTCTGTGAATGAATCGTGACTCTCTGTGGACCCTTGGTTGATAAACGTCAGCTCATTTTTGTCATTTTAGTATGCTCTTTGATTCGCCGCTCAACCTCTCCCCTCTTTAGGTTGTTTATCCTAGTGATTTGGCTACAATCATGACCCCAATAACTCCTATTGGCAGCGGCACAATCAGGAATCCCCTGGGTAACACCTCTAGCAGTACAACGGACATTCTATTGGAACTTCTCAATTGAATCCAGAAAGTTGAAAATGTCAATCAGTAACTCCAAATTGAAATCTTTACACTTATTGGCAGGTCGCGGATGTTGAGTTTGAGAATGCCATCTTGAGAGAAAAATTAGCCAACAACACGGATAATACTAGCTCCCCTAATGATGCCCTACATGCAGAAATTGTTGACCTCCGGTCCCAACAGGAGGAAATCAAAAATAACCAAGCTTCCTTAAAACTGGAAATGGAATCATGGACTAAGGTTGTTAGTGGGAAAGGCAACGTTCCCGCTCCTTTGGCTGCGGTTGAGGCCGTTATGCAGGCTAAGTTAATTGAGGAACGTACTAGGCGTGACAGGGAATTAAACCTCAAAGTGAGGGGTATCCCACCCCTCACGCCGACACAGGACTCACTGACGGTTGGTAACTCCTTTATCACTGGTACTTTGGGGTGATTTCTGGTTGGCTATGATTCCACACTTTTCATCCCTTTTAAGACAACTTTTGATAGGCTGCGAGCTCTCAGGGCTAAGAGGTTATGTTTTCACACCTAGACAAGGTCTTCCTTGATGAAGACATCACCAAGAGCACAAGTTAGGGAGCTCAAACGCTCTAGGGAGCAAATTATGGCAGCAATGTAAGGATAGTAAATGGGTGGTTATCAGGAATCTCCATGATGTTATAAGAGACTATCCTCCTCCTGGTTGGATAAGAGCCCCAGTCAAGGGGCTCCTTGATAGATGACGGGCCAAGTGGGAGAGGAGTCAGGCTAGAGGCTTATCTATCCGTTGCTGGAATGGGAATGGTTCCCTTTGGAATGTTCCCCTGGCCTTATGTTAGATACTCTCGTGGCTGCCGACATTTTCTTCATCATGAAGACACACGAGGGCTCGGTTCGTCCTCTCGCCAGGTATAAGTTATGGCTTTCCTTTGTTATTAGCTTGCAGACAAGAGACTCGGGGTTTGGGTGGTGTTAGAGGCTCTGGTGGGGTTGCCTGTTTTTATAGGGACTCCCTCCAGAATAGGTAATCCTCGACTGGTCGGATTTCTGATGGGTCTGGTAGGTACATGTGGATTCTATATTAGTGGGGCTGCTCAATTCTCTAGGGATTTCTATATAGCAGTTTGTTACTTTCCTCTGGCTGCTTCCCTTTATGCCATCCACAATGGCCCAGATGGTGATCCTTGCTTTGACTTATATGACAATATTAGCTAGTACTCTGTCGCAAGGGAGGTTATCATTTTAGGTGATTTTAATGCCCGTACCAGACACTTACAGGTCCCTCTCCATGACAGATCAGAGGATACGTTCTGCACACATAGGATTGACCTTGTGTCTGGCCTTTGGTCTGTATAGGTTCTTCTGAGGATACAGATGGCCCTTTCACAACTTATGGACGGTTCCTCCTCAGGAGCTCGGGGAGTCACAGGGGATGGTGATCTTTAACGGGATTGAGCACTTCCCAGATTCACCTTTCTTCACATGTCGTTGCCATGGCGGGGACACTAGTGTGGTGGACTATGTCCTTACTAGCCCGGATATCTCACCCTCCTTTCAGTTTGATAAAGGGGATTACGGATCTTACTCATCCCACATCCGCGACCTTCTCCCCTTTGAGCCCCATTTCTCTATACTCTGCCTAGTGCGGAGGCCAAGTACACATACCAGCCTTTCCTCTGTAATGTGGGAGGATGCCCTGAGATCCTTTCCTAGTCTCCACCTCCCATCCCTCGGCCACTAGTACTACTAAACCTTTGCCCCATGAACCAATGGTTTGATGTAGAGTGCAAATCCCTTTATCGTAGCCTTCGCCAGGCTTTTACCCATGCCCTCCCCTCCTTCCCCACTCTTAAGGTTACTTATTGGTGCCTTCTCCGCCCTAAGAATCGATCCTTCATTTCCCACCGCAGATATATGCTTTCCACCTCCCTTAGGACTAACCCTCGGTCTTTTTGGCGTACTATCTTTCCCCGCTACTCCCCCTCCTCACCCACGGCGATCGATCCTATCTCCATATTTTCCCACACCTCTACCCTTTACGATGTTCCAGGGCAGCAGTCTCTCTAGATTGGCATCCTGCCGCTTAGCAATACCTTCACTCACCGTAATATTGAAGAGGCAATAAGGATTTTGAACTGTAGCAAGGCAGCTGATGTGGAAGGTTTGCAGTCCGAGTTCTTCAAGCAGGGTTTTGAGGTCTTTGGTAACTATTTGATAGATCTTTTTCAATTAGGTGGTTAGCATGGGCTTCCCTCCTACTTTGTCTCATCATATCATTCACCCGATTCACAAAGTTTGGTCCATTTCTAATCCGAACAACTACAAGACTATCATGGTGGGCCATTCTTTCTCTAAACTCTATGCTACAGTTCTCCACAGGTTGTTGTCCGAGTTTTTGGAGTAGAAGCAGCTTAGAGCCAGTGGTTAGGCTGGTTTTCGCTCTGGTTACCACACCATCGACCACATCTTCACCCTTCGGGCTATTATTGAGGAGGCCCGTCACCGCTCTTCGAAAGTTTATTGTTGTTTTGTAGACTTTCGAAAAGCTTTTGACTCCGTACCTCGCATGGCCCTCTTCCAGCGGCTCCTAGACATTGGTATTTCTTAGATTCTTATTATCGCCATCATGCGCCTTTATGAGTCCGTCCTTGGTTGTCGTACTACTCACAGATTGTTTGATTTCATCAGGAGCACCATTGGGGTTAAATAGGGGTGCCCCCTGTCTCCTACCCTCTTTGGCATTTACATTGATGAGCTGGAATCTTTTCTTCGAGATCACATTCAGGAAGGGGATGGTTGCCTTCTTCACCACGTCTTGATTTCCATTCTCCTATTTGCCGATGATATTGTTTTACTCGCTTCTTCTGTTGAGGGGCTCTAGAGACAACGTGATGCACTTGCTTTATTTTGTGATCTTCGGCATTTGATGGTCAATCTTGGTAAGACCAAGGTCATGGTCTTCAATGGGTTGAAGACATCACACCTCCATTTCTTCTTCAAGGGGCAAGAGATTGAAATCACTAATACATACACCTATCTGGGAGTCCAGTTCTCATGGCCTAGATTTAGTATGAGGCATACTCTTCAACCGAGGGTGAATAAAGGGTATGTGTCTCTTACCATTCTTAAGAGACAGTGCTTTCGGCACCACTTTCAGGACATCTCCTCCAAGATGTTTCTTATGAACTCCCTCATCCGCCTCTCTGTTCTCTATGGGTTTGTTGTCTGGGGGCCGTCTCTTTTAGACACAGATTGGGGTTCTGTTGAGAGGATTCAGACTCTCCTCCTTTGCCGCTTCATCAGATGCAAGCAGACGGTCCCCCAGCATATTATTTTGGCAGAGTTCAGAGCTCGGCCTTTCCGTCTGGAGACTATGTTTGGCATATCAACCTTTCTTCACAGTATCAAGAGGTTTGGTGATCTCTCCGATGAGTGGGATAGGTATCCATATCTCGCTTATTGTTCCTCTGTGGGTATTGCCCAGGGTATGGGTTGTTGTTGGTTTTCTGAGATTTCGGCCCTGTTGGGTTCAGTTGGTATCGAGATTGATCGTCTCCCCCCTTTCTAGTATTCCTTGAATGCTCCTATTCATGTCTTGCCCACCAAGCAAGTGTTGAACATGTCCATCCAGGATGATATTTACATGAGCTTCATTCAGAATACTTGGGTGAACCCTCCTGGGGGTTATCGCCCTAAGATGTCCTTCTAGACAGAGCACTTTCTTGAGATCAGAGATGGACTCATCATCCGCCCTCAATACACCTTTCGTCATTGGCTGCATACCCTCCGCATACCTTTGGGCCAGTTTTGAGTCGGCTCCCACAGACTTCGGTGTGAGACTGATCACCACATTGATCGGGATGGCAGACTTTGTAGGTTTTGTAGCCTTCAGGAGGTGGAGACCGAGACTCATTTCATCTTCCGTTGCCCCATATACGATGAGATCACATGACGATTTCATTGCATCTTTAGAGGGGTTTAGATTCTCCTGGTTTTCTTTAGATATATTGACCAGCAGTGTCTCTGCCCTCTACATCCTTGAGTCTCTGCTGCTTCGGGACCAAACTCTTCATCCCCCTTAGAGAGTCCTTCCTACGAGATGAATTACAACCTTCTTTCCGGTTTTACCCATAGGTGGAGGAACTAAACGACAGAGCCTTTCTGACCCAGATACAATGCATAGATCAGTTCGTCCCCGGTTGGACTTTCACATTTCCCCCAATCACCACTAATAGAATCGGAAGCACACTCGTACTAGAGGGCAGCCTAGCTCCATTTGTTCCCCTGGCCGTCGTTTCAGTCTCAGATCAAAGCAGGGGAGGACGCTTTCGCCCCCCTCTTCGGGTTGCCAATCCATCTAGAGCTTCTTTTTGTCGGCCTCGAATGTTAGGAGGGATGTGGCTACCATTCCTGAGTAGATCTCTGGTCCTCGTTTGCCCCCTCCTTCATTCCCTTCTTGCTTCTCCCGTCTTTCTCCCCCGCTTGCTCCATTGCCCCCGCCTGTGGGGGTTTTGGCTTCGGGTTTCCTTTCTGTTTTGTCTCTTTCCTTTCTTCTTTTCTGGGAACTCGTTTTGAGTTGTCCCCAATCGCACTTTGTATATTGTTTTGGGCTGCAGTCCCATTGACCTACTTCTGTGGTCATTTGTTGGACATTAATATATTTATCTTATCTTATCTTATCTTTCAATTTGATTATGATGAATATGGTGCTTCCTCTGTGTAAAACAAAATAGAATAACTATTAAAAATCTCATAAAATAAATTTGTGAAACACACAACAATAGACTATATATTCTATGAGTAAACTGCAAATATATATTTTAGAATCAATTTAGACAATGTACTTTTTTTGGTTGGTATCCATTCACTGCCATTTTCTTCTATATAGAAACATATCTGCAAGTATGGATGTGCTCCTTGTGGCAAGGTTGGAGTGAATCCTCACAATCCTCCCCATGCTAGAAAATGCAAATATTAAATAATTAATGATATTCTAATTGAAAAAAATTGTGACTATAACATTTATTAGTGAACATTAATTAGAAGTATCATGCGAGCGCATGCTCCTTCAAAGCCCATGGGTCCCGTGGGACTAGTGACTTCTTCCGCTACTGAATTTGGGCTTGTACAACTAGCTTCTTCCAGCTTACTTCACTGTAAAGGTCATGATTGTTTCTGTCATGCTCCTTTTTAGAGACTGGTGGAATTAAAGACCTTAACCCATTCTTCCTTCTCATGGGTTTAAGGAAAGAAACAAGGGGAAGACTTGGATGACATTTTAATATTTTATATATAGATATTTTTATTATTATCATGTATTCCTATTGGGAAGCCAAGCCCTCCAATAGAAGAGCTCATTTAATTAGAGTATAAAGTATTTTGAGCATGTAGGTTCCAAATACAAATTAGATAATTAAAATGTACTTATTATAAGGTTGGCTATAAGTTATGACGTGGCACCCCTTATGTTATAAAAGAAGGATACTTGGCCATTATGTGATATGTTGAATCTTATTATTTATTTTGGGTGATGGTTGTACCTTTCCTCTCTCTCATCAAGGACAAAAACCCTTGATAGTGGAACTTGTCTTAGGGACAAAAACCCTTAAGCAAGGATATTTGGAATCATTGATTATCTCAAGGAATTTGGAGCTGATATCTTTCTATCTAGCCCTAGGCGACTTGTATCATGAGCATGTTGGATATGTTTTGATGGATGTATGGTATGATTTCTTGCATGGATGGACTTATACTAATTATTAAAGGTGAAAGCAATCTTTTCCTTGCATGTTTGAGCCACTAATTCATTATTTCCAAGAGGGGTGAATCGCTTATAGGTCAGATTTGTCATGTTTGAGTGGATGTTTGGGGAAGTTGAATTGATATTTGCATTCTTCATATTTTTTAACCCCAAGATCCCAAGTTTCATGAATTTTGGAGCTTCCTATTGAAGTTATGAATTTTTAAAGTAAATCTGCAAACAGGGGTTTATAGAAATTCATATCTTCAATTCTAGGGCACTGAAAATTAGTTTTCCTTCATATTTTGACTGTTGGTAATTGATTAGAATTTTTGAGCTTGATTGGGCATATTTTCAGCGAGTTTAGGGCATCCAAAAGTGAGTGGGAGTTCCCAAAACAGGGCGCTGCCCTAGGAAGGGAAAAATTACTGCAGGTTTCCGTGTGCATTTTCAGGCATATCCAGCCCTCAGAAGTCTGATTACAACCATCAAAAAATTAATTGAGTCATCTCTCAGTCAACCCTAACTAATTTTTGGAAGTCCCCCAAAAAGGACATTACAGTTTCAATAGTCAATGAGGCTCTTCTAAGGCTCATGTTTAAAAACTAAAAACTAAGGGGCATGTAACAAATAAAAAAAAAAGAAAATAAAAAATGCAACAGTTAAAAATTAATTGCTTAGTACAATAGTTTAAAAAAATAAAGAAAAGATGACTAAGCCATAAAACAAAATTTATCTCTTGACAGTTATCCACTATGATCATGGCAAAATCCCACTCAGATTACCCTTTAGGTTGCCCCTCTCTCGTCCGAGGGCAACCATTCCTCAACTCTATGATGTTTATACTATAAAATACAAGCTAGAATACAAAACATAAAGCTGTAGAACATGACATAATTAGTCATTTTTTAAAAATAAAAATGAACTTACCCTCATCCAATAGGTCGCCATATGCACACTTAATTTCCTTTATGACCCAAGCCTTTCACTTTTTTGGGAATTCGGCATAGAAAACATCAACATAATCTTGTGTCACCCTTTTCACTATAATGCTTAATTTTGTCCTTACATGCCCTGCATTAAAAAATGTGTCAATGTCTTATTGCTTACAAATAAAACATATTAAAAGATAAATTTAATATATACCTTTAATTTAACTATTTAATATATTTTCCATTTCTATCTTGCAATACATCTTCAACATCTATGTGGATAGTCTTGTTCATGGTGAGAGAACATGACCTTGTATAGTTTTCCTGTGATCGTATGTGGTGTTGCAAGTGGAGAGGTGTTGGAGCAATTATCATCCCTCACATTGCGTGTATTCGGAATGCGATGTGAGGTAGGTCTAAGGGGCATGCAACAACTAAGGATGAGGGTGAGAGGAAAGGGGAGACATACTAGGGTGCCCCCAAAAGCAACAATGAACTTGTTAGCCAATTTAGGTTTACCTTTAAGTCGGTTAAAGAATAAAACAAAATGGAAACTATGCATAACAAAAAATAACAAAAATTAGAGGAAAAAAGAATTACCTAAAATAAAAATTCAGAAATTTGCATATAATAAAAATCTAGAAAATCATATAAATAATATAAAAATAATAGTACATTGAAATAAAAAATTAAATAATTTACGCATAATTTTCCTAAATTTTATAATTTCACCTAATTTTTCGAGTTTTCCCTCTTTTTTTGAATTTTCTCTTAAATTTTTGATTTTTTCCTAATGTTTGAATTTTACCTAATTCTTTTTGAACTCTTCCCAAACTTTTCAAATCTATTGATTTCAAAATTTCCCTAAGTTTTTCGAATTTCCATAGATTTTAAGCTTTTCCTATTTTTTGAGTTTTCCTTGACTTTTTAAAAATATCCCTAATTTATCGAGTTCATTTTAATTTTTCTGATTTTTCCTAAATTTTTGAGCTTTTCGCATTTTATTTCAAGTTTTCCTTTAAATTTTCAAATTCTTCATTTTAAAGAAGTTTCTCTTACTTTTGAGTTTTCCCAATATTTTTTCGAATTTTCTTTGATACAATTTTTTTGTACAAATTAGGGTAAATTTGAAATATTTTATAAATTAGAGAAATTTGAAAAATTTAGAGAAAATACGAAAAAATGAGTCATTTCTTTTTTGGAAAATTTGAAAAGTTAGAGAAAATCCAAAAAAGAAATTTGTTTTTTTTTTCTTATTTTTCAAAATTTCCCTAGATTTTTTAGATCCCCTCTAACCATAGTTCGCATACTCGTATTTAGAAAATATTCGCAAACCCAAAAAAAATTGACTCGGCAAAATTTAGCAAATATTCAACAATAATAGGCAACTTAAAAAACACGCAAATTTCTATAAAAAACATAAATTTTAAGCAAAATATTGAAAAAAAAGTCTCTCCAAAAACTTGTGAGTATTTGTGAATATTTGCCAAAACCTCGTGAGTGTTCGCAAATATTTGCTAGAAACTCGCGAGTATTCGCCAAAGACTAATGAGTATTTGCGAAAAACTCGACTGTGCAAGTTTTGGCAAGTTTTTCGTGCGAATACTCGACCAGGGGAAAAAATGGCGAGTACTCGCAGACTCGGTGAGTATGCATACTATGCCTCTAACTTTCCCGAATTTCCCTAAATTGTTGAATTTTCCCTAATTCTTTAGAAATTTCCCTAATTTACAATTTTTTGTTGAAGTTTTGTGTTTTACTTAATTTTTCAAAATTTCCCTTTTTTCGTATTTTTCAAAATTTTCAATTTTCCTAGATTTTTTAATTTTCTCTTTTTCTATTTTTTTCCCTAAGTTTTTGGGGGTTTTCTTAATTTTGGTAATTTTCTCTAATTTTTCCTAATTTAGAGAAACTTCAACAAACACTTCCCTTGTTCGCCTTCTTCTTGCCCACGAGAAGTCGAATGGGCTAGAAGTCTTCAAAATGAATTAGTTCGAAAAAGGGGACATTACAATCCTCCCCGAAATTGTTGGCTCTCAAACAATTGCAAATTCATATGCCCAAGTATCATCATTTTAAGGTCAAGGAACATGTTGTAGTGCTCCCATAATCTGGATCCCATTCTTGTCAAATGAAGGAGCTTCAACCCAAATAAACTCATACCTCTGCTGCCCCTCTCTTCATTGAAGTCCTCTTCATCTTCCACTTCAAAAACAACAGTGACAACTCCTTCCTTTGCATACTCAGTTGTACCGAAATCCTTTCAAACTACTGTAATTTCCATCATAGAGCAAGAAATGTATGAAAAATCAGCTTTATGAACTATCCCTCTTATTACAAGATGCAAATCAGATTTGTGGATTGGCTGAAAACTAGTTACATGTAATGTCCTTTTTGGGACTGAAAATGGAGAAAAGGGGTTTATCGGCTGTCTTGAACAGATCTGATCTGAAAACACCTTTAATTATACACCCAACAAACTAATAATAACTGAAAACCAATCTAAAATCAGCAGCCTCCTAGGGCAGCAAACTGTCTATGGGATTCGAGTCCACTTTTTCAATATGCAAAACAATGAAGAATGCCACGAAACAATTAATCTAGCCACAACAATATTTATAAATCACAAATACATCAAAACATTGAAGGAATACCTGATTACCCAACTAGAATTAATTATTTATAATAGCAGCAGCCTAGCCAAAACTGAGGGCTAGAAAAAATGGTAAATCTTTTCCAAAATTCACCAAAATGAATATTTCAGACCTTATAAAGTATGTTGAATCAGAACATGAAATCAAATTTGCAACTTGTGCCCTAGAAGGAACCCAAATACCCTCAAACCTTGGTCACTCCAACTAGAAAGGGTTCTAAAATTCATGCAAACCCTTGTAGATGTCCTTCATTGATCTTCTAGAGTCCAAATTTGCATGAGGTCTTCAAGATATCTTCACTTCAACTAAGGATGGAGAGTTGTCCGT
Source organism: Taxus chinensis (assembly GCA_019776745.2). Taxonomy (NCBI): domain Eukaryota; kingdom Viridiplantae; phylum Streptophyta; class Pinopsida; order Cupressales; family Taxaceae; genus Taxus; species Taxus chinensis. The sequence goes on from CM034146.1 coordinate 655,472,008, forward strand.
CCCTCAACTAGCCACAAGAAGAGTTTTCATCCTTCTTAGAAAGAACCACACAATTATATTTTTTTCCCAAAAGTGGAATGAACTAAGAGCAATCAGCTCAAAAAATAAGTGTAGATAAAATTTGCCAAAATAGATGTGTGCAAATGAAGTCATTAATCTCCTTATATATCTCATGTCTTGGTGCCAAAGGCCAAAAAGATAAGACCGACGTCATAAAGCATCCTTTATCTTCTAATTTGCCTTTAGCAACTCTCCAAGCCTAGCCGACCTCCTTAGTAGCTTATTTCTTCATTTTGAGCTTATTAAAAGCTCTCCAACCCAACCGACCCACTTAGGAAGGTAAATACAAAAATAAAAATCATAAATATGAATGAAGAAAACCCAAGGTCTTCCTTTGTTCATCATTTTCTTGCCTCTGGAAAGAAGAAAGGCAACAAATCTTCTATTTTGGGTTAATTCGAAAAAGGGAACATTACAGTCCTCCCTTCCCGAAATTACTTGTCCTCAAGCAATTGTAAGTACTCGGATCCCAAATGAATCTCCACTGTTTTTTCTTTGATGTACCTGCACATGAAGCAAACATATCAAAGAAAACAAGAATGTTTAACAACACTTTTATACTTTCCTCATCATGCCTTAGAGGACTTGATAGTTAGCTCCCTTCCTTGGCTTGTCTCCATCTCATAATTTCCATCCAAATGATCAATTCCCAACACGTCAGTGATGTTGTCCCAAGAATAGTTGTAATTGTGAATTTTTGTTTTAAAAATCAGAATGAGATGGGCTAAAACTCCACCTTTACTTGCACAAAATAGTACAAGTATGTTGGTGTGTAGTGAATACAACTACTGGTTATAGAAATGTCTCTGTATGCTCCCAAACCTTGAGAAGAACAATCTGAAAATACACCAAACAGCAGGCCTCCCTTGTGGAACAACCCTCAAATTGACCCTTTGGTCAAGGTGTTTTCCATCCCACCTTCTTCCTATGATTAGGCAATCAATTCCTTTTGATAAATAGCACCATGGTAACTATATGGGGGCTGTATAGTGTCTACAACAGCCATGAAATGCTTGTAATTTCTTTAACCATATGATTGGAAGTTCCTTCCCCTGGTACCTTATAAGTAGGCAAGTAAATGGAAAAATTATGAAGCAACTGATGGAAGGAGGGAACAACAGTTATAAGCATGACATATCTTTAAAATTCCCTCTATAACTGACATAGGGACAACTGCAATTTCATCATAATTGCTCTCCCTTTCCCGTATTCCTTTTGGTTCTTCTATGGAACCATGGGTTAGCAACTACATAGAAAAGAAAATGCAAAATGCTTATCAAGCTTGTGATACCTTAAACATGTCATGCTAGAATTCTCCCCCGCTTCATACAAACTCATCACATTCCTTCCTTTACATAAGCAAAGAGAGGGAAAATCAAAATTGAAATCTTTACCTTCATCTACTTTGAGTTCCGGATTGCAAGGATGTGAGCAATCTATGTAATTCTTTACATGGTGAATTTCTAAAGCTCCATTCACGCTATTCCAAATATGATTGTGGCTGTAGCAATGCAATTTCTAGCTCCAAATCAGCATTATAGTGGCTGGGAACTCTATCCAAAACAGCGAAAAACAATCCCTCGTTGATGATAGGTGGAACACTCTTCCTCTTTGTGATTGAAAACTCTTTGGTGACAGTCTCAAAAGGGGTTAACCTGCTGGTTCTGATGTGGACAGTAGCAAAAAGAATATGATAGCAGCTGTCATACCTCAAACTCTTTATAAAAATCAACCATTTGGGGACCGAAAATATTTTAACAACATCAAAGAACTGAAAATTACTCCTGTGTATGGCTTGGGCTGCTTGTATGGCTACAAAAGCAATGTTGAGCAAACTGAAAATGTTAATAACAGCAGTAGGAAGTTTTATGACAGTGTCCCTTGAATCCCATAAAACATGATTTTTACTACTTACATTGGCTCCACGGATTTCCTGTTGAGTTATAATGCATAGGGCAGCAAGATAACATCTATCAAGCTTACTACCAAATGTAAAATTCATGAATTCTACATCCACTTTCATTGGAAAGCTTCTTCTAAGAATATGTGCATGAATTGAGAGTTGAAGATCTCTATACAACTGCTGCTTTAAAACTGAAAGTGTGGTGGTTTTCTTACCAAAAGCAGCCAATAGATCTTGCCTTCTTCCGATAATCCTTTCCATCTTCTTCGCTGTGGCAACTTGAGGATCTCCACTTGTCATGCCACGAAGTTCGAATCTCAACTCCCTAGCTTGATAGTTTTGGGTAAATTCACCCAAAGGATGCAACCATTGGATCTCAAATAACAAATTTGTACCTTCAATACCAACAACATGGAAACCATCACTTACCATGTGCTTCTCTAGTGTGAGCTTGAGAGGTGGGAACCTCTTGGTGCAAGGAATGATGAAGCCCTTTTGTAACATCTCACACTTCACAAGGAAGCTCGAATGAATAACAAACTCCATATGATTCCTTTTAGAATGTCTTCCTAACCAGTTATATGGAAAGAAGCACTCACTAGCCATAGTAGCATGGAACCCATGAAAGACTTCCCTTTCTTTGTATCTCAAAGGATCCATGTACTCTTCGCCACTTTGGGTGTTCTTCACTTTATCATCATTCCCACCATGTTGTCCATGATGACACAAATATGGCAGCGATATGTGAGGAGACCAAAAAAATTGAAATGTGATTCCTAATTTCATATCTTAGGCTGTCCTATGCTTGTCCATCTTCTTCTTTTTCCATCTTGATTTTGTCCATGCCCCGTCGGGACATGCATGGAATCTATGTGGTCCTTTTCCAAGCCATGAACACCTTTAACTTGACTTTTAGGAGCTGCTGTCCTAAACAGACCAACAAGCTGATTGTTATCATGTCTCTTGGAAAAATGTTTTCCAATCATTCCTTTTGCTTCGTTTCCAAACCTAGATTCATCACATGCTGAAATATGATCAGTATTAACCAAACAATGTTCAATAATTATCTCATAATGATGACTATCTCGGACAATAATGGGATTAAGGGTTGAATCTTCATCCTTCATGGCTCCATCTCTTTCCAAATGCAGATCTGATTTTTCCACGGCATGTGTGTGACTGTTGAGGCTCAAAAATTTGTCATGTGGACTTGGGAATACTCTACCATCAAGCCCTTTTTGATGCACAATGTACACACTCTTGAGTGTGGGGTCCTTATGGAGGGTTGACCCATTCCTTGATGCTCGGGGTTTTGACCTCGTGCCAATTCCAAATCTTTCTGTTTCGAACTTTACGAACTCTACAAAAGGTAGAGCATCACAAATCTTCTCCGCAAGAGCTCTATATTCTTCATACCATATAATGATGTTGTTTCTTTTAGATGGTTGAGAATTTATGACTTCTTTTGAAGAGATCCTTCCACCATTGGAGCCTTGAATGGTGTGGATTAATAGGGCGATTGTGTTGGCCAATATTTCTTGTCTTAGGGCAAGCCTTTCGAGCCATTGCTGAAAATTCTATCTACCATTTTTGATCTTCAAAACCTCAGGCTAGGAAGACCGAAGTCTGATACCACTGTAATGTCCCTTTTGGAATTGAAAAAGTAGAAAAGGGGTTAACCGGCTGTCCTGAATAGATCTTATCTGAAAACACCTTAAATTATACACACAACAAATTGATAATAACTGAAAACCAATCTAGAATGAGCAGCCTCCTAGGGCAGCGAACTGTCTATGGGATTCGAGTCCACTTTTTACTATGCAAATCAATAAAGAATGCCACGAAACAATTAATCTAACAACGAACAATATTTATAAATCACAAATATATCGAAACATTGAAGAAATATCTGATTACCCACCTATAATTAATTATTTATAACAGCAACATCTAGCCAAAACTGAGGACAAGGAAAAATAGTAAATCTTATACCAAAATTCATCAAAATGAAGATTTCGGCCTTATAAATTATACCGAATCAGAATATGAAATCAAATTTGCAACTTCGTGTCCTTAAAAGGGCACCCAAATACCCTCAAACCCTATTCACTCTGACTAGGAAGGGTTCTAAAATTTATGCAAACCCTTTTAGATGTCTTCCTTGATCTTCTAGAGTCCAAATCCAGTATAAGTTCTTCAAGATATCTTTCGTTTCAACCAAGGATGGAGGGTTTCCATCCCCCAACCAGCCACAAGACGTGTTTTTCGTCCTTGGAAAGAACCGCAAAATTGGATTTTCGCCCAAAAGTGGAATGAACACTAAGAACAATCAACCCAAAAAACAAATGTAGATAAATTTTTCCAAAATAGATGTGTGCAAATGAACTCATCAATCTACTTATAAATCTCATGCTTGGCGCCAAAGGCCAAAAAAACAAGACCGACCTCATAAAGCATCCTTCATCTTCTAATTTGCCTTTAGGAACTCTCCAAGCCCAACCAACCTCCTTAGTAGCTTATTTCTTCATTTTGAGCTTATTAAAAGCTCTCCAACTCAACCAACCCACTTAGGAAGGGAAATATAGAATTAAAAATCATAAATAAACCCTAGGTCTTCTCTTGTTCATCCCTTTTCTTGCCTCCGGAAATAAGAAAGGCAAGAAGTCTTTTATTTTGAGTTAATTCGAAAAAGGGGACATTACATTACAGTAGCCATAAAACACTTGAGACCTCATCCAAATAAAGGCTATCGGGTCTGATTCATTTGTTACTTCAAGCTGTGATCTTCTTTCCACAATATCCTTTGAAGAAATCCTTCTTAAAAGTGCGTGCTTGCTGCTGCCCATGATTGCTAATGACAGTCCTAAATATGATTTTTGCATGTTCAACCATACGACAATGGCATAACAACTACCAAACCCAACTTGGTGTAGAAGATGGCTTTCAACTAGAAAGCTCCATTTTGCACATAATTCTAAGTGTCCCCCACAAGAAACTAATACCGTGTATGCCCGTAACTAACCAAGAATTATCATCATGGAGTACCTTACCTAAGAGTATACCCTTGCTTGTCCCTATGCCTTGAGTGCTTTGAGAATAGGCCTCTTCCACCTTCATGGCAGCCATGCTTGGAACACCATCCACACTATCTTGAAGTATTACCTTTTTCTTGAATTCCAACATAAGATGTGAACAATGCATACCAATATTATGCACGCCTGTTTTTGATTGTTGTTATATTGCTGATTTTGGGTTCTAGTCGTTGCCTCCAAGCTGCACTTGAATGAGTTGTTCGAATAAGCATGAGTGCTAATTTGGACAACATGCAGCCCATGAAGTTTATCACTTCCTTGGAAAATAAATTACTGCTACCTCAATTCTGCCTTCTTCACCTTCACCTATCAAAATAGCATTAGCAACCCTTTTCGTTGCATACTCAGTGTTACATAAATCCTTCCAATCTGCTGTAACCTTTGTCGTTAAGCAAAAGTTTGAGCAATAATCAGCAGCTTGACAGGCTAAAACACATACCAATGTGGAATCTTCAATTCCCATTTCAACCTTGTCAACTACGGTGGAAGATATCATGTTATAACTACAAACATCATACAAATGTCGACGTGATGCAATTATGATTAATATGGGGGCTCCCACAACATCATCTACAATCCTTATAATAATTAAGTTGCAAGATTAATGCATGTATGTATTCGAATCCATTCTTATCATATTTCCCCTTTTAATCATTTATCAAATCATCCCAACATTTCATCCATTAATCATTTTAATTCATCCAATATCCCATATTCATCATTAATACTTGTTAATCCATTATTATATCATATTCATCTTCATCTGCAATCTCATATGCTCCAACATTTGCTATGGAGAAAATTTAACTCAACTGCTCCTACTTTCTCAAACTTGTACCTGCACCTGGACCCTAAACACATCCCAGACACCTAGCCTTTCCCTCAAATCACAACCTTAATAATATTTATGTCTCAACCTAATATGATGGCCTAACTCTAATCACATTGCTTTGAATCACCTCATAACGATCTCAGAGGCTTATGGATGTTCTAGAAGCCTCTCTAACCATGTTGCGCCAAACTAATCATATTTAAAAATTCAAATATGGGATCCCTCCCTATGAGCTTCTTCTAAATTCTAGATTATAATCCAATTCTAGATCTTTGCTACCTCACGTGCATCCTCCATCCTTGATCCAAATCCAACATGGCTTCATCTTAGCCATTGAATCCTCCACCCACAAGCTGAGTAAATTTATCTCTCCTCCTCCACGCAAGAGCAAATTCACAAGAATGTCATATCAAATCTCTGCCTAGTTTTTATCTGTCCAAATCAGATATGCACAGTCTATCATCTGAAATCTGGGATCAATCATCCTATCATGGCTGTAGCATTGCATATCAAATCCAAGCACAATTAAAGGAGATTGTGTTGGCTACCCAATTATCCTACCTTAATTTGAAGCATAATGCAAATCAACCAAGAGCACATCTAAAGCAACAAGGGTGGGAATATTGGAATCTCCCTGTAGGTAAGTACAAGTATTATTTCATCCCTTGCTCATCTTACTCACTGTGAGGTAGAGCTTGATATGTAGGTAGCAACAGTCCTAAAGAATTGGAGTTAGTTCAATTCTTAGTTTTTCATTTGCATACCATACACAATTTTCGTCTACAGTAACCATACATGTGAATGTAACTCAAATAATATGTGGGTTGCTAAAAATGATGAAAACAACATTAATGGTGGCAATTTGATTCATGGTTGTCATTAGAAACACTTCTTGCTAAGATGTGTTGTGGTAGAAACACCTCATCCCTCATTCCCTCCATGCTTGGTACCCGGGTTTGAGACCTCCTTCAAAGGCCGAGCAACATCATGGATCTGACAAGACACTTCAGAGGCAGATATATGGTTATGTATGTCATTTTGTAGCCGGGGAAAGTAAACTCAACTGCTCTTTTTTAGCACTCAGGCTTTGAAAAGAGTGGGTAGCACCTCAAAAAGGATGTGATCTTATCCTAACAATTTTAAGTTGTGCCTTTCAACCAAGGTAAGAGAACCTATTTTGTAACCTCTGATTATTGAAGGATGCTGGTAAATCCTTCTTGTGCACAAATTTTATAGAGAAGACCTTGGGGAAAATATGATCAACACACCAAATATGACTCTCATGAGTTGTCACTTCCAGATTATGGGGATATTTTCAACACAAGGCAAAGGTTACTAGAAGACATTTGGAATCCTGATATGTTCTGCATACTTTAGCAAAATGGATTTTGTTCTTTTGTGGATAAACAGAGCAATACAGGTAGATTTGATAGTTTGGGGTAGGATTGGTTAGTTGAAATATTTTTTTGTGGGAGATCAACAAGATAAATTGGACCTTGCCAGATCCTTGAGAAACTTCAGTCAACAAATGGAGAACTCAATGACACAAAGCGCTTCAAAATAGTTAAAACAGCTTCCTTCAACCAGAACTGGTGTGCAGTTTTTCCAATTGAGGCCTCTTGACATGCACTTATTCACACAATCTTTGAGATTCTAGCACAAAGGCTAAAGTTAGAAGACCCAATAAAACATCAAAATCTAAGATCAGTCATGCCTGAGGCATACACCCAGAGGCTTACAAACAATCTCTGTCAATAGATGAAAGGAAAAGTGATTTTAAATCATTTATTTCATTCCCAGATGAAAGCTCTTCTGAAAAATGAAATTGCCAGATGCCGACTAGAACTATCACAAGGATTGAGATCTGAATGTGATTCAAAGAGATTTTGATACAAGATGTCAATAGGAACAAGAAAAACTACTTGTCTAGCAAGCATTCTGAAAGTGAAATAAACACAAAATTTACTCAGAGATTTGACACAAATTAACTAGGCAAAATTGCAGTGCAGATTCATACGTTAGACAGGGGAGAGTTGAAATTTAAACAATCTCAGAGCTTGTTCATGGCTACACACTTGCAACCAACTCAAGCACTGGAATGAAAATCTAACAAGAGGAAGTTAACAATGGTTTCTCATAATTTTTTCTCATAGGATGAGTTTTCTCAAAATTTTCTTGTGAAAATAGAACTCCGACCTTTTGCAAGAGTAATCTCGGTTGCATTTATAATACACCCTTCTACAGTGAGCTCCAATTCCCCCCCCCAAAAGAGGAATATTCAAAGAAACCTTTGTTGCACATATCGGATCATGGATTTGTAGAAGGTGACATTCAACATATTCGTAAAAAAGTTGCCAGTTGTATCAAAAAAGGTGAATCATTGCAAATATTTGCATGATTTTCTAAGTGGAGGCATATTCTTCATTTTGTCACCTACAACACCTTTTCAACCCTCAAAAGAGAAGAATATTGAGGGACCTTTGCTTGTTACCTATTTGTTTTATGACAGACATTTAACAAAGGGTTCATGATCCAAATCTAGGCCAGGTGGACCAAATGTGAACATATCACATTTCTTGGGCCCTCGACTATTGACTAGGATGCCATGCTCACAACTTCTCGGGATCCCTTTATGGTAAGTGATTTTAATTAAATGATTCTGTCATGAGATTAAATCCCCTTTTGAAGTAATCATTTCCTCAGAGCCTTGCGTAGCTGGTCTTGACTAGGTCATACATTTTTGCTCTCAAGGCAACGCCTTTTTCACCTTTCGCGCCTGCACTTTCATCATTTCGTCCCTTTTCCTTTTTTCCTCTGAAATTTTATTCTGTAACTTCTGAATCTTGGCATTTTTTTCTCTTGCATGAGCTCGAGTTTAAAAAATCCTTATAAAGTACTTCAGATTTACAAATTGAGCTCCCACATTGATTCAATTGAACCTTGCAGGCCAAATGACACAAATTTTCCAAAAATTTGATGAAGAATGATGCAAAGATGCATCTCCAAACATCCTAGAGCTTCAATGGTGGTAAAATCAAATGAAATGCACAACTACCGTTGATCCTGCGTTTCAACTTTTAATCGGAGCCCTCCACATGGCAAAATGGATTGAAACGGGTTTGGGGGCACCTTTTGACATTTTATAATTTTTGGAAAAGTAAAATGTTTAGACATTTTCTCCACCCCTCCGCCCTCAGAAAACAGCTTGACAGTGTCCAATGTGGGTCCAACAAACCTGCGCTTCAACTTACAAATTTTATCCCTTTTTTCACAAAAAGGAAAAACCTTAAATGATTCCCCGCTGCCCTCATCTCCATTTCCCCTCCAGCTACGTGTCTCAATGGCGCACTTTGAGATTGGTCCCGAAAAGTAGAGACCCCAAACAAGTGCGGGTCCAACATTGTGTTAGTCCAACAGAGTCTCCAAGTGTCCTCCTGGTGCTTCTTCAAACATACTTGAACTCAAGGGCTGGTCCCCAAACATGCGCGGTCCCTCCACGTGTCACAGGCCCCTTTAGGAAGTTGCGTGATAAGTCTAAGTACAGGAAGGCCTGGCGGAAGTCTCCATGTGGACATGTTTGGGTTGAAGCGAGCCTAAGAATTTTAAAGTGTCCCCAGAGCCGCATCCAATCAGAAAGGGCCACTTTTCAATTGATGCCGAGAAGTAATTTTGACTGGGAAATTACACCCGTCAAACGTAAAATGCAGGAGAGCCACCATTTGAGCCCGGGGAACAGAAAATGTAATAGAGGCCGCAAACTGAGGGATCTCAAAGGTCGATGGGGCAAGAAATTTGAGCACCATCAAACCAAACAATAGCATGATACATTACTTCACCTTGGCTCATGAAAATTGAATTATTGCATACCTTGTTTCCCCACTAAGTTGTGGGAGATTGTTGTATCTTCATGAAGCAATGAAGCATGAAGTGTAATCTCAGCCTTCTTCAAATCTTCTTATGAGTACCCCATTCTTATTTTGAAATTTTTGTGTAATTTCAGCCTTCTTGAAATCTTTCCTTACGTAGTATCTCATTCCCTTATTCTAAAATTTTACATGTAATCTCTTCCCCAACACAACCACTTAATGCTTTAACAGTCTTATCATGTTCCCTTTTAATTATCCATGAAGCTGAATTTACATTTTCGGTAGATGAATTATCCATAACTTTCACATACACCCAAGAGTGGCCATGTTGAAAGTAACTAGAGTCCCGCAAAATTATAGCAAGACTAATTCATACAAATTTGATTATCAAAATAACAACTAGTTTGCTTACCTTCTTTACACCTCAAGCATCCGGCTAGAATTATCTTCCTTTAGCCATTCACTACGATCTTGCGTTTATGTGTGTTTTAGCCCCCAGGAGTGTTCTATTAACCGAGAACATAAATCCTTCACAATGTGGTTAGAGTGCACAACAAACCCTCTATGATTGTTCTTAAGTTTCCTTTCAATCCAAGTAGCAAGAATTGATATTTACCTTGATCTTCTGAAGACCACCCATGCTAAAGCAATCTTGGTCTTGAATAGAAGAAGCAACATGCCCATGGTAATGTTAAGTTGTCTCTTTGGACCTATCATGCTTCTTAAAATATTTTCTATGATGAAAATAGGGCAGTGACATAGGAGGAATTAGAAATATGGTCAACATTATCATACATTGGGCTGCCCACAAGGAGATCACTTTCCTTTGCCTTTTCTTCTTCAACATGTGAAGAGCTTAATGCTTTGATTCCTTCCAAAATTTGTTGACATATGTATGGGACATCATCATGGTTCTCTTTGAAGTCAAGAACATCGTCAATTCGCCTCTTATTGATTGCTGTTCGGAAAATTCCAGCAAGCTGATTATCATCATTATTAGTCGGAGATGTGGCTTCAACCAACAAATTCTCTGCACAATTTTGCAAATCAAAATTTTCTTCTTTCCTTGGCTCACGCTCCATGACTTCTTCCTCTCTCTTTGGAGATTCTGTTGCATCTAAATATTTTTCTTGGTTCTACATCCGACAACACTTCTCCAAGTCCTTCAAATGTCACTTTCCCCAAAGCATTTTGAAGATCCCTTTATGATGCTTGAGGTTTAAGCTCCCGCCTTGACCTATCCTTGCTTACCCCTATGAATTCGACAAGTGAAATAGTATCATGGATCTCATCTTGAAAGAGCCCTATATTCTTTATAGCTTGGCCACAATATCGCGCTCTACTGAATGTCGTGTATCCACCTTTGGAATGATTCCTTTCCTAGGGAGGAAGGTAGGCTGAAAAGCCCTAGCTGTAGGATTCATCACTGATCTCAGTGGTTGAAGATTATTGTTGGCCCTTGAACAATTGCTTGGATGCATATTATGGGATCAATTGTACCATTATATTAGCCAACCTTGGGCAAACCTCTCAAAGCCTAACATCATCAAAATTTATGTTTGCCATTTTATCTTCTCCTTCTAAATGAATACCCTCCAGGATGGGAGGATCGATGCTCTGATACCACTGTAAAGTCACTTTTGGGCTCAAATTTGAGGAATTTGGATTTTCCCCAAAACCCTAATGGAACATTGCCGGAAATGATGACAACCACATGTAGAGAATTCGATTTTTATGACAACAATATGATTTTATTCAAGAACTAGGGCAACGACCTGTTTTAGGTCCAGAAAATCCCAAGAGATCTAGGTAAAATTCAGATTTTAGCCTTTCCCACACACAAATCTTCAAAAATACATCAACAACATGAAACCCTTGATAAATGCATGCAAAAATAAATTATTGACTGCTGGAATTAGCTCAGAAGCATGGAAACGTCCCAAGGGGTCCCTTTTCATGGTAGAAACGTTTTGGAAATGTGAAACGAATCCGAAACGCCTTCGAAATGTGTTAGACGTTTCCGGAAATGCCTGGGACGTTTTCGGAAATGTCCTAGGCGTTTCGGAAACGTATGGCATGTTTCCGCCGGTTTTTTAAAGTTTCAAGCATCAAAACTTTTTAAAAAATAAAAAATAAAAGCTTTTAATAAACCTAACCCTAATCTATCTACCTAGACTTGCTAAAGACACTTCCTAAAAGCTATATAATGACCTCTTGGGTCCATTCTAAATCACACTCTCATTTTCTCTCTTGATAAAATATTTTCACTAAAGTTCAAATTTCAATGAATACAAAATATTTTGAGTGCTTTATCAATTATCTCTTATGGTCTACAATTATAAAATGTTTTTTTTTTTTTTTATTGATAAAGTGGGTTGAAGGGACCCGTTCCCTATTCAAAATGATGAGGCTAAATCCTCAGGAAAACAAAAGGGCTACAAAAGCCAAATAACATCTGCATACCGGCTTCACAAAAGATAAAACTATCCTAAAATTACTTCCCACCCTGGGATGGAAAATAATTGTCAATGCTGCCCATGCGTCCTTTTTTATTTTTCCGCTTCTTTACCTCTTGCCATTTTCCTAGATCGGATGAAATAACCAGTGCAAGGTCACTGGGATTCGCCAAAGCCATCAAATTATCTGGCACAAAATCCTGATCTGATTCCAAACTTTCTGAAGTATGTCCCCTTTTTATGCCACCTCCAACCAAGTGATTTTCCTGAAATCCCATCTCTGTATCATTCTTCTCTGTAACCGTTTTACCGTCGGAGATAGGATTATTTCGGATTATCTTCAAAATTTGATGCAGAAACCAAATCTGGGTTTACAGAACCCCATCCGCTCAAAGATATCGATCCATTTTTTTCCCCCGATTTCTGATTCTTATTGAAGGGACAAGAGGCTTGCAAATGTCCCGCATTTCTGCACAATCTACATCAAAATGCGGTATTCTCATAGTCTAAGACTTGGGTATGCTGACAATTACCAAATTTAAGGTTGATTCGATCAGGTATTCCTTTGCTTAAATCAATTTCAATGCAAATTCGGGCAAAAGAACACAGACCCGAATGTGTTCTATCCAAGTCCTCTTTTATAAATTTGCCTAAAACGTTTCCAATATCTTCCAGGGCATACCACAGATGTAATGGGAGGTTAGGAAGCATGACCCAAACCAGTGTTTTGGCCACCAAATAAGTATTCGGATCGAAATCTGGGAACCATGGAGTGATAAATAAACCCGCATGTCCCCAGAACCAAGGACCATCTGTCAAACAATGCTGGTAATCTTCTGGTTCCCTAAAATGGACAACGAAAAAACCCTTGGAACAAAGAGAGATTTCACATTTATTGGTCCAATTTTCGAAAACCCACTGATACAAAGCTAGTGGAGGAAGGCCAAAACCCATTAAACCTACCAACCACGGCATGCCTGTGATAAGTTTTTGAAATATTCTTCAACTTCTGGATTTTCCATGGTGAGCGAAGGAATGTCCTCGGCTAGATAGACCAGGTAGGCCTGGTTATTTGATGTTTGCTTGCCCGAGGAACGACTGCCCCTGTTTTCCAGTGCATTTTTGAAGGAAGTAGCCTTCTGGTGATGCCCCGAGCCACGGTTGCCTGAATCTCCACCCCCCTGATTCCTATCACCATTTCTGCCCTGTCCACCTGCCCCATCCGGATGTACATTCGTTTTTGGAGCCCTAGGGTTAGGGCACAGATCTGCCTCCACCTTATCTCAGCCGGCTCGGTCTAGCACTCCACCACCAGCCCGTGACGCCCCCAATACTCTTCCGATTCTATTCGCGGCATCCATCTTCATCTGCGGATCCTCCCGTTTCCTGCAATCGACTCCCTCCATAGTCACAACCTTTGAGCGCTCCCGAAAAATTCTTACCACCAGCTCGAGTGTGATCGTACTTTGCGATCACCAATTGTATATATATCGCTTAACCTCAGTTGTTACTAGATGACGATTATTCATTATAAAATGAGTATTATATATATATATATATATATTTTAAATAATATATTGTATGGAAGTTTCCGGTAATGTTTTGTATCCAAGGTTTTTTGAAAATTGCCGTTTCCGCGTTTCTTATTCGTTTCCGTTTCCGTTTCTATGCAACGTAGGGAATTAGTTATTACTCAAAAACAACTAAAACTTCAAAATTGCTTATCTTACAAATACTTGGAGAAAAAATGCAAAGGATAGCTCAAAATGACCACAAAAATGGCAGCTACCCAACAAAATTAGAACCATATTTTCCCAACCACGAAAACCCACTAAAAAGTGATCCCAAAATCTCCAAATGGTAGATCAAGTTGGAAATGAATGTGACAGCCGCAGAAAAGAGTGCCTTAGTTGGAATGTGTGCCCTTAGCTCTAATAGAAACCCTTATTGTTATGAAATTCTGAATTTTATGCTCCAATGTGACTCTTGGATGAAGCCATCAATGCAACAAATGAGGGTTTTCATCCCCAAGTTTTGCGACTATTGAAGGTTTTCATCCCCAATAGGATCCAATGAAGGTTTTTGCCCTCAAAGGGTGAAAATGAGAGATCAATGCTCCAATTTCCAAAAGAGAAGTATATAATTCACAAGATGATGATGTACAAATGAGCCAAGCTTCTGACACCTCTTTGTGGCACTAAAACCAATTAGAATGCTTCCAAATAGGACTGACCGCATAATGGATATTTCTCTTCTATTTTTCCTTTGGCTTTTCATCTTCTTAACCCAGCCGACTTGACTTTATATCGAAAACTACTAAAGAAGAATTCTATGCTCACAAAAATAATTGAAAAAACATGACAGTTACTTCCCTTGCTCATTTCCTTCTTGCCCACGGGAAGTGGAATGGGCTCAAAGTCTTCCAATCAAGGTAGTTTGGCTACTGCCAACAAACTGGACCTTTCCTACTATGGATCTTACAATGCAAATCTTTCTGATCTAGGTGTTTCTATTAGGTAAAGTGGGATGAAGGAAAAAGGCTCCATACTACAAAATTGAAAGTAGCTTGATCTATCTTAATAATATATAAGACTTCAACTATGTTGTTAAATATCTCACTTAAACTTCTAAGATATTATTATGCCCTTTCTCTTATAAGAAATCCATATCTTTGAGATACTGTTACTGTGAGGGGAAAGGATTGCAATAAGAAAAAATTCCTGCTGTAATGAATCATTTGCGTACTTTGAGCTGGCAGAGTAGTTTATTTTGCCATTGTCATGCCCTAAAGCAACTCTTTATACTAGTTATTTCTCTCATTCAGAATTTCAATGTGTTTATGTACACCTGATAAGTTGTAAACAGCCCAGTCTTTTTTGGTTTTGTGGGGCCACTGGCTGGTGGCATTTCTAATGAAACATTTGATCTTCAATTTCAGCTTGCAGACTCTTTAGTGACTATGAATCATGTTGGGATGGACTCAAATGGCTTTGCATCTCATTCAGTAAAAGAGGTATTTTTTTGTCAGTGAGCAGAAAGAGGGTCAGGAGAGTTTTGGCATGCTATATTTAGTATTGTCTTTGCAAAAATATGTTTCCTACAATGTTTTCTTTTCAACGAGTAAGCTAGTTCAAGTTATATCTGCAGGATATCACAAGGATTTACAAGAGGAGGGGTGGTCTTGAGTCTGCCCAAAGTCACAATCAATGGCTCACGATGCTACCATCTGCTCCTGATGTAATATCTATGTCTTTTGTCCCTATAACATCCCTCCTGAATGGAGTTGCAGGCAGTGGATTTTTAGGCCATGCTGTTAATCTATACCTCCGTTGTAAGTATTTACTATTTAGTATTTACCATTCTTGCACCTCAAAATAACTAGTGCTAAACTTTACACGCTGAAAACAATATATATTATTGTGATTTTCTTATTGTGTGTAACATGAAAATCTAGATTGATGTGCTGTGATATGCAAATCCGAGCATTCAATTTTCATGTACTCTTAAGTCAAAATCACATGGAACATTTTGTTGGGCCTTTTGAGGGAAATGTATTGACCTCAAAATTTGTACTCTAAGTCAGTCAATTTCATATTTCTCACAATTTTATCACCAAATCTGTCACAGAATCCAGAACCACGTGAAAAATGGAGGATGAACTAGATAATGTAATCACATATATTGAGATTAGTTGAGAGTTAAAAACCCACGCCAAGTCTAGATAACGTAATAACATATATGCGTGATGTGTCAATAACTCATCCATCTAATCTCCACTTGAAAGCATGAGAAGGCGTGAATGTTGGTAGTAAAGTAATCACTTATACTCCTTGCTCATCACAGTCTTAACTACATGCATTATGCCCTTTGTTCATAATACACCATACATTTGATACATTCCTTGCTTAATGGGAATAAAACTTAAAATGCAGGAGAAATCCATGTTAGGAGGAAATAAAACTAATTGAAAATGTAGTAAAGAATATTAAAAAAAAATGTTTGGCTAAAATGAGGATGGCCCCACTTGTAAAGTCATTGTTCCATCAAATTTTAAAAAATTATATACATCTTAAGCATGATTATTAATTTCCAAGACATCTATCTAACCTGAACCATTTGGAATAACATAACTAGTATACCTTTTCTATAATTAGTATCATGAGACCTTATTAACCACAGAGACCAGCTTTAAACTTAATGCAACAAAAGCGGCATATGTGATACCAAAACACCCCACTATAATCTGGAATATTAAATGAGTACAACTTAATCCATTAGTCCTACAAATTGGTGAGGTACACAATGAACCCACACAGCTAGTGGTCATTAGTACTTAATGACATTGAATCCTATAATTACATTAAAACATATAAATCCAAATTGTTACATTGCAAGTTGTCAAGTGATTATATCACGGTTTTTGAATGGGGTCATCTATTTCTAGTGAGAATTGGGTTCAAGATGCTGCGAGGCCCATTCAAGGAGTACCTGAATAAAAAAATAATGTTGATAAAGAATAAAACATGACATTGCAAGTGAATTATTACGCAGGAGGCATTCCTCTATGGAGAAGCCTGGCTGATTTTTTTCTGCTTCTGCCTATATAAAAGGCCACATGGATTACTGTTGTGGCGAGACCTATTTTACTAAAGTTTTGTGAGCCACTTGAAATAGACGTGCACTCCACTCTGTAGGTATTACCTGCAGTCTCCCTCAAACCAATCCAATTGAGCATTGCATTACATGTAGCAGTGGGGAGAAAAACAATCCTCATAAGAGTCCAGAATTATCTAACGATCTACAGTTGTTTTTGTATTTGAATCTGTTCGCAAAACCCTGATATTCTGTCTGTTATATGCCAATGGACAAATACACGTACCAGCTCCTTCTACAGCCGTAATAACAATGTTGACTGAAAGCTTAAAAAAAGACCTTCGGCTTCTTTTTTGGCATTTGTTCTTTGGAGTTTCAAGAAAATATGTTTTCCCATTATTTCAGGGGATGGGGGCAGAATTTGGGTTATAGAGATCCGCATTTAAAAAATAATTGATTTTTTTTGTCAGATGTTGTAGTTGTGCTTCCCCCAATAGACTAATTAGCTTTTAAACTGATTACTCTGCCAAGCGTGGCTGCTTATTCTGGAGAATAGGAGACTCTACCATTTGGTGCTCATGCACAATGTAGAAGCTCACTTACAACATTTAACATTGTAAAGTCGTCACCTGTTGAAAATACCATAATCCACATTACCTGATTCTCAAGACACACATGTTACAACACCCTAGAAACCGTTGTATCTGGTATGATAGGCATTTATAGCTGCTCTGCCATCAAAGAAAACCTTTGAGAAATATAATTGCTAACCTACAAAGGGTTAGCTTAGAACATAGCAGTATTTGTTGCCATGGTTAGAGAGTAATTATTTATTTAATAACTTTGCTGCAAGTGAAATGCCTCCTAGTCCCCCATTTCTGCC
Source organism: Taxus chinensis (assembly GCA_019776745.2). NCBI lineage: Eukaryota > Viridiplantae > Streptophyta > Pinopsida > Cupressales > Taxaceae > Taxus > Taxus chinensis. The sequence goes on from CM034146.1 coordinate 655,489,693, forward strand.
CTGAAACTATATACTAAAACACTAAATCTAAATGAAATGTTAAACCATTAGATAAATGCCCTGGAAACACCTAAGCACGTGTTGAAAACAAAATGTTCTTGGGCATTTCCAAGGCGCTGTTGGAATACGTGAACAAGGAAGACTACCAAGAAGAAGGTTTATTGCACACTTTGGAGATTGTGTTTCTGTCATTTTACTATGCAAAAGATAGTTACAATGTGGTTGATGGTTATGACCGAATCCATTATTTAATCTGTAACTAATTAACTAATTGGACTAAAGCCTTGAAATATTCTTATGCCCCCTCTTAAGGCTTACCCTACAGAAAGCAAAAATAGACATTCTAACAAAACTAGAACCAAACAGAACGACATAATCTTTAGAGGTTCTCACTTTGAAATGCATTGCTTTGCCTAGGTAGGGCTCCATCAAGGTGGAAGTCATGACCTTCGTAAAGGTGTAGCTCCCAAGTTCCCATCTAGTTCCACCTCCCCGAACTCCTGAATCAAGGATCTCCCAAACTATTGGACAACCATCCATGTTGAGCCATCCACAAGCTCCTTTAAGCTGTTTCATGACCTTACTTTGTGAAGTATAATTCCAAATTTTCTACAGTCTCCTGAATTATCTGAGCAACCATCTATACCGAGCTTTATCAACCCTGTATATCTTTCCTGCCTTCAAAGTTTGGAGCAACTTTATATTATGTATTCGTCACTGCCCTCACCATTTTGTTGACCATGGCTGTATCAGGTTGCATTTTTTGATATGCCTTTACCCTTGAGCTCCATCATTTGCAAAATTGAATTACAACAATCCCATGCTGTGTGACCTCTTTTCTTGCAATGACGATCATTTAGTCTCCCGTTTATCTTTATCGGACCATTTAAGAAAGTTTTTCGTCAATTGGAATAAATGCACTTTCTTAAAATTGAGGATCACCTTCTAATAGTTGTTCGCTTTCTTTTAGCTAGAAGAACTGCAATCATATCATCTTCAGATTGAGATTGAATTTGACTAAGGGTAAAAACTACATATGTTGTATTTTGAGGACAAACTTTTGTAATAGGACAGCTTTGACGGAATCCTCATTTGTGATGTCCCCAATGGACATTATTTACCCCTAAACGGATTTTAGGCAATCCCAACTTTAAATGCAACTTGTAGACAAAATACCAAACAAGTATCACACATATCTGAATTAAATAAGGAAATTGCGACTTGGGTTAAGTGGAAAACCCACACCAATCAACCTCTAAATTTATATCATTCCACTCAAATCTAGTACCACTAATTTATAAAGCCCAGATATGTATAAAATTGCAGATTTCAGATATAAACAAGGCTGCGATAAATTATTTATAAAACTTGTTTCTACAACATAACTTCGAAAATTCATATCTTTTGCTAGAGAAGTCCAAATGAGCTGAAACTTTGGATCTTGGGCCACAAAAATATGAAGAATAATATTCCAAAATTAGTTTTTGCACAGCAATACAAAACCCTAATTTTGCCCTAAAAAGTAGGTCGCCTAGCACATTTAGGGCATCAAATCAGCTCCAAAAATTAAGAAAACAAGCTACTTTGATTCCCAAACAAATCATCCCTGAATCAACTCCAATAATGACAAACTAGGGTGGATTTTTCACCACCGAAGAGTGCCCTACTAGCTAGGAATGGATCTCTCCACCACCGAAGCTAGGGTCCCTGTGGGATCTTACTACCACAAGCTTAAAGAAAATCCATAGCATGCATGCAAAAGCTACAAGCTATGTAAGACACAAATCAAAAAATATCTTGAAATGGTTATGCCATCTCTTCCCCTCAAGTCGACTTCATCCTTACAAGGAAGAAAATACCCAAAACAACCTCTACAATATCCAATTAGTTCACAAGGATTTTCCCTATGCAAGCATTTAGATATTTTCCCATATTAGAATGTGTTTCACAATAACTTTTTCTTTCCTAGGATGCAAGACCCGCATTTTTTTAGGGGAAATACATAGTAAAATGGGCAATTTATCTCTTTCTATGTTCCCATTCCCCTTTCTAAGACAAGTCACCTTTTCACCTAGGATGGATAACAATTTATATTTGAGTCTTTTCCATCCTAGATTTAATAATTATTAAGTCACATAAATTATTATAAGTGCTCTATATATTTTTTTTCTTTTATTAATGGCACTTTATAATAATTAAATATAACTTAAGTCACCCTTATATTTTTCCTTTGGCCGTTGGGTTGACAAAATAGGCCAAAAGTCTTTGAATGGGAAGGGGATATTACTTTATCCTTTATCTCAATTTTGACTTCTGCTAGTTGTCTGATCAGGGACCTCAGATCGTTGATGTGGCTCGACATAGAGACTCTTTCATCCATTTTGAACCTACATAACTGAAGTTTTAGGGAAAATTTGACATTAACTACTTTTGCTCCAAATAACTTTTTTAGCGCATCCGAATTTCCTTGGATGATTTTTCTAGGTCTACATGATGGAGCTCAAAGTCGGAAAGAGCACGGACAATAATAGTTTTCTCTCTATCATCTCCGCTATGCCAATCTAACAATTTAGATGGATCGGTGGGTGCTTTCTATTTCCCTTTTGCTATGCCCCACAAATTTTTATTCATAAGTTGGATTTGTCTTTTCACTTTCCATGGATGCAAATTTTGACCAAAATATTTTTCAACTAGAATTTCCATTCAATAAAATTAAATAAATGCGATTGTGTATTTACCGAAATGAGTAAACAAAATAAAATACTAGCTCCAAGTGTGCTCGTAGTTAGGTGCTACAACCTTCTTTGAGATTCGTAATTGTTTCGTGCCCTTTGTTGCAATCTATGTCACAAGGTTCGGCGAACTTTTTGCTCTAAGTTTGGAATTCATTGAACTTGTACGTGGCATAAAAAATTTAGTCAAATTCATTTTGTTTGTCAAGAAAAATGCAGAAAAACACGGGAAAATAAAGAGAGACAAAAAAACACATCTCTTGTAAAACCTCTCTGCTTTTGTGGATATATAAAAATTTTCCGTGCCCTAAGTCGAGGTAGGATAGAGTAGCAGATTATGTGCGTGGTGGACAGTTGATTTGAACGGTGCTTGGAGTTGCATCTGGTATTTTCTTTGCACAAATGTGAATAGGAATAGGTGTGGCCGTGGGAGTCTTCATGGACGTAGGAATGGACGTCGCTAGGGCCACTACACCATCGTGAAGGGAGAAACACATTCGCTACCATGTCGAGAGGGTCTTCATAGTTGCCGCCATGTCGAGGGACATTGCTTGGCTGTCGAAAGGTAAGTAGAAACTTTAAGAGTGTTATATATATTTTTCACTCTACTTTGCATTTTCTAAATGTTTTATTTTTTTAATTCTATTATAGAGTTCATAACAAATAAAAAATACATATTAAAAAAAAAACATTTTAGGCTTTTATAATGTTTGACGTTTTTTAATGTGTTTTTTAATTTATTACTTCCAACTATTACTTATGTAACTTAATATGTTTTTAAGTTAATTAAATTAATATAATTTTTTTATAAATAAAATTTTAAATTATATTTATTTTTTACAGTAACTTAATGTTTTTTTAACATTTTATATATTTATTTTTTATCAATTAAATTATATGTAACATATTCGAACTTAATGGCGATTTTTTTTCCGAACCTTATCCATTGGGCGAACATGAATCAAATTTTATCCTTGTTGAACTCGAACTTGAACCTCGTGACTTAGGTTGCAACTGTGATGTGCACTATTTCGGGCCGTAATTTTGTGATTGCAATAATGAACTATATTAGAGTAAATCGTTACCGAAAATCAGTTTGGAATCGTGGCTGAAAAAACGTGACTTTTTTTGGTTGTGAAAACTCTTCTGTGAACCTGTGTATTTGCGTGACATTTATGACTAAATTAATGGTATATTTAGCCTTGGATTCTCGATTGTGATGATGCAAAAGATAGGTACAATGTGGTTGATGGTTACAACCGAATATTAGTTAATGTGTAACTAATAATTAATTAACTAAAGCCTTATATTCTAATAGGCACTTCTGGTAACGTAAGTCTTTAAAAAATTCAAAACAAATAAAAAACAGCTAAAACATTAACGATGAAATAAACATTAGTAACATTTAAGTAGATGTGGACATTTACTTTCTTATACTTAAAATTATATTTTTATGTATATATTTCCAGGATGTTTGAGAGTGGTTTTGGACATCTAGGAGCTATAATGCAAATTCTAGGTTTTCGGTGGTCCTATCAGATTTTAAACTTAGCCAAATTTCAGGATTTCAGACTTAGATAGATTTCAGGGTTTCAAACTTAGTCATATTTTCAGGTTTGAGGATTTCAAGGAGACATCATTTGTGGTATAAAGGTAGTATGAAGGAGTAGTTAGGTATAACCGTATAACAGGAAAATCATATGGACTTCTCTCCTAAAATACCATGAGATGACTCCACCCTTTTCCAATTAGACTCCTTAGAATGTGCACTCAAGGAGATTGATACGACAATAAGCCCTGTATGAGAGATTGCTAATAACTAAAAAAGATAAGTGTAACGCTATATAAGCACATTACTTGCAATGGAAATGTTAGAAAATGTGCAGAAAGAAGGAATGAAGAGAAATTGGAATGCACACATTATTCATTTTGAGTCTGTTATTTTTATTATGTGAGAGATGGCTACACAATGGTTAAAATGGTTACAACCTTTTATTAGTTAATACTTAACTAATATCAACTTAATATTAAAATATAAGCCTTATATTCTAATACCTTCTTAATGCTTACACCATTGAAAGGAAGATAGAATTACAATCTTTAAAAGCTTTTGATTTGAACAACAATTCTTGGACCAAGTAGAAATCCATCAAGTTGCCTTCCTAACTCTCGTAAAGGTGTAGTTCCCAAGCTGAATTCTTGAGTTCCTAGATTCCACCCCCCGAACTCTCGAATCTTAAAATCTCTTGAATTGTTGGACAACCCTCCATGCTGAGTTACTCCCACAATGCTCCATTAGGTTGTCTTGT